>JAMPIV010000384.1:102500-421161 GCA_024509875.1 Oreohelix idahoensis
TATTAACGGGAAGGTTAAAAAACAAAAAAAACCGAACTTTGCAGGAACAGTTTTCACTAGACTTCAGTTGTGTTTTTCTCACCATAAGTAGACTTATGTATTTCGTGTTCTAATATTGTTCTTATGTTCATTCATTCATACATACATACAATCATTCATTCGTTCTTTCAGATACGCTTACATTCATTCACAAGTGCATTAATTTTGTCTTATTTGCATGCATTCGTTCGTTTATTCATACAATCCTTCTTCAATGCAAACATACATTCATTCTTTAATATATAAATATATCAATCCTGTCATTCATGCATGCACGCACGTTTTCATTTACTTATTTATTCATACATTTACAAATTCATTCATTCATACATTTATTCATTCAAGTATAAAAGCCATTCACACATTTCTAACATTCATTTATCAATAGTGTAATGCCATGATTGACCTCTCCCACTGACTCATTCATTCATAATATCGTTTTAGTTTAATGTCACAACACTCTCATTTATTCATTTGTAATATCTGCCATTCATGCTTCATTCTAATTTTTTGTTTGTTTGTGGTTTTTTAAAGGCAGCACGAGAGTAACCACGGAAACTCACCTTCATGCAGGAAGTATGTGCCAAAAGAATCTCATGTATTATTTTATTGCAGCTGTGGTGTTTTGTGTAGCTGTTCGTTCTGCATAATGAAGTTGCAAATGTCAGACGATGTGCCATATTAATAAAGTATGACAAGCATAAACCCTCATTTTAAACAGTATATCATTTACATCGTGGTAGTGACAGTCATACGGCCTTCATAAAGTTCATACTCTCAGCTGGGTCCTAAACGCTGTGGAGCCTGGAGTAGCGCTTAGGGTGATTTCTTAACTGAAATGTTGCCAGGGCATTTCTTAGGCAGCCTCTGACAACAAAAAGCCCAGTTCCTGGTCTTCTAGCCATGAGACTGTTTACACTAATAGAAGCGGTGAAGGCGAGTATCAGGCGCCTCTAAAACAAGAAGGCTCTGGACAGAGGAAACTCGTAAACCTTTGGGTGAGGCATGTCGTATAAGTAAAGGCATCTCTGCCTCTTCCAGTTCCCGGGAGTCTCTAAAAAGACAAAGGAAAAATATAATTACTGCACCCTCAGACATGTCGTACAAGGCCACTAATATGAGATTGTGTATGGGGATGGCAACGTCATCATGTCAAACCAATTCTCACATAAAACACCACTGCCAGGAGAAGTGCGTGCTTGACACAGGCTTCCTGCAATGGCACCAGCTACGGTAGTGACTTGATGCTCTGTCTGGAGCAGACAGGAACACATTTCAATCAGGTAGCTGCCCAACAGGCATACTGGGTGTACAGCCAAGAGTTGAGGAAGGCTAACCTTGTTGGATGCCTTAGGGTAGGGTTTCTTCACCTGTAGTTCATGGACCGGGGGTCCTTGAATAGATCCTAGGGGGTCCGTGAATGGATCATAGTGGGTCCGTGAATGGATCCTAGTCGATCAGTGAATGGATATTAGTGGGTCTGTGAATGGATCTTAGTGCGTCCGTGAATGGATCCTAGGGGGTCTGTGAATGGATCCTAGGTGGTCCGTGAATGGATCCTAAGGGGTCTGTGAATGGATCCTAGGTGGTCCGTGAATGGATCCTAGGCGGTCCATGCACTTCACTTACAATTTAAACTGTTAAACTATGATTCTATGTAATGTTTTTCCCAAGAACAGTCCACAGGTGTCACTAGACAATCAAATGGGTCCATGGCACAAAACAGATTAATAAACCCTTCCCTGGGGTCACAAGTGTATCATAATAATGCCACGTAATTCACGTTAGGAAAGATATCATGGAAAAATGTATCATGAAAAAAGATATCATGAAAAAAGATATCATGAAAAAAGATATCATGGAAAAAGATATCTCCCAATACACGTCAGGTATAGGTATTCCCAAAGCGGATACAGCCGTAGGTGAATGAAGTGTTAGAGACATCTCTATACTAGGTCCAGCTTTTCTGTGTCAGGTGGAGAGACAGTTCCTTTCCTCGCTGCCTTTCTCGTTCCCAACTCAAGATCAGATTCAGGTACCCATTTACAGATGGGTAGACTAGAGCATGACGCGAATTAGCTTCGAACGTGGAATTCAGTAATTTTGCCACGAAAGGCAAGCGATTACATACCTGAGTAAATATCCTGAACTGATTTCATGCCGCTACTCCTTGTTATCTGTCTTAAAATAATAAATCTACTTAAATCTTCTTCAAATCTCTCTCACCCCCTCTCCCGGGTCTTTTCCGGCAACCCCCAGAAAAAAATCAGCGCCATTTGGTACCCAGCTCCTGCATCTTATCTGACACCCAATGTGGGTCATACACCGTGCACCTTCCTTAAGAGTTTTGGCAGCATCCAAGATGTCGGAAGTTTCTGAGTGTGCTGACCTGGGCACCTCGGACCCCTGGCGTGACTTTAGTGAACGCGTGCTCAACATCACACGTCACCCACGACTCCCCTCAACACCGTGGCTGTCTCTATTTCTTGCTTGTTTTTAAGGTGTTTTCCCTTCATCTCATATTTAATAATTATTCCTCCAGGATAAATATTTATTTCTATTGTTGTTAAATTGTTCTCCATTCTGTGCCTTATTATTATGTTAAAAGATTGTAATGTCAAGGTCATATTTATCATTGACAAGATTCTTTGACTTTTAAATGTACCGGTATTAGTCCCTACTGTTGACTTCACTGTTCACTTCACTGTTGACTTCACTGTAGACTTCACTGTTGACTTCACTGACAAACCAAATTGGGGGATCGGAGTGGCTAATAGGTTCGCCTCGAATTCTAAAAGTACCGGGTTCGATTCCCAGTAGAGGGATTACAATTTATGGAAACTTTTTTTCGGAACCAGTGGTCCAAATGATGTTATGAGATCGGATGACTAGCCTTCTCTGATAAGTGCGGAATAAACCGGAGGTCCCGTGAGCAAGCTGCGCAAGTTAAACATCCCTCGGCAGTTGAAAATAGTAAAGAGTAGGCCATAAGGCCGCTGCCCTGGCAAAATTTAAAAATTAGAAACCTACCCACCACAAAAATATTTATAGAATGTGTAATTCCTATATACACACATTTGGATTTTTGCTGGTGCTACGGAGTTCGTGCACTGTGCTGAGATCCTCCTTGTGTGATCTAAGGGAGGAGACTGGGGCACTGATGGGGTTGTCCGTGTGCAATGAAGATAGTCCTTCAAACCAAAACATCACACCTGATGTCCATGTTTATTTGGCCTGAGAGAGCACGTGCTGTGAACTTTCTGCCGTCTGCTTATATCTCAGTTTACAGACTCTAAGATTCTTTCTTTCATCAACCTTCTATCTTTAAAATAAAACTAAGCAGTTACATATTTGTCCAGTCACAGTCACGTCATTGACTCAGTAAAACGTTGAACTGATTACTTCAGCCAGTTAACATTGACCAAATGTTTGTCACGAGTTTCATCCCCTTGCTCCGCAGTAGTGGTCCAGCAGTGGACAAAACCTAGAGTATCTAATGTGGGTCTTCAAAGGTGTCTTCCTTCGCACAAGATTACTCTTGGCATAGTTGTAGATAGAAGGATAATGATGCTTCTACCTCGAGGGAGTTCACAAGATATGTCAGAAGTCTAGAACAATGTTGAATGGGTCTGAGCACGTTCATTTTTTTTATCTGAACCTCCGCCTTTTGTGAAGATGTATATTGTGTAATTTAGCTCGATCAAGCCACCAGCTGATTTAATTCAGCGAAATTCTTCTTATTATTATTAGTGTTGTTCTTAATGGCTCTTTAGATGTAGATATAACTATATATATTAAAATCCGGATTCACAAGTGTGCAATTCGCTCTGTAATAATTACTTCAACTATGACTTTGTCAAAATCAACATTTTCAAATTTAATGATCAATTACTTTGAAACAGATGTAAATACAAATGACTGGTGATTATGAAAAAATAAGTTTCGTCATTGAAACTGAGGATTAGGACTCGAATACATTTCTTTGGTTTTGGCCCGTTAAAAATGGAACTTGCCAAAATGTTGAAGTGCCGATGCTGCTTTTCCGTAGATTCGTCTCTGTGGTGAGGAACACGTTTCCAGATCAGTTCAGGAAGTAACCTCTCCTGGTCAATGCAAGAATCTCCAAACGTCGATCTGAAGCTTCGAACCACAAACTAGTAGTACAGCAAATGGTCTCTCCGGGACTTACCACAAATAGTAGGGTCACCTCATACTGGTACCAAAAACTTAAGAGGGAACAAAAGAACAAAACCGCTGCTAAATATTTGTTTTCCTGATGTTAATCAGGCTCCTATTCCTGCTGTCCGTCAGCCGTTTGTTTTCTCCGATTTTTTATTCTCCCTGAGCAAATATAATATAACTCAGGGAATGTGATGAAAAATCACCAAAATGTCAGTTAATTTAAGGAAAACATTTGTGACTGAACAGCGGCAGTGGATTGTGCCTGAAGGCGCATATTAAGCTTACATACATTCACAAAATGATAATTTACAACTATGCATAGGTTGATGTAACCATCACTCACTCCCTGTTCCATTCAGAGTCTGGGGTTACCTCTGCTTTTGGATCTTCCGCGCGAACTAGCATGAAGCAATCACTAGCGCTTGCTGTGGTGGTTCATGAATGTATCTTTTTCACATTCTGAGGTTGCCAGCCTAGTATGAATCTTTAACATCACTAACATGTCAAACTGATTGCATAAAATTTATGTTTACAACTTACCACAATAGGGAAGGTAGATTGCTTGCTCAGTAGAATAGTCTTGGCAACTTAACACAGTTGCCTCGAACACACTTCTGGTGTATTATTTCTATTTCAGAATCCCTCTGTGACTTGTGAGTGGTCCTAAAAAATATTGGCGAGTTTTCTACTGGTGAACAGAGATGCTCTGAATATGTTTTTGTGTGTCCAGTCCTATAAATTCAGAATCCAACTCTATTCTTTTCTGTGGCAAGGTCCAAGCTGTCTATGTTGACGATTTCTAGAATGCAGTGCCGTTTGTCAAACTTTTTCTACGTTATTTGTAGGTTCCCGGCCAACGCTTCCACATGGCGTTTTTTAACCAACTCCCAATCAACGCGAATGTTTATTGGCGTCTCAAATGCCAGCCAATGCATTCAAAAGTTCGTGTTATGAAAACTTTTCGTCATATAGTATTCTGTATGACTCAAGTGTTTAAAAATTTCAAACAGTCATCGTCCGTAATTTAAATTGCTACATCCGACAATTCTTGGTAATGTTTACATTACAACTTCTTACAATTATCCTGATCATAACCAGTTTGTCCGGAAGTTTCCTTACAAAATTGGTGTCTGTACCAGATCGCGAATTGACTGCCACTCCACGAAAATGACCCCTCCAGCCAAGCTGGGATGATGGGTATCAGCTCTCAGGTAAACAAACACGACACGAAGTGAATGGAAGGAGTGTAAACATTGACACGAAAAATACCAATTACCTGTCGGAAGGTAGAGATTTAGAATGTGCTAACAATTGAATAATGCATATAATTCAGTACGCGCGACAAATGTAGTTCAATACTGACGGAGAGGAGAAGAAAGAGCACAATTATGTCACAGTGTTATATTCAATCAACGATAGAAACTCTCAACCAGACATCCATTCAACTATACCTTCGCTCATGTGTACATTCACTCAACCATACATTAACCCAACATACCTTCACTCAACCATACATTGACTCAACCGTACATTCACTCAGTCATACATTCACTCAACTATACATTCACTGAACCATACAGCAACTGAACCAAACATCCATTCAACTATACCTTCACTCAACTTTTAACTCACTGAACGATACATCCGCTCAACCACAAATCCCCTCAACTATACACCCACTCAACCAATCATTCACTTGCACATACTATAACGGATGTTTCCAATCACTGAAATGAAAGGACACAAGAGTCGACAATAGGCAGTGGAAGGCGATAAAGCGTGTAAAATGAGAGCGACAATCATTCCT
Organism: Oreohelix idahoensis; assembly: GCA_024509875.1. Classification (NCBI taxonomy): domain Eukaryota; kingdom Metazoa; phylum Mollusca; class Gastropoda; order Stylommatophora; family Oreohelicidae; genus Oreohelix; species Oreohelix idahoensis. Next base: position 108,529 of record JAMPIV010000384.1, read on the forward strand.
GGTTAATGAGTTACCAGAACATTCCAACCTTCACTACAAGATATTCTTCACTTCTATTGTATTCTCTTCCAAACAGCTGATGTAGCATTCTGGTACCACTTTAGGGGGGAGGGGGCTGATGAACGGGCTAGGTTACAAACGAACAAAGATCTTCATTTACACAATGCAAGAAAACATTGCATTTACACATTTGACATTTGTGCCCTACATAACAAACTAACTTATATCATGGTCATCATCATCGTCACCACCATCTTAATCACTATCATCACCATCATCATCATCATCACTATCATCATCATCATCATCATCATCACCACCATCATCATCATCACTACCATCATCATCATCACCACCATCACCACCATCATCATCACAATCATCACCATCATCATCATCACCACCACCGCCATTATTATCATCACCACCATCATCATCATCACCACCATCACCATCATCGTCATCACTGTCCTCCCACCATCATCATCACTATCATCGCCACCATCATCATCACTATCATCACCATCATTATCATCACCATCATCATCACCATCATCACCACCATCATTATCACTGTCATCACCACAATCATCATCATCACAACCATCACATCATCATCATCACTGTCCTCCCCACCATCATCATCACTATCATCGCCACCATCATCATCACTATCATCTCCATCATTATCATCATCACCACCATCATTACCATCACCAGCATCACTATCACCACCACCACCATCATTATCATCACCACCATCACCATCATTATCATCACTATCATCACCACCATCATTATCACTATCATCACCATCATCATCATCACCATCATCATCATCGCTATCATCACCACTATCATCATCACTATCATCACCATCATCATCATCAAAACCATCATAATCATCACCATTATAATCATCACCACCATCCCCACTATCATCATCACTATCATCACAACCATCATCATCACTATCATCAACATCATCATTATCAACACCACCATAATAATCATCACTATCATCACCATCATCATCATCACCACCATCACCATTATTGTTACGTGTCGTTATTGTTCAATTATTCCGGAGATATTTTCCGTGGCCAAGGCAGTCACACAACACGTAATCAGAATAACTGAACTGAGCGGACCAACACCTCATCGTCATTGGACATTTTTATGAATAGGCACACATTTCCTTACTAGAATAAGCCAGGGACACCTCAACCAAGTATATTGATGTCCTGGTGATGGAATAATTCAGGAAAAACACAGAATACTGCAGGAGCTCAAAACACATACGTCCGCTCACTTTCCAACACAAGCCGCATCTCTCCTGCAGACGCTCAACTCACTTCTGCTTCAAATTTGTTCACGTCTGCCAGTCAACCATATCGGCATGACGTCACTTCCTTTATTAATAAGTGACTCCGTATAAAATAAACAAAAAAGGATTGATGAGAATTAAATTTAATCTCTCGGGATAAAACTTTCTTTACATTTAAATTGAATAGCTTCAGCTTTACATTATATTTAAATGAAAAGGTTAATAATACAGATAGAATATGTTTACATTTACATTTCCACTGATTGAAAAGTGTTCACAAAATAAATTGAATAAGTTTTCATTTATGTTTACACTGAGTTGAAAAGGTTGAAACTTTCATTAACTTTAAAATTATGAATATTTTCACAAAGACATTTTCACTGGTTTAAAGCTTGAAAACTTACATTAATTTTAAAGTGAATATGTTTGTATATACATTTACACTGCTTTGAAAATGTAAGTATTATACTTAAAATGTACATCACTTCTTCCATCTTTCCCTCCCTGCTCCGTATGAAACTTGGGATTACTTTCTGTTTTTAGTTCTAATTAAGAAATTAGCAATAAAGCAATCACCAGCCCCTGCAGTGGTCTTTCATGAATCATCATTCTATACGCTGAGGTTGCCAGCCTCAAAATACTTGGACATCCAATAGCGATTTTCACACATTAAACTTCACATGGCAATATACATATTTATGTTAATTCGCATGTTAGTAATATAAAATGTAAAATGACAACTTACGCCAATCCTGGCTCACAGACGTTTTGCTCAGATGAATAAAAGAGACTTGAGCAGGTCTTTTACACGCGTCTGGGGTGTCGTTTATTTAATGTTCCCTCTCTGACTTCGTGTGTGGTCCTTCAGTTTCCTCAGTCCCGGTTTCCTTATTTAATATGAAGGAGATTTCCTGGGCTATGAAAGTCCGTCAAAAATTCTCCAATAAAAGGTGTCCGGTATGTTAAGAAGGAATTCTGAATTCTAGGCTTCACTCTAGCAAGGTCTGGTATCTTGGCAAGCGATCTTCACAGTGGAATAACACTGAAACGTGTCAGGTTATATTCCCGGTCTCCCACGCATCTGTTTGTTATGGAGTTAAAATAAACGCTGCAATCATTTTCACACAGGCGGGTGAGGGTGTGTGTCATGAGTAAAATTCATAACATGTCTGTGGATGTTATTAAATGGTTCGACAAGGATTCATGTTTGTTTATTATCGGTAATCCTTGGTAATAGGAAGTTACGTCATTGCCTCGAGGTGCAGTTCGCAGACGTTAAAGTCGATATCAGCAAAAGTAAGCGACCGGCTGCTATGGTCTTCTGTGTGTTTCATTGTGGCAGGTGGACGTATGTCTCTGAGCTCCTGAGACTTATATTATTTCGTGACATATTCCTAAGTATTCCATCACTAGATCATCCATATACCTCCGTGAGATGATGTTAGTATATTTGTAATGGGAATTATGAATGCTGTGGAGAACGTGAGTCTGAATTAAATAAATATGTGTAAAACTTTCGAGGACAGTGTTCTAGCTACAGACGGTAGAGAGCTATACTGATGACTGTATATGTGGAGCCATAAGATATAATGGCTTTCCAGATTATACCTGTGGAGCAACGTTTATTGTATTAAACATTGTGTGGATTGTCCACTCTGTCTTTGTGGTGACTTTATTAGTTCGAGTTGAATTGCTGTGTGCGTGGTCTACCAGTTGTACCCCTATGTGATCTTTGGCCAGAGTAACAAGACGTTTACTCATACTATGCATATAATATAATAGAAAGACACGCAACAGATAAATGGAGGCCTCAAGCCGGGATCCTGAGTCAAATGTAGAATGCTGATGTCCGGATAAATTTTTCAAGTCGTTGGACTCCGTTTTCTGAAGAAAAAAAATCACAAATGTTCAAAATGGCGGTGTGTGTCGTCTACTGACCTGTGTGAGGATGAAAGAACATTAATTGCTGTCCTTGTTTTCAGGTATCTCCTGAAGGACACGTTCAGAGACTGTATGTTTGGCTGTTTATTTGCCTTTTTGCCATTGTCTTTTTACTATACGAAACTTCTTTTTCAGGTGGGCACTTCATAGATATTAATATTGCTTTAGCTTTTTTCTTTCAGATATTACTTCAGTTCTGTCTTCGTTGTTAAAAAAAGAACTCGCCAAACAGGATTGTTTGGTCGCATGTGTGTGATGTTTCTTTAAATATATTGAAAATCTGTTTCTCCAAATCACCAATATTGAGATTACCTGACGCTCGATTTCCGTTTACCCTCAGAGTTGACGCCTCTGGATCAGGATCGGTGGAACGCTTATGCAAGAGTTTGAAGGTTGTATGCATCCAATCCTATATGTCAGTAGGAAATTGACTCCAACAGAGCAGAAGTACCCCATTGTTGAGAGGGAGCTGTTGGCGATTGTCTTTTGCTTCGCCAAACTTCAACGTTACCTTATGGGAGTGAGATTCACCTAGGAGACGGATCAAAAAGCGCTGTCCTATCTCAAGACAGTGAGATTCCGAAATGATAGGACTGCCAGGGCTTCACTTGCACTTCAGCCCTCCGATTACAACATAAGAGCTATCAAAAGAAGCCAGAATGTTATGGCTGATGTCCTGTCGCGCTGTATCAAGGACCCTATATCACCAATCAACGCTATAAATGCAGGTGACTTATAATGTTGAAACTAACCTATGAACTGACTTCGTGATATGGTAATCCGTGGAATATTACATTTATGATGACGTGTTGGTCTGACACTACTACATTTGAACAAAAAGTCCAGGGATAGAGGATACCATTACATGCTGAAAGCTACCAATGCTGAAGACTATGTTACATGTTCGCATTTAAAGAAAATTTTTCAGTCACTTATGTGACAGTGCCTATAAGATTAATCGGTTCACACAGCACATGATGTGGATGTATGCTGAAATGCGCAAGGTGGTGTAGTATCTCTTTCAACTCACCGCATTACGTACATATATGGTGCCTTAATGACAGTGCTCATATTCGATCTACAAACTTACGAACATACATTATGTGGAATGTTGAAAATACTGTGACTTGAAGATATTTCGTACGGACATGTAGAGTCATTTTTAATTGGAATACCGACGTCTACAGATGAAGTGACATAACTCTAGGATGACTCGCATAATCAGGGGAAATAACAAAAAAATGTCCTATCTGATGTTTTTTTTCTATTTGCAATTTCTTTGGATGGTAACATTTGGATTCGTTCGAAAATGCTATTGTATGGAAGACAATCATGGATTGTGTCAATAACTTATTTGGACATACTTCAAGGGACTTTGTGTGACATTTTATTAATGAGTTGAATACCATTACACTACATATTTTAACTACTGTGTTTAAAATTGAGTGTTCTTTAATGATAATTCGCCAGACTTTGTTTGATCTTTGATGCAAATCATTTTCACACTCACACTATATTTGAATCAAGATATGGATAATGTGCCATACTATTATCAATTCGTACAACACATAGGCATAGTCTTATCTTTTGCTCACACAAGTGTGTTAGATACAACATTACATTTGTTCTCTTAATATCACTATGTTATGTTGATGACACGTACTTTATAGGTACACATACTTTTAATCTTTTAACGGATAAGGTTGCATTCACTCACTTTCTTAGTTGATTGTCTGCCTCATTTCATAATTAAATAAATATATGTAAAACTTTCGAGGACAGTGTTCTAGCTACAGACGGTACAGAGCTATACCGAAGACTGTATATTTGATGCCATAAGATATAATGGCTTTCAAGATTAGGCATGGGGAGCAGCGTTTAGCGTATTAAAAATTGTGTAAATTGTCCACTCTGCCTTTGTAGTGACATTGATATATAAATAAAAAATAATATGGTATGACATTGATAGTTCGAGCTGTATTGCTGTGTGCGTTGTCTACCCGTTCTACCCCTTTGTGATCTTTGGCCAGAGTAACAAGACGTTTACTCATACTATGCATATAATATAATAGAAAGACACGCAATAGTGTGGTACTTTCAAAATATTCCACGTGAAATAAGTTGCGTAAAGCAAAAGGTCACATACTACGATATATGGCAATAAGATATACGATGCCTTGCTTACAGACTCGCGAACATGTCGTTAACCTCATATGACACGAGTTCCAAAAGTAACAATTCATTACTTTATCAGAAAGTAATCTCTTATCGGTGTCTGTCCATAAGTAGTCTCCCCGTATTCCAAGCTTTGGTGATGCGCGCACCCGTCTTATCGGTGATTAGGCAGATAACGCTGCACGATGTACGTGTTAATCCGTAGCGGCCAAGCTTGGTACTTCTTCTTCCTCATCTTCTTCCTCGTTCGCCCTGAAAAGGACGGTGGTTGCGTTGTGTCTGTTTACGCTTAAGCTGTGATATCTGCACCTTTCGGTCGACACATCCGACTTCAGCACGGCATTTTTTAGGGACCGGGTTTGCCTTCCCATTGCGATCCGCACTCGCTCAGCCAGACTGCACTGCTGCAGACTGTTTCCAGGACCACCACGTGGAGGTGGAGTGTGGTCTTGACCAGCTCTGGTTCGCTGGTCCTGATGCAAGCAGTACAGCTATGGGTCGCTGACTGCATTCACTATTGCTTCATCTTGGGGTCCCAAGCTTGGTACAATAGAATCTTCCGAACCTGCCTCTCGTAATAGTATCTCTACCCCTCCTTGCAAATGTGAGGTGTTTATCATCCACAAGGAGTGTCAGATAACAGACAAGACACAATATACTGGAAGTAGTGAAAGCATTCTTGAAAATATAAACTATCTGCTACATAGTATAGAAAGAAAGTGCGACAATTGAAAGCACGCAATAAAATCAGTACCACAAATGCACCGATTGCTGCCGGAGTGAAACAGAGATCGAGAAGGGCTCCCCATTCTGTCACAATCACTATCATCACCATCATCATCTTCACTATCATCACAACCATCATCATCACTATCATCACCATCATCATCATCTTCATTTTCCTTGCTGCACTTTATGGAGCATGGACCCGCCATTACAGGACACATGGATAAATCATTCACTAACTCTGCAACTAGGGTTTCTGTAGCATTTTCTTTGACATGATGAGGTTGCCAGCGACATACACAACTTCGTGTTAGTCGCCATGTCATATAAATGATATACATAACAATCATACACGCTAAAGCTACAGTCTATAATTAAACTAACTTCGATAGCAACAACAAAAAATCTAACATTTCAGCTGGTATTAAAATAATAAACGTTTAACTATCCAGCTAATAACTTGTGAAATTAGACAGATCTTCAGATGCCGACTGGGCCTAGATATCCTTAAACTCTTGTAAATATGGGGAAGGAGCTTCAAACGACGCCTTTACTTCGCCTTCCCCTAAACCATGATGAACTACTGTAGTCTCTGAGAAAATCAGGTCAAGTAATTTGAGAGGATTAACAGTAGTTAAAGATTTGGCACGCGCTACTGGCCTTCCCCTCAATCGGCACTGGCTTCCGTTTCTTTTCCCTCCGTTATCTACACTTCCGCTGGTTCGCTCATGCCCACAAGATAATGTTCGCGTAGCAAGTAGGATTATCGCAGGATATCGGAAGTGAAACGCTGGAACACAGAACACAACACCTTCCCCCCCCCCCCCCCCCCCCCCCTTCCCCCCCCCCCCCCCCACCCGGAGTCGGGGGTGAGATGGAACCGGGGCAAGGTGGGGAAGACAGAGATGACAATGTGAACAGTTGAGAAAGTGACAAGTGATGGCTGGGACGGGGGAAAATAGGAAAGGATCGAAGGATATGATTGTTGTAGTTCCCATGAATTTCTCCAGGTATGAAAATCTGCTCTTAATATGCCAGCCTGCTCCTGAAATTCAGGCCAGGTTTCTGGCTACTGAAGACCATTTGTGAAACAAATTATGGAATAGATGCAGACACATCACGTGACGGTAGACAAAGTGGGACACATAACAGTTAAGGCCAAGTGAAGGAAACACAGATAGTGTCGGCTTTACTGTTAGTAAAATATATGGCTCGAAGGGATAGGGAAAGATTCTTCAGGGAGCCCATCAAGTTTGCCAAAGAACTGTTTGAGCAGCCACGGTCGGGTACACTAAACATCAGGAAAGAAGACTTGGAAGAACACCTTAGAATGACATATTCAGATGGTCGCAAAGATAAGCCGCTTAGCAGCATGCCAGGTCTTAAATGGCCGAGTAAGCCAGGAGCTGAATTTAACACCAAGCCCCAAACGGTGCAAGAGGTAGAAAGCATTATCCAGAAAGCTCGGTGCAAGTCAGCTCCAGGTCCTAATGGTGTTCCATATGTGGTGTATAAGAGATGCCCTGAGGTGCTCAAACGACTGCTCCGTTTACTGAAGAATGCGTGGAAAACCCAGCTTGTAAGCAAGGAATGGAGAAAGGCGAACGGAGTCTACATCCCGAAGGAACAATATTCCACAGACATCAATCAGTTCAGGCCAATCTCACTACCCAATGTGGAAGGGAAGATATTCTTCTCAGTGATGGCGAAAAAACTCACTACATACCTCCTGGCAAATGGGTACATTGACACTACCACTCAGAAAGGAGGTATCCCAGGTACTCCAGGATGTCCAGAGCATGCCACAATGATCTGGGAAGCAATTCAAAAGGCAAAGTCTGACAGAACAAACCTCCATGTAATCTGGTTGGATCTAGCGAATGCTTATGGATCCGTTCCACACCAGATGTTGTGGCAGACCCTAGAAATGTATCATGTTCCACAAGAGATTGCAGCAATGCTGAAGCTGTATTTCGCAGGGTTTTCTGTCAGATTCTCAACCAGAGAGTATACAACGAAGTGGATTGGCCTTGAAATTGGAATTGCAATGGGATGTACCATCTCTCCGATACTATGTGTGATGGCTATGCAGGTAATCCTCAATGCGGCTGAAGGAATGGCTATAGGTCCAAAGCTCGGCGGAATGTGTCACATGCCACCGCTCAAAGCATTCATGGATGACACAACAATTCTGACATCAGATGAACATCAGGCCCGGAGGATGTTAGCACGCCTGGATGAACTAGTCAGTTAGTGCAGAATGAGCTTCAAACCCAAGAATTTGAGAAGCCTATCAGTCAGGAAAGGGAAGATAGCAGAGGTCTTATTCATGGTTTCCAACCAAAGAATCCCTACTGTCATTGAGGAACCTGTTAAAAGTCTTGGCAGGGTGTACGATGCCTCATTAAAAGACTCGAAGGCAGTACAACAGACAATAGAAATGGCAGACAGAGGACTACAGATCATAGACCAAAGCAGACTCCTAAGAAAGTTCAAACTGTGGTGCCTCCAGTTCATGTTGATACCGAAGTTGCTGTGGCCACTGCTTATATATGAAATAAGCACAAGTACAGCGGAAGCTATAGAGCAGAAGGTCAACAAGTTCATGTGGAAATGGCTAGGGGTTCCACCAGGTCTGTCAGATGTAGCACTGTACTGCAAAAAGTCAAAACTTCTGCTTCCCTTCAAGTCAGTTGTTGAAGAGTACAAAATTGGAAAGGCAAGGCTTGCAATGATGCTACGCGAGTCAGCTGATGACGTGGTTAGGCCCATTAAGCCCAGACTGAAAACGGGAAGGAAGTGGAGAGTGGAAGAAGCTGTTGATGCTGCCCAAGAGTCACTCAAACTGAGGGAGGTAATCGGATACACACAAACGAATAGACGGGGATATGGTCATGGAGACATCCGCTGGTGGTCCAAGGCATCAAGCAGGGAGCGCAGAGACGTGGTAGTTCAGGAGATACGAGGAGCTGAGAATGATAAGAGGTTGCAAAAAGCAGTGCAGCAGGTCCAACAAGGCCAATGGACTACATGGGAAGGAGCCCTGCAGAGGTCCTTGACATGGAATGATATATGGCATATGACACCTCTTAGGCTCAGCTTCGTTGTTAGATCAATGTATGACCTGCAGCCATCGGCCACAAACCTTGTGAAATGGGGAATGTCGTATGATGAGCAGTGCCCCCTGTGCCATGGGAGGCAGACACTTGAACACGTGCTCTCAGCGTGTAAGGTGTCATTAGGGCAAGGGCGATACACTTGTCGCCATAGCAAAGTGCTAAATGAGCTTGCTGCCACAATAGACCTGGCAAGGATGAAGGCGAATAGCAAGCCGAGGCCGAGCACCGCAAATACATACTTTCTGAGGGCAGGAAAGTCAGCAAACCCCAAACCGAGTAAACCTGGTAGCAGTTTACCATCTCTTCTTGACTGTGCAAACGATTGGGAGATGGCGGTAGACCTACTTGGACGAGGGGCATATCCAGAGAGTATCCGAAAATCGCGGAGACGGCCGGATATAGTGCTTCATTCTTCAGCAGCGCTTCAGGTTATACTGATTGAACTGACCGTGCCATTTGAATCCAGATTGGACGAGCAACATTCGTTCAAAGCGGCCAAGTATAATGATCTGGCCGCGGATCTGAGACACGATGGGTTCACTGCATGGGTCATGGCTGTTGAGGTGGGCGCAAGAGGGCTTCTGGCTGCATCAGTGTATGATTTATTGAAACTGTTGGGGCTGAGGGGACAGTCGAGAACAAGGGCAATGAAGAGGCTTAGTGAAACTGCCGAAAAGGCTTCAGGGTGGCTGTGGAACAACCGCAATGGGCACTGTAAATCGTGTCAGTACACGCTGCGGGACAGAAAACACCATTAATTTTTCTAAGTCCACAATACGTTGAGTTTTTTGGTGTACTAGTGAAAGGGCTGTGACTGAGGGGCAACAGGCGGCGTATATTATAAGAGGTGTTAGGCACATAATTTCAGTTGCTAGCGCGCAGTGGCTGGCCTCGTTGGCTTCGCGCAGGTGTCTCAGTGTGTGTCCTAGTTGTGATGTGTGACGGAAGGAACGGAATAATTTGTCTTCTCTTTGTTACTTTCACAATTGTCTCCACGGTTGACGGAGGTGTGGATTTTAAAGTTGCTTCCATAAGTGAAATGGGTTCATTTTCGATACAAGACAAAACAGGAGGCTGAGAAGCTTGGGAGTCATGACCCAAGTGGGCCGGTCCAACTTAGAGTGTAAAGGAGTATACTGGGCCGAAACACTTGTCGAATGGGGATCTGATGATCAGATTGCCTCCTGTTGTATCGCTCTGTAAAGAGTTTCCTATCATCTCATGGCCTTCCTATTAGAGGCGACTTGAGGGTTGGGCATTTCGGGCACTGACCAAGGGCCTCATGATGACCATGATAGTATTAAATGTAAGCGGGAGTTGAGCTTTGGAGTCAGTAGAGAGGTTTAGTAGAAAGTTATGATTTTTGAAAATTGAATGGGAAATTATGTGCGGGTATATTGTGTTGACATGGGAAATAATAAAGGGAAAGTTTGTGATTTTTGACTAAGGGAGGCTACTCTGTAAGGTGTACCAATTGTGAGAAGTATTAGATTGTGAGTATAAAAGTCATGAGGTAACAAAATGTGGTTCACGATTTTGAATAACATTATAGAATGTACTATGGGGAATATATGGAATAGGGACTTAGTTACCGAAGGGAGGTAATAATATTTAGGTGTCTCGCTGAGTTTTGTTTTGGATGAAGTCGGAATGAACGTGAGATGCACGGGTTTCTGAAGCGAACAGTCCGTCATAATGAATGGGTTGAAAAAGTGGTAATAGGAAATTGAGGAAAGAAGTTAGTCAGTTGGATTTGAGATGTCAAAAGTAGCAGTAGCATAGGTTTAGGAATGTTTTCTCCCATGTATTAAAATGTTTGAATAGTGAGAACCACAGGGAAGATCGTAGACAACTGTCACGCAGTGGCTTAACTAAGAGTCCTGTCTGAGTAAAGAGACAAGACACCAATTCGTAGGAAAGTCTGAGAAGATAGATTAAGATGAGAATTAAAGTGACTGTGGATGAGACTTGTAGCTTCAACGGTGAGAACCTAGATTGCTTCTCCCCCGCCACCAGTGACTTGTTGTATTAGCTACTGTCTCACCACCTCTCGCTCAGCCGAGATAAGGTATGCACTAATTACTAGCAACAGAAACAACTGTACAGTTAAAGAATACAGGTACAGTATAGTGAAAGACAAACTGATCCAGTTCACATTTTATAGTTTATTAAAACAAACAAATCTATACTACAGCAAAAAAAAAAAAACAGAGGCTCTCCTCTAGTAGTTTCTATATAACTCTACTGTACCCGAGGAACACAACTAGCTAAACTTTATCCCCTCTGTTTCGGTTCAGTGCCTTCCTGACGCTATCGCCTTCGTCTTGGGCTCCGATGCGTTGCTCTTCGTCACGTACCTCCTCCCGTTAGCATTTAGAGAGGTATGATTTCCCTCTCTCCTCGGCAGAATAACTTATGAAGGGGCACTTGGTGAATATATATATATATATATATATATATATATATATATATATATATATATATATGCCTCTGGCTGTAGATCTAGCTCTGATGATGGCACCTTAATCTTATCACAACGACGATGTAACCCGCTACGGATGTTGGCCTACTGGTTTATTGTGGCAGTGTGTAAACAATACCAGTCAACGTGGCCTGTTCTGTATTTGGCCGTACAAGCTAAGAGCTCTAATTCCTAGACAATTCAACGCTGAGGTATATGTTTCCTCACGTCATGAAAACTTCTAATGCCTCTCCGTATTGCAGACGTAACTAGGCGCCAGTTACCAACTGCATACCCCAGTTCTCTTCAATTACGATGTTGTCTCTTGCCTCCCTCTCTGAGAAGGCAAAGTCCGTTGCAGGCTTAGGGTTTTCAAAAAAATTCAAGAAATACGTAATTCAAAACACATTAACAACCAAGATTTACCTACACCCCGTTTTCCATACCATAATAAAACGTCCTTAAATACAAGTTCCCATCTCTAAGTATTATTTCTGCCCTCGGGTCAGACTTAACGCTCACTCCTTTTCCTCTTCTCCACTATTCTTATTTTAAAGGCAGCCCATGGAAGGTTTTCAAAATAGAACAACTTATTTAGCACACAAATGCATACACCATATATAAGAATATTACACACTCTTCACCCCTTTTCCTTCTGAATTACATTAATTATACCCGTTTCTTACGCACCCACAAAAAAAAACTGCGTACATACACTTCTATTTATCATAATCAACTGTGGTTACTCTGAACTCGTTATAACGTTACACAGTGCTTTCGTCTAACCTAAGCCCCTATTATCAACCGTTAATATCTCAAACCCGCGCCACGAAATCATATAACTCGCCAGCTAGACATAGTATAATTACAACAAAACTTACACTACACGGGCTCTAGCTTTGTAGAAGTCGGCAATGGATGGCACTACCGACTAACAATAAAATTAAATCCCAGAAGAAAGCTTACTCTTACTTGCTAACTCTTTCAGTTAAAATTCTTACACCACTTATTAAGTTTACGAACATACCCAGACTTTCAGAATATCCACGAACCTGGAAGACTCAACTGATTCTATTCACGGCCATAAAGTTCTTGGACTTGGGAGCTCTAACTACTAATTTGACCCTGCATATATAGGGCCACTTTTCTGATGCAAGACCGGCGCGGTGAGTCATAGCTTCTAGCATCGTCTTCGAAAATCCGCTTCCAACCCCACTTCTGACAAAATCAAATGACTGCTAGATAAATTTAAAATCAAAACCAATCGTACGAGCTTCCTGTTAAATATCATAACATTATCTTAACTCGACCAATCCACTAGCGACGAAGAGTTCCTCCCCCTGCTGGAACGGAGGAGGAGGGGGGGGATCAAAGAAAATATACTCCCCTCGAAGCTCGCTGAAAAATGTACGTAATATAACCTAACTATACTGACCGTCTATCAACAAGAATGACTCACTAGCCCACGTTACAACACGGGTATGGGTTTTCTCCCATCTCCAATCGAGAAGGGTTGGTGTTGGTGGTATGAGTCATCCTACCGCCATACAGAATAACCCAGAATTAAAACAAATACGAACTAGGACGCCCTAGAATAAAAATAAAGAACCAAAATTAATAAATGGGACATGAAATGGTGTGAGTTGAAAATAAAAATTAAAAGTAACTCATCTCAATACTCCGCCCTTCTAAGGTCGGACCTCTCGGCTTAAAAGACTGTATCCTTTTTACAATTGCCCCTATGCACGTCCGCCGAGATCCCTGTCGCTATCCCTTCCTCTTCAGTGTTCTCCTCGGGAGCTATGTGCCGGCTTAAGTAATCTGCTCCCACATTATCCTTTCCAGGAATGTATTGTATCGAAAATGAGTACATGCTTAGCAAAAGAGCCCATCATGATTTGTGCATTATTTTGTTTGTTGGCACCCAAAAACGCCAAGGGGGCGGGATCGCTTTGCACTACAAACTTGATGCCATATAGATATTCGTGATGTTTGCGAATCCCGGAAACTAGGGCAAGGCACTCCCGTTCTATTGTAGAATAATTCCTTTCAGCAGCGTTTAATTTTGTACTTGCATAGGAAACTGGAAATAACAGTTCCTGCTGAGTTTAATCTGCTTGCGACAAAGTGGATCCTATCCCAATGGCACTGGCGTCCACTCGTAACACGAAGGGTTTCGTTATGTCCGGAAGCAGTAATATAGGAGAACTGGTCAGCCGTTTCTTAAGAGTGGTGTAAGCGCTATCGCATTCAGCTGTTCAATTGACTTCATCAGGTTGACCTTTCCGGGTGAGGTCAGTTAATGGGACCGTTAGACTATTAAAGTTAGGAATGAATTTCTGGTAGTAGGTGCACAAAGAGAGAAACAAACGCGTATCCTTTTTCGTGATGGGGCGAGCTGCGTTACGTATTTTGTCTACATTTTTGGTCACATGAATCCGTGAGCGATAGTGTGCCCTAGAAAGTCTAGGGTATGGAAGCCGAGTAAACATTTACTCGGGCGGGCTCTCAGCCCCGCTTCCTTCAGCCTCCTGAGGAGCAAGGCGACGGTTGCTACATGTTCCTCCTCCGCATCTGTTGCGATCAGTATATCATCCATAAAATTATGAATGTGGGGGTTGTGCAACGGCCCTAACAGCTTCCTCATCATTCGTGAGAAGGCACCGGTGGCATTATGTAGTCCAATAGGCATGACGTTAAAAGTTTAATGCTTCTCACTGGTGCTAAAGGCCAAAATCGGCCTGACTTCCTCTTTCACCAGAATCTGATAATAGCCTTTACTCAAGTCTATTTTGGAAAAGATTTTTGCTTTACTCAGTTTGGTAAAAAGTTCCGCCGGGCTGGGGAGGGCCTCCGGTTGAAATTCGGTCACTGTGTTAAGCAGGCAATAATCAATGCACATCCGAGTTTCGCCATTATGTTTTTGTAACAGCACCACGCTAGAGCTGTATGGGGAAGTGGTTTCTGTAATAATGTTGGCTGCAAGCAGTTCGTCTATTTCCTCCCGTCACGCGGCGGCTTTTGCGTACGGGACTGGATATATTTTTGTCCCTCCCGGTGTGTCGTTTTTTAATTTCATGTCACACTCAAGGAGATGTGTAAGCCCGGGCTTATCCGTCAAAACGTCTGTATATTGTTCTAATACAGCGCTGAGCTTTTGCGCCGATACTTCTGAAAGAGTGTCCCCAAATTTCACGTCTCTGTACGACTCTTTCTTTTGCAAGGGGTATTCTCAGTAATTCTCCGTTTCGTCCTCTTCCTCAATAGCTACTGACAGCGCTATTAAGTTTTTTTGAGACGGGGTGGGCCGTTGTAAATATTTCTTAAGGAGATTTACATGGTATATCTTCCTTTTCCCTCTGATAGTGATCCTGTAGTTGGTGTTAGAAATTTTATCCAAGACTTCGAATGGCCCTTGCCATCCAATGCGCATTTTGTTGTCCCCCGTGGGAAGTAACAACAAGACCTTCTCTCCTGGCTGGAGTTCTCTTTCCTTTGCCATCTTGTTGTATCTTTGCGCCTGTTTTGCACGAGCTTACGGAGGTTAGCTGAGGCCAAGTTCGAACCTAACTGTAGCCGTTCCTACAGCTCTTCTACATATTTAGAGGCCGATACCGTTGTCTCATCGGCCCTCTGATCGGTCAACGACCTGAGCAAGGCCTCCAATGGGCCCTTGATAGGTCGACCGAATAATAATGTGGCTGGCGGCAAGCCTGTAGAAGCTTGTGGGACCTCTCGATAAGCAAACAGGGCCGTGGGAAGAAAAGGGTCCCAATCCTCTGGCCGCTCCTGTTCTAACTTGCGAAGCATCATCATCAGGCTGCCATTGAACCGCTCCACGAGTCCGTTTCCGGCCGGATTGTATGGACTGGTATGTATATACTGGGCCCTGAGAATCTTGAAGATCTCCTCCATCAACAAGCTGCGGAACTGGGATTCATTATCGGTCAACACTTGCTGAGGAAATCCCAGTCGCGTAAAGATTTGCACCAAGGCTTCTGCGACATGCTTCGAGTCCGTGGAAGCCAGTGGGATTGCCTCTGCTCACATGGTGCACGCATCGACTAACGTCAGAATGAACCTGTTTCGTCGCTTAGTTCTCTCTAAGGGACCTACTATGTCAGCCGCCACTCGTTCGAATGGGGTACCCACGATGGGCATCTGTCCCAACGGAACTGGGGTAGTCCAGTGTTTGGGTGCCACTCTCTGACACTGGGCGCAAGACTTTACAAATCTTATTATATCCGGCGTCATTCCCGGCCAATAGTATTGGGCCGAAATTCTATGTATGGTGGCCCCTTATCCCATATGCCCACTAAATGGAAGCGCATGTCCCATTTCTAAAATTTGTGGCCTATACTTGCTTGACACTACCAGCTGGTTATGGCCCTACTCTTCCTCTCCTTCCCTTCGATACATCAGCCCTTCTTTTGTATAGAAATTCTCTTTTTGTTTGGGGTCCTTAGAATTGGGCAATTTCTTAAAACAGGCCTCTAATGTCGGATCCTGTTGTTGGGCTTACTTCAATTCCATGGGCAACGGGTTTGTGGGGGCCTCACTTTCCCGTTCCTTTTTGGTTTGTTCCCTAGTAACCACTGCTGCTACGATTTCCGGTTCCTTAGGGTCCTCTAGGTACACGTACCGACACCGTAAAATGACCTCATACAGGGGCCCTCCATTACTGCCGCCTTGATCGTGCTTCTAACATACTTCGACACTATCTTTATCTGCGCTACAGGGAGTCGCATCGGATCATCTCCTCTCAACACCCCACAAATTCTCCAGTTATCTGTTCTGGCTTCACTAGATGATGGCCTACGGTACCTTCGAAGCTCAATCCTGTGTATCAAACAGACACTCCGTTTCAACCACATTTACCGTTACTATTCCCCTCGTGGAAGGTCGGACACCTCCAGTCTGAGAGCCCCTGTCCTCTTCCGATTCCTGTGCAGGAGTTTGTAAACATGCCACTCTCTTCGGGGGGTTTCCCGGCTACCCCCAGGTCTCCACTTCGAGCTATAATTGCTTCTGTCGCACCACTTCCGACCAAGTACGTACTTCCGGGCATGGTCAATTCTTGTCTAGTCCCGTTTATTATACTGTTTGGGTGGCCTCGCGGCGTTAAAAGTCGGTGAATTTGGCTCGTTCTTTGGCTTACTGGGAGAGGCGTTACTTCCTCTGGGTGGCGGGTCGGGTTTTTCCATTTCTGGCCCAGTATTTCGGCCTGTGTCGTCTGGAACCTTTCAGCAAAGATAATAATCTGGTCAAGTTGCTGGGCGCCATGCTCCACCAGATACCGCCTCAAGTCCGGAGACATGGTTACCTTCAATTGTTCCATCATTACCAACTCTTCTATACCTTCGTACGTTTTTGCCATTCCCGCCAACTCCCGCCATCTAGCGAGATAAGTCCTTAATCTTTCTGCGTATTGGGTGAAACTCTCTCTCGTTTCCAGCCGGCTCTACCGGAACATTGTTTGGCACGTACGTGGGATCCACTGGAACCTTTGTAAGAAAGCATTACGAAAAGCTTCGAAATTATTCTGGTCTTCGATGACCATCTTGCTATAAATGTCATACGCAGGACCTTCTAGGGACTGAGACAGCTTTAAGCACCAAAGACTTCCATCTAATCCATATGCCGTCGCCATCCGTTCGAATTTCTCCAAAAAACGTCGATTTTCTCGTTCCCACTAGTGAAAGAGTCTAATGGGACATTCATGGCTGCCATCTTGGGGCCTGCGTGTCCTGAGGGATCTGTCGCCCCTGCTCTGGGGGAGTCGCTATTCGCCGAACTGCTATCAAAGGCCCTACATTGTAGTTCCAGAGAACGTATGTCAAGCTCATGTTGTCTTTCTGCTGCCAACTTCGGTTCCTCCGCTTGTTCTACCCTCTGCCTTTCCTCTGCTTCCATTTTTCTCATTTCCATCTCGGCCTGCCGGTCCCTTTCCTCCTTCGTTTCCTCTTTCTCTATATGCTCCTTCCTGTCTTTTTCCTCTTTCTTTCTCTGCTCGTGTTTATCCTTCTCACTTACCATGTATGCCTTAGTCTCGGCCTCATCCATTCCCATATCTTTAGCTGCCTGACGCCAGGCAGCTCGTAACTTGGCCATTTAAGCCATCTTACCTGTAAAATATACTGTAAGCTCACAAATACAGAGAAGGCCTGAAGGGAGAAAGGAAACAAAAATGTTCCGTTACCTCCAGGAAAATACTCCCTCACTATATCCGCTGTCTCTAACCCAACCCAAAAATCAGACTAGAGCGTAATCTGAATGATAACTGCCACCGCTAAAAGCCGTGACCCACTAGTAATATGAAACAATTTATGTAGCTACTCTACAACATGGAATTACCTTCCTGTTAGATAAAAAAATCACTGTTAGCTATCAATTACCTCTGTGTCATCTAAAGCCTTAATAAAACTCAAGTAGTATATTCTAAATGCACCCTGTGGAAAAATGTTTGACTGAATCAGTTTTAAAAGCTCAGAGTCTAGGGGTTATATAAAGAAAAATCTATTCTCAGAAGACTTCCTCAACACGAAACAATCTATGAATCTTAGGCAAGAACCCAGAATTTATCTGAGACGAGCGGCCCACTTTGTCACGCAGTGGCTTAATTGAGAGTCTGTCTGAGTAAAGAGACAAGACACCAATTTGTAGGAAAGTCTGAGAAGATAGGTTAAGATGAGAATTAAAATGACTGTGAGGGATGAGACTTATAGCTTCAAGGGTGAGAACCAAGATTGACTCTCCCTCGCCACCTGTGACTTGTTTTATTAGCTACTGTCTCACCACCTCTCGCTCAGCTATGATAAGATATGCACTAATTACTAGCCACAGACACAACTATACAGTTAAAGAATACAGGTACAGTATAGTGAAAGACATACTGATCCAGTTCACATTTTATAGTTTATTAAAACAAACAAATCTATACTACCGCAAAAAAAAAAAAACAAACACCAATAACGTGCGAATTCACACAACCTGAAAAAAAGAACAATCAGTGAAAGACACAATTATCAAATTACTACGCTGTTTTTAACACCTATACGAAAACAACTAAGGTTACAGAAATATACAGGGCGGGGATCTCTAGGTAAGAGCCACCACCCCTGACTACTCTATTGTTACTAACTAAACACACTGTGGAGTCCTCTGCTACCTGACTACTCTTCACTAGTGTTCACTCTGTTCCGGTTCAGACTTATTAACTAATTTGACGTTACAGGTGACGAAACCTGGGCACATCATTTTGAACCTGAGACAAAAAGACAGTCAATGGAGTGGCATCATCTACAATCACCACGAAGAAAGAAATTCAAGACAATTCCTTCAGCTGGAAAGGTCATGATCACTGAAGGTGGGATTCTTGTGGACGTTATGCCAAGAGGAGAGACAATCAATTCGCAAGCTTACATTAAGACATTGAAAAAAACTCAATCAACGTTTTCGCAGAGTTCGGCTGCACAAGAATGCAGCAGACCTGATTCTCCTTCACGACAATGCGCGACCTCACATAAGTCTGGCAACACGGAAAGCAATCACCCCATCCACCCTATAGTCTAGATTTGGCACCCTCTGATTTTCATCTTTTTGGTCCACTTAAAGATGCACTCCGTGGGACAAGGCTTGAAAGATGATGAAGGAGTGATTCATGCAGCGAAGAAATGGCTACATGATCAAGACAAAATCTGGTACGGGCAAGGAATACATGCACTTGTTTCGCGCTGGTATAAAGCCGTACAAGTTGATGGGGATTATGTTTTTTTTAAAATACCGATGTTTACATGATATATCCATGTATATTGTGTATAAATTTCATGCTTTTTGAATAAACAGCTCCTGGGAAAAACGATGTGGTGCATTACTTTCTGAACGCCCCACGTACATATATATATATATATATATATATATATATATATATATATATATATATATATATATATATATATATATATATATATATATATATATATATATATATATATATATGCCGCTGGCTGTAGATCTAGCTATGATGATGCCACCCTAATCTTCACACAACGACGATTTAACCTGCTACGGGTGTTGGTCTACTGCTTTATTGTGACAGTATGTAAACAATACCAGTCAACGTGGCCTGTTCTGTATTTGGCCGTACAAGCTAAGAGCTCTAATTCCTAGGCAATTCCACGCCGAGGTTTTTGTTTCCTCACGTCATGAGAACTTCTAATACCTCTCCGTATTGCAGACGTAACTAGGGCGCCAGTTAATATGCGCTTACCCCAGTTCTTTTCAATTACGATGTTGTCTATTGTCTCCTCTATGTAAAGGCAAAGTCCGTTGCAGTCTTAGGGTTGCCTACCCTCTGCCGTGAATCGATGTAAGACAAAATAACAACTTATTTACACCAATTCAAAAAAATACATAATTCGAAACACATTAACAACCAACATTTACCTACACCCCGTTTCCATTATCATAATAAAACTTTCCTAAATACAAGCTCCCATCACTAAATATTATTTCTGCCCGCGGGTCAGACTTAAAGCTCACTCCTTCTCCACTCCTGCACTATTCTTATGTGATGGGGCCGGAAAGACACCCGGCTTCCCCCTTCACGTAAAGACACCCCAGCTTCCCCCTTCATTGTGAGTGGCACATTTATCGCCCATATATTTTCGATGTGCGCGAAGCGTGCTGGGATGTAAAAAGTCTTCAAGAAGATATATTAGTTTAGGCCATAATAAAGCCTAAGAATTAGTTGTGATGTGTTATATTTGGTAGTCGTGTGTTATATTTAATAGCGGTAGGTTTTATCTGTGTTTTCGTGCCTAATAAAGCAAATATCGCGAGTGTTATTTATGCGGCCAAATTAATACGCCTATCGTGCAGTAAGTTGAGTGATTAGCCTAGTGCTTATATAAAGCATGCGATCGCCAGCAGCGGGTTTTCCTAGTATCAGCCCAGACGAGAGAACAAACGAGACGAGGTGACCGGTGTAGGTAGCAGATGGACCAGAGCACGATTAGGAACTGAGCACTAGCTGGGTGTTTTGTTTGTTTAGTGTTTGGTTTGTTTAATGTTTGTTTCAGTGTGCTCTTAGTCACTGAATGGGTTGTAAAAGTAAATACAGCCCCTGCCTCAGAATCAAGAGTTTTATTGTTGTTCGGGTCGGTGCGAGTGTGAAAAGAGAGTGATCACACATCACAATATAATCATCATCATCATCTTGCCCACCCTATCACACTTATGTTAAAGGCAGCCCATGGAAGGTTATCAAAATAGAACAACTTATTTAGCACACAAATGCATACACCATATATAAGAATATTACACACTCTTCACCCCTTTTCTTTCTGAATTATATTAATTATACCCGTTTCTTACGCACCCACAAAAAACCCGCGTACATACACTTCTATTTATCATAATCAACTGTGGTTACTATAAACTCGTTGTAACGTTACACAGTGCTCTCATCTAACCTAAGCCCCTATTCTCAACCGTTAATATCTCAAACCCGCGCCATGAAATCATAGAACTCGCTAGCTAGACATAGTATAATTACAACAAAACTTACACTACACAGGCTCTAGCTTTGTATAAGTCGGCAATGGATGGCAACTACTGACTAACAATAAAATTAAATCCCAGAAGAAAACTTACTCTTACATGCTAACTCTTTTAGCTAAAATTCTTACACCACTTATTAAGTTTACGAACATACCCAGACTTTCAGAATATCCACGAACCTGGCAGACTGAACTGACGCTATTCACCGCAATAAAATTCTTGGACTTGGGAGCTCTAACTACTAATTTGGCCCTGCATATATAGGGCCAGTTTTCTGATGCAAGACATACGCGGTGAGTCATAGCTTCTAGCATCGTCTTCCATAATCCGCTTCCAACCGCACTTCTGACGTAATCGAAAGACTGCTACATAAATTAAAAGTCAAAACCAATCGTACGAGCTTCCTGTTAAATATCATAACATTATCTTAACTCGACCAATCCACTAGCGACGAAGAGTTCCTCCCCCTGCTGGAACAAAAAAAAGGGGGGGGGGAGAATCAAAGAAAATAGACTCCCCTCGAAGCTTGCTGAAAAATGTACGTAATATTACCTAACTATACTGACCGTCTATCAACAAGAATGACTCACTAGCCCACGTTACAACATGGGTATGAGTTTTCTTCCATCTCCAACCGAGAAGGGTTGGTGTTGGTGGTATGAGTCATCCTACCGCCATACAGAATAACCCAGAATTAAAACAAATACGAACTAGGACGCATAAGAATAAAAAAAAGAACCAAAATTAATAAATGGGACAAGAAACGGGGCGAGTTGAAAATAAAAATTAACAGTAACTCATCACAACAACAAGCCATAGTTTGGTTGGCTCTTGTGTTCACAAGAGATGTACGGTTGTCTAGTTCCTTGGAGACTCAAATGCCATCTTTATAGAGAGAATTGCTGTTTGAGCAATTTAGATGTAATTTTGATGATGTGTGATTTCCACATCCACGCAGTGGGCTCAACACAAATGTGTTTTTCCCAAGCGCAGAGACAGCAGGTATGAACGGATTTGTTTAGTAGTGTGTAGTAAGAACAGTTGGTAGAAATAGTCATTCCCTGACGGTTTAGGCCAGTCTTCGTCATACGAGATAATTAACCAGCGCGCACAGAAATAGAACAGAACATTTTATGGTCATAAAAGAATTTAAAAAGAAACCAGTAACTTTGAGAGTTTAACGTTCTAGACTCAGAAAAGAAAAGAAACAGCTGAGCAAGAAATAGTAAGGACGAGAAGGGAAAAAAATAGAAACAGGGACAGTAACCAGAACCCATGGTACGAGGAATGAAAGGTCGACTTTTGTAAATAATCAACACTATTGAAATGACTGTATAAGAAGTTTGATTACATGCAGCAGCAGAGTGGCCAGTCAAGAATAAATCTCCTTCCACGTAAATGTTACCTCTATGTACAGCTGGTTTTGGTGCCTTGTGCATCATGTGAATAAACATGACTACTTTGTTTACTTCACCGCTGTTCTAGTGAAGTCCATTATCATCGAGTTCATCATCCTGCATCAGTCCTATTTCGTGTTATATGTATGTATTCGTACGGGAAACATCATCATGTGCAACTACCCACTGTTGGGATAGTGATCAGACTTACCACAAAACAGTAACAACAACACACCAGCACGCACGGCCATAGGAGGAACATGACAAACTATATTGGACCTAGTAATTAGGTTGCTTCTAGTATTAACTAGTTCTTTTTCTTTTTGTCTTCGTTCATAAATCTGCCTTCTTGTGACGAAGCACGTCGCTTTCAACCTAGACCGAATTTTGTCGTCTATATCAGAGATGTGATATTCAGAAATAAGTGGACTCTTGTCATCTACATGTAAGTAAATAAATTAAGGGGCTGCTGTAAAACTGGTAAGGAATATAAGTATATAAACCAATAAAACGGTATTGAATCAGTTCTTCAAATACTTATATTCATCTGTATATAATAATACTCTTCAAGTATTTGCGGACGCAAGAAAGTAGGAAAAATGAGTCTGCGAGTACATTTTGTGACATTACCGCAAATCACAAATAGGATTTTTAAGTATTTCTGCAATGAAGCTACTCGAGGAAAACTATATCATTCTATTTCAAACCCACAAAAGAGGACTATTCATGCCTTGGGGATAAGTAAACGATCATTGCACCGCTGGATAGCGACATCTGAAATTTCTAATTCCAGTGTTTTACACACAAAAATTAGGCCAAGAGTGGTGGATAATTTTGACAGAGAATTGATCCGCAGAGAAATGTTTCACAATAATGAGGCAGTGACTAAGTGTTGAAGGACTTTCGTGTGTGGTTACTGGTTGTGTTGCTTGAATTCTGATCGTGCTAATATTCGTACGCGAATGGGGTGAACCTCACCTTTGGTTTGTCGTAATGCCTGAACTTGGCATCAAGATGTAACCAACTGTTCATCTTATTAACTCAGCAACTTGATATAAAATACATAATTCATAATGGTTGAATGGTGTAACGTGATTCAACGAATAATGCCTCCGGTTCGAGTCCTTCACAATTTAATATGGATTACACACATACATAAACAGTTCAATTCACACATGAGGTACATGCATCAATCAATCAATAGCGTAGACTGCTGTTTTACATGTCAATGTCCGTTTAAGGATACAATGCAGTAATTGTCGTCAGAACATCACAGCTATATGCACGCGCAGATGGAATGGCTACCTGCCGACAGTGAGACTGTGAGTCTAATTACTTCGTATAAAGTAGACGATTATCTTTCTCCTTCCAAGGATTTAGTTAATCACTAACCTCCATAAGTTTCCTCTCATGTAGAGTTCTAGGACTGACCCTGGTCCATCATAATGCACATATAAATGGCTATATCATGCCATTGAATTGGAAGGTTAACAAAACGCAGCTATTCAGCTTGGCGGTCAAATAACAAAGGGTAGCGTCTCCTAGTTACCGACTATGACCCAAACAACGCTAGACACGTCATAATCGATCGTGTATGGAGCGTTCAATAATTGAAACATCTATCGCAATATATTAAATGTCTTAACCTTTACAATTGCACGTCTGATAACCTTTAGCAGACGGCGTTAATATCATATACCGTAACACTAAGGAAATTGAAAATTTGGTTAAGAAAGAATAATGACATTGATATTTCCACATCTACGCTATGGAGGACTATTAGGAGTTTGGGATTCAATTTTAGAAAATATGTTGGTGGTAGAAACCTTATTTGTGAGAAGCCTCATATAGTTGCAATGAAAAGCAAATATTTACGCGAAGTCAGAGAAATGAGAAGAGATTGTTATGATTGTGTGTATTTAGATGAAAATTTGATCAATGCGCACCACAGTAATGAACGAGAATGGCAATCATCTGATGGGATAACTAAGAGACTAGTACCAAGCAGCAAAGGACAGCGCCTAATAATTGCACATGCAGGAAGCAGCCATCATGGGCTTCTAAATAATACTGAACTCCTATTTGTTTCAAAATCCACAGATAATAGCGATTATCATACAGAGATGAATGGCAAGATATTTCAAGATTGGATTGTGAATCATGTACTTCCTTCATTGAATAGACCGTCGTGTTTGATAATGGACAATGCTTCATATCACAACGTTGTGGCATCAGAAGATAAAGTTCCTAATTCATCAAGTACTAAAGATGTAATAAAGATTTGGCTGACCAAAAACAACATTCCATTCAACGAAATGTCCCTGAAGCCTGAATAACTTGAAATTGTAAAAAAGACACAGCATACAAAGATATTTCACATAGACAATGCAATCCATGAACATGGTCACAGATGTTTAAGATTGCCTCCTTACCATTCTCACTTAAACCCAATAGAATTAGTCTGTGCTAAAATTAAGGAACAGGTAGCAACAGAAAATAGAACGTTCAAATTAAAAGATGTTGAAATACTTACAAAAGCCGCCATCTCCAATATAGCCAGGGATTATTGGAAGAAATGTGAGAACCATGTGTTACAAGAGGAAGAGGAATATTGGACAAATGATGGTTTGTCCTTTATTCAGCCAATATTGATTATCATTTTCTCAGAGACATCTGATTATGATTCGGATGAAGTTTAATTTCTTTAAAGATGACCTTATCGTTATTTACAAGCACAGTAGAGGAGCAACGTTCCATTATGATATTTATGAACCGCAAAGTGGTGATACCTATTGAAATAATTAGACGAATGAAGGTCCAGTTTGGTAGCGCACTAAATGTCAATGACAAACAATGTCACGAGTATCTCGCATGCAGATCATTTAAGAAATCGTCTTCAACAGGTATTTATATGCAAACGTGATGGCCACATTATTGTAATAGTAGACACGCCTATGCCTAATCAATTCACAGAATCTGTGACTGAAGTGGTAAAATTTCTTTTCTTGATACACAATAATTAGTATGCCGACAAAGATCAAAGGATTTCATTCGTTTATGGGAACTAGACAAGATGCACAGATATAAAGTATATATTTGTTGGGTCTAACCCAATATAACATCGTATGCAAAAAATGGCATTAATACGTTGGACGGTTAATCAGATAATTACATTTGTTTGAGGGCAAAGCTAGTGAAACGTGCTATAGCTTTGTAGCGTTGGTACATCTTCAGCGCTGTACTGAACTACTAATATACTACTGGACAAAGTTTAAGGGCCGCCATTCGGTTTAGACAAGGTTTATATAATTGATTGGCAAACTGTAAAGACAAGTGAAAATGTCATTAAAACTGAGATCAGAGACATGTGTATACATTTCTGTGTGCACTAGGTTAATGTTTTTTAAATGTCCTAAAACTGGGTCACTTTAACACGCACGTGAAAATTGCCATTGTTGCTGCAAAAACTCGTGGTTTTTGCAACACGCCCCACTAGTTCAAAAGGTGAAAAAGTGAGTTCAATTTGAATGCACGTGGAAAATGATCATCGGTAAAGAGTGTTCACCGTTGGTATGCAATAAATCAGTATGACAAGTGGTCGAAATGATCACAGCATTAGCCATGCCACCAAGGAGAAGTCTCAGCACTGTAGACCGTGGTCGAGCCAAGGCATGGATTCAGGATGGTCAGTCTGTTCGTCATGTTGCAAGACGTTTAGCAGTGTCCCACTCTACCATTCAGAGACTTCTTGAGACATTTCAAGCTACCGGACATTTGGAAAATCGACCCTGCTCAGGAAGAATTATATAAACCTTGCCTAAACTGAATGGCGGCCCTTAACTTTTGTCCAGTAGTATATTTATCAGCACAAAGTAGACCTATCTAAAGGTTTGTCATTTATAACATATAAGTTTGTCATGAATAGGGCTGCAAGATACGCCAACGCGATTTCATAAGAAAAGTAACTAAATTATTAAAAAGACGAAACATGTTAAAAATATACATTAATAATTATAAACACATTATCCTTCGTATAATTTTACTGTTTGTAAAGATTTTAACTCACAATATTATAATTGTATTGTTTTAAATGTAAATACATTTTTTTTTTATATTTGTAACAATTGTTTTTCTGTTATTACTTGAAAGAAAACAAAGTATTAACAGAAAATGTATATTACGTTTTTTTTTTTTAATTCTGAACAAAATTACCGCCCCTAATTAATAAGTTTTAAACAAAAAAATGTTTCATGTGGATTCTTTGTTAAGTTCTTCGTTCTTCTGTTCTTTTGTACACGTATCTCTCCTCGTAGAACATGGGCTGTGTTTCATGTGGCCCTCAAGAAGATATTCTGTACACATAAATCCTGATATAACTGACGAAATTTCTGCGCAGGTCACACTGAGATAAAAGCTTATAACACTGACAAACAACATTTTTCTTTCTTATATAAGAATAAGTGTTCTTAGGTCAGTTTCTTGCACTGATTTCAAATCTGAAATCCGTTTATCTCTATCACATAGGGTTCTTAAGATATTTGTCAATAAATATATTTTTGGGAACCGTTATTTGCTCCGTTTCATTTTTACTATATAACTTATTAAAAATTAATAAAATGCAAAATAATTCTACTTTTTATACTGCTAAAAGATGCATGATATATGTAACGCTATTTTTCAAATAGTTACTGTATTTTGAAATAATTCTGAGCGAAATATGGCTTCTAGAAGTTGTAGAAATTCGGCTGATCTGTTCTGTTACGTGTGCGGATATTTTACCGATCGTGTTCATCAGAAAAACTTTCCACCATTACTAAAGAAAGCATATGAACTTTATTTCGATTCGAAAGTTGATGATGCAAATAAATCTTGGAAGCCAAATGCAGTTTGTTCGACTTGTGCAAATACATTGGCAAGTTGGTTACGAAAATCGCCGAAGGATAAGTCGATGCCTTTTGGAGTGCCAGTAATATGGCGTGAACCGACAAATCACGCTACTGATTGTTACTTCTGCTTGACAAATATCCATGGTTTCACTTTTAAAACAAGAAAGTCTGTGGTTTATCCAAATATTGAATCGGTTTCGAAACCAGTGCCTCATGATCCAATCACGTGTCCGATCCCAGTTCCACCAGAACAATATCCGTTGGACGTGAATGAACCATCAGAAAGTGATAGTTTACCTGCTTTAGAAACTAATTCTGACTCGGATTATATACCGGAGAATGATGGTGTTCACTTAATTAACCATTCAGAACTTTCAGATCTAATACGTGATCTCGCTCTTACCAAAGGACAAGCGGAACTACTCGGTTCGCGACTCAAAGAATGGAATCTTTTAGCGCCCAATACTCCGATACCTAAATTTCGTCATAGACACAGAGAACTTGTTCAATACTTTGAGATGGATGACGACATTTGCTATTGCAAAGATGTAAACGGTCTAATGGTGCACCTCGGTCATGAGCACATAGTCAACAAATGGCGACTTTTCATCGATTCTTCCAAGACTAGTCTAAAAGCCGTGTTATTGCATAACGGAAATTTATTTTCATCAATTCCAGTCGCCTACTCTGTCCATATGAAAGAAACTTATGACAGTATGGCTATACTTTTGGCAAAAATAAAGTACAATGACTACCAATGGCGGATTTGTGGAGACCTAAAGGTCATTGCAATTCTCACGGGCATGCAGACTGGGTATATTAAATTTTGTTGCTTCCTATGTGAATGGGACAGCCGCAACAGACAGGAACATTATGCAAGAAAGGTGTGGCTTATCAGGGATCGTATGCAGCTCGGGCATAAAAATGTAATACACGAGTCATTAGTTAACAAAGACAGCATCATGTTTACCACCGTTACATATAAAGTTGGGGCTCATGAAGAATTTCGTAAAAGCGTTAGATAAAACGAGCAAAGCTTTCACTTTTCTTCGAGAAAAGTTTCCGCAAGTTAGCGATGCAAAGATAAAGGAAGGTATCTTTGTAGGACCTCAGATTAGGAAAGTTATTGCAGACAAACAATTCGAGAACTTGTTACATGGTAGTGAGCTTCGCGCATGGATGGCGTTCAAATCGATCGTCGATAACTTTCTGGGAAATCACAAATCTGTCGACTATGTGCATAGATGCATACAGAATTATGGGCTGTAACATGTCCCTCAAAATCCATTTGCTCGATTCGCATCTTGACTTTTTCCCTGACAACCTTGGCGAAGTCAGCGATGAACATGGAGAACGATTCCATCAAGATATCGCCGTAATGGAGTCACGTTATCAAGGACGGTGGAGTGTGACCATGCTTGCCGATTATTGTTGGATGCTTCATCGTGATGTACCACATGCCCTTCACCGACGAAAGTCGACTGCAAAGAAATTCAAGCCTACACAACTGTTATACTTCTTGTACGAATGATGTTGTAATACTGTATGCGTTGTTAAAAAACTTCAATTGAGTATTTCTAGAGATCCCGACCTGATAGAGAAAAACGGTTTGCAGATTTAAAAACAGCGCATTAAAATTGACCAGAAAAACATAGAATTGTTAGAGAAAGAAAAAAAATTTTTTTTTTTGTTAGCCAGTGTAATTAAGAGGGACAACAATTGGAAGCTTTCATTTCTCACACGGTCATACAGAAGCAATTTGTTGTACATAATGAGGCTGACAGCCTCATGTACAGCCTCACGTTTGGATACCTACACTCATCACGCCTCAGTGACGAAAAACGTCAGCACCATAATCACCTCCCATGTTCGGTACATATTCATTACGCATCACTGACGAAAAACGTCAACGCTGTAATCACCTCCCATGTCCGGTACATACCTACACTCATCACAGCTCATTGACGAAACACGTTAACGCCATAATCACCTCCCATGTCCAGTACATACTCATCACGCCTCATTGACGAAAAACATCAACGCTTTAAGGGCATGCACTACAGCGAAAACTAACTTTTGTTCTAATAACATTTTCAAACTTTTTATGTGCTCAATAGACACAGTGTATGTCCATGAACCAAATTCTACAGTTTATTTTGTTAAAATACACGTGGTTATCATGGTAACCAAAAAATATCAAAACAAGCATGTGGAAATTTTAAGGTATATGTGTGTACTCCATGTATGTCAAATTTCAGACTGATCTGTTAGATAGTTTGTTAGTAATAACATTTTTTGTTAATAAAACGTTAGTTTTAAGACAAATGCATTTTACTCACCAAGTGCCTTTTCTTGTCCAATATACTCCATTCTGGGTGGGTGGGGGTGGGGATGAATGTGTTTAAAATTCTCCAGCACTATATGCTGCACCTCCTTCAGCTTATTGCAGCTCCTCCTCTCACCTTTGTCTTGCCTCTTGCCTAATTTTTCTTCATTTTACAAGTTTGTCAGCCTCATGTTTCTGGCTGTTGGCCAGACGTTTCCTTAATCGCACCTGTCCAAGGCGTTTCGAGTTTGTTCCAGATGCTTGACCATACAGCTTTTTTATTTCTGCACTGGCTGATGGACTAAAGTTGAACTCTCCAACGGCCACAAGGACACTGAATGTGACCTTTTTTAATGACACAAATTTCCGCTTGCTGCAACGACTCCATATAACATTGTGAAGGCGTTCATTTGCATTTTGGGTTGCACCTAGCTCACACCGCTTGAGCAGATACTGACCAGTAAGACGCTCATAAATAGGGACTAAGTGCTTATGGAGCAGATTGTAGTCTAGTGGAGTGTGAACCTTAGTCTCGTGTGGTCCGGCAGCTTCTCCTTTGGCGATGGAAGCCTGATAGAAACACCAGGAGTCTTTGCCTGGCGGACACAAATTATGTTGGGGTTTGTCGTTTGTCGAATACCCATGGTAGAGAGAAGCCATGATGGCTTGTTTCATCTCTGGGGCTGTACTATGCTTGCGGATGGCCATGGTGTAGTAAATACACAATTTTCGTATGGCATTTTGGGTTAGACGACCACGGCCATTTCCCCCAAAGGTGACATTTTGTTTCCTGCAGTCAGTAATGAGTGTCCCCAGTGAAGTGCCTAATCGCTTTGCAACATGGTTGACGCACTCTTCATTGGTTATGTCAACTTCTGGTCCATACGGTTTGATGTCGTTGAGTCTGTTGTAGGCCTTGGAATCGCCATCCGATAGCAAAACAGTGTAGCGTAGCTTGTGATTTGCCACTGAACGAAGAAAGAGAACTTCACAGGCTTTTACCTCGATCATTCCGGCTGACCCTTCGTAATTACGGCAACAGTCCTTCTGATGCTCTGCTTTCCATTTTTCAAATTTGTCAGACAGATTTTTCAGTTGCCACTGTCCAGTATTCTTGCAGGTATGACAGAAGGAAGACATAACATACGTATCGATGACCATGCCAGTCGAGATGTCGATAACACTGCCAACACCTATCAGTGACTTATGACCTCTAGTTAGCGATGTGGCATCAAAGCTGACAGCGAAGTCAATGACTTCTTTTTTTATTAATGGTACGATGCTGACTTTTAGCATGCTCAGCTCGTACGATGCTGACGGCACGTTGAAATACTGTAGAGTGCATGGTATCCAAATGATCAAAAATTTGATCTGCATATTTATGAAATGTTTCTGGTGCAGGCCAGGGAGGTCTAGGTTCTCACAGAAGAGATTGAATGTAGACGGGCCCATTCCAGACATGAGGGCAATAAGAACAGCAGATTTGTTGATTGCATGTCCCCGAGGGCCGCGGCCTTCTGGTTCCCTCTCGGATGTGTACGTTCTAGAAATTGCTTTTTCACATGTGTGACACAACTTCCAGGAAGAGAGAGAAACCCTTTGACTTGGTGTTGTCAGTTCTTGTTTGCAATGTGCTTTGCTTACACACATTGCAACACACATTTTTTAGAAGGTTGTTGAAGAAAGAAATGTCCACAATGGTTCTGTACGTAGGTTAGGTTGGGCGCAGACAGTATTATGAGATGCAACATTCTTGCTCGTGCTCAAGTTAATTTTTATATCAGATCGACTTGGGCCAGTTGTGAACGGCACTACTGGCTCAGCAATTTGAACTATAGGCCTATCGGATACTGGTATGCAGAAATTCCATCTTGAGACTACATCAGTTTACTTATCATTCACCGCTGATTCTGTCTTACCATTACCATTGCTAGAAATTACACACTGTCGACGCGATCGTTCAGCAGATAGTTGCTTTGATCTCTTACCTATTCTTCCCATTTTGAAGTAATAGAACACAATTCACTGACATTTAAACAAGAGAAAAATATCGAACGCCACGTTCCATGCAGCAAACAATTAATTTGTTTACAGGCGGAAAAAGCTGTTGTTATCTTCCACATTTGCGCACGCAGCCAAAATTTTGTTATGACCAATCAAAACAGGTGTTTACGAATGCGCCTTGAGTGGGTCGGGAATGTGGGAATGAGGTCACCACGTGACCACTCCTTATAAGGAAGTTAGCGTAAAATTACGGAAATTTTCAAACCCACATCACTCAGAGCTATGAGAAAAAAAAAGTTTCGAATTTGCTATATTACGGCAGACAACGAAATTCTCTTTTTATCGATACCACATAGTCCACGATATGAACAGCGTAACTAAGGTATTATTGAGCGACAAATCTTGCATTTTTGGCACAAATTTGCAAATCATAGCTTGGGGGTAGTTTAGAAAATATGCTGTTTGATACATCAAATGCATTTTTTATGTCATAAAACCTTGCTCAATCGATTGCTCGATGATTATTTAATAAAATAAGCTCAAAAGTAAAAAATCGATATTTTGTACGTAAAATCCAGTTCTCACTACCGTTATTTCAGAGTTTAGTGATGGTACCCAAATGGCTCCCTACGGGATACATTTGCTTGGCCCCCGAATCTATGTGGCCGCATGACCTACTACCATAACATGTATTCGTGCTAGAAACTAATTATAATAAAATAATAGAAATTACTATTTACTACAATTGAAAATAAACAGTGCAGTTACGACATCTCTTAGGGAATCATAAACACGAGATACATTGAGTATAGGATGACATAAGATGTAACTAAAACTATGTCAAGCTTTGCATAGCCACGCTAACATCGGCGGGAGTTGCCATAGAAAATAGTGACGTAAATGGGAATAGCCTTACTCCCTGTAAGATCGCTTGATAGAATGACCAGTAAATAAATTAACAAAATAATAGTTTGTCCAATGAAACGGTGACCAGAATCGCCCACCACCGAAAGACGCTCAGAAATAATTTTCTGAAAGTTAGTAGTAGAAAAGAGCCATTTGCATAAAGGACGTGATTCTAACTTTGCGTGGTGAACAACCTGGTGTTCCCCCGGTCTGTTACAAAAAGTTCTAGGTTCCTACGTTGAGACATTCAACAAGAACCTTAGTGTATTTCCTTACTCTTCAAGTATTTGTGGACGCAAGAAAGTATTTCCTTCATATTAAGAAAAACCTGTATGAAACAGATTTTCCTACCTTGTGGTACACAAGTAAGTAGCTCGAACGAACTTTTTATTTCAGCCTAAGTCAGAGACATGCTATGATTAAGTAAGGCTACAAATGAAACTAGTGGAAGTATAGATATAACAAGCAGGGGCCCTCCACCTAAGGCGCCCTGTACTAGAATAACTTCAATAAAGAAGGCTGAGGAAAATACTGATGTTAAGGAATATTAATATCCATGTTGGATTGAAGCAAAAAGTGGATGATTTGTAATACATGAAACGGATTCTGTACTTGAGAACCATTGTAGCTACGGAATTGTACAAATGTTGCTGTTTTGTGGAAAAGCTTCCATGGTTCAATAAATCTTGATAGTTACAAAGGAGTTGCTGATAATCTTTTACCGTTGAGCTAGATCCTTAGTTGGGAATCTATGTCAAGTATTGTGCTGTACCATTCATCATCACCACTACTGTCTCACACAAACACACCATAAGAGGAAAGAACCTACCTGGGTTATAAAAAGATTGAAACCAAGAAATTGATATCTCTGGCGGACTCTAAGCCAGTAAAGTTCTAACTTGGAATATTAGAAGTAAACTAAATTCAATTAGTCCTTATTAGCTAACACTGCCACACCAGAACTGTTGTGCCGAGCAGTGGCCGACTTGCCGCGAAAAGAGCAAACAAATTGTTATCATTGTCGTGAATGATCCGTGTTAACAAACAGCTCTGGAAGACTTGGATATATAGTTAACAAACAGCTTCTGGTAGACTTGGATATATAGTTAACAAACAGCTTCTGGTAGACTTGGATATATAGTTAACAAACAGCTCTGGTAGACTTAGATATATAGTTAACAAACAGCTCTGGTAGACTTGGATATATAATTAACAAACAGCTCTGGTAGACTTGGATATATAGTTAACAAACAGCTCTGGTAGACTTGGATATATAGTTAACAAACAGCTTCTGGTAGACTTGGATATATAGTTAACAAACAGCTCTGGTAGACTTGGATATATAGTTAACAAACAGCTCTGGTAGACT
Source organism: Oreohelix idahoensis (assembly GCA_024509875.1). NCBI lineage: Eukaryota > Metazoa > Mollusca > Gastropoda > Stylommatophora > Oreohelicidae > Oreohelix > Oreohelix idahoensis. The sequence goes on from JAMPIV010000384.1 coordinate 142,727, forward strand.
TGGATATATAGTTAACAAACAGCTCTGGTAGACTTGGATATATAGTTAACAAACAGCTTCTGGTAGACTTGGATATATAGTTAACAAACAGCTCTGGTAGACTTGGATATATAGTTAACAAACAGCTTCTGGTAGACTTGGATATATAGTTAACAAACAGCTTCTGGTAGACTTGGATATATAGTTAACAAACAGCTCTGGTAGACTTGGATATATATAGTTAACAAACAGCTCTGGTAGACTTGGATATATAGTTAACAAACAGCTCTGGTAGACTTGGATATATAGTTAACAAACAGCTCTGGTAGACTTGGATATATAGTTAACAAACAGCTCTGGTAGACTTAGATATATAGTTAACAAACAGCTCTGGTAGACTTGGATATATAGTTAACAAACAGCTCTGGTAGACTTGGATATATAGTTAACAAACAGCTCTGGTAGACTTGGATATATAGTTAACAAACAGCTCTGGTAGATTTGGATATATAGTTAACAAACAGCTCTGGTAGATTTGGATATATAGTTAACAAACAGCTCTGGTAGATTTGGATATATAGTTAACAAACAGCTCTGGTAGATTTGGATATATAGTTAACAAACAGCTCTGGTAGACTTGGATATATAGTTAACAAACAGCTCTGGTAGACTTGGATATATAGTTAACAAACAGCTCTGGTAGACTTAGATATATAGTTAACAAACAGCTCTGGTAGACTTGGATATATAGTTAACAAACAGCTCTGGTAGACTTGGATATATAGTTAACAAACAGCTCTGGTAGACTTGGATATATAGTTAACAAACAGCTTCTGGTAGACTTGGATATATAGTTAACAAACAGCTCTGGTAGACTTGGATATATAGTTAACAAACAGCTCTGGTAGACTTGGATATATAGTTAACAAACAGCTCTGGTAGACTTGGATATATAGTTAACAAACAGCTTCTGGTAGACTTGGATATATAGTTAACAAACAGCTCTGGTAGACTTGGATATATATAGTTAACAAACAGCTCTGGTAGACTTGGATATATAGTTAACAAACAGCTCTGGTAGACTTGGATATATATAGTTAACAAACAGCTCTGGTAGACTTGGATATATAGTTAACAAACAGCTCTGGTAGACTTGGATATATAGTTAACAAACAGCTCTGGTAGACTTGGATATATAGTTAACAAACAGCTCTGGTAGACTTGGATATATAGTTAACAAACAGCTCTGGTAGACTTGGATATATAGTTAACAAACAGCTCTGGTAGACTTGGATATATAGTTAACAAACAGCTCTGGTAGACTTGGATATATAGTTAACAAACAGCTCTGGTAGACTTGGATATATAGTTAACAAACAGCTCTGGTAGACTTAGATATATAGTTAACAAACAGCTCTGGTAGACTTGGATATATAGTTAACAAACAGCTCTGGTAGACTTGGATATATAGTTAACAAACAGCTCTGGTAGACTTGGATATATAGTTAACAAACAGCTCTGGTAGATTTGGATATATAGTTAACAAACAGCTCTGGTAGACTTGGATATATAGTTAACAAACAGCTCTGGTAGACTTGGATATATAGTTAACAAACAGCGCTGGTAGACTTGGATATATAGTTAACAAACAGTTCTGGTAGACTTGGATATATAGTTAACAAACAGCTCTGGTAGACTTGGATATATAGTTAACAAACAGCTCTGGTAGACTTAGATATATAGTTAACAAACAGCTCTGGTAGACTTGGATATATAGTTAACAAACAGCTCTGGTAGACTTGGATATATAGTTAACAAACAGCTCTGGTAGACTTAGATATATAGTTAACAAACAGCTCTGGTAGACTTAGATATATAGTTAACAAACAGCTCTGGTAGACTTAGATATATAGTTAACAAACAGCTCTGGTAGACTTGGATATATAGTTAACAAACAGCTCTGGTAGACTTGGATATATAGTTAACAAACAGCTCTGGTAGACTTGGATATATAGTTAACAAACAGCTTCTGGTAGACTTGGATATATAGTTAACAAACAGCTCTGGTAGACTTGGATATATAGTTAACAAACAGCTCTGATAGACTTGGATATATAGTTAACAAACAGCTCTGGTAGACTTGGATATATAGTTAACAAACAGCTTCTGGTAGACTTGGATATATAGTTAACAAACAGCTCTGGTAGACTTGGATATATAGTTAACAAACAGCTCTGGTAGACTTGGATATATAGTTAACAAACAGCTCTGGTAGACTTGGATATATAGTTAACCGAGACACCAACATTTAATATAGAATAAAGTTAAATATAAGGAGTATCATTGGAGGTCTGTGCGAACATTCGCGAAATATGTCAGGATTTTTTAAACGAGGTTATAAAGAACTTCTTAATCGCATCCCAGTAAATATTAATAACTTAAAAAATAAATGAATAAATAAAAATATGTTACCTAATGTTTGCTTAAAAACACTCGACCTCCCTTTACTGAACTCCCTTTAGAATTATCTGATAAGTCAAAACTAGAAGATCTAGAAAATCATTGGAGGTCATTACTTAAGATAAATTGGAAAAGTGTTTTTTTTTTTTTTTTAATCTGGTGACATTCAAGAAGAGGTTCATGTTGTTGGAACCATATCATGAGTATGAAAAATGCAGCGGGCGATTTCTTTTTTGGGTGTGTGTGTGACTGTGTGTGTGTGTGTGTGCGCACGCGCGCGCGTGCGTGCACAGTATATTACAATAATAGCGGACATGACAGGAGTGAAGAAGACAAGGAGAGACCTTGAATTGATGTTACGGGACACTAGGACTTGGAATGTGTTTGTTGAAGGCCTATACTCCTAAGGGAGTTAGATAAAAATTGATTGGTTTATTAACGTTATCGAAGGATTTCAGGTCTAAGGGAAATAACTCATAAATTTGTAAAAAATGCAGGGAGGTAATATTATCAAGCAGGTCAATGAATGGTAATCCTTTTATCTGTGAGTTGAATGTACCGTAACAACTGGGTTCCAGGTTCAAAACTCTGTAGTGCACGCTCGAGTCGAGTCAGCTGTAAATAGGAACACGACTCTGCTGTTGAGTTAAGGAAGGCAAAGATAGGGAGGAAGGATACTGGTTCTTTAATACTGGCTCGACCTAGTTTAGAGAAGTCTCTAACCTTTCATTCCTCTACGGCAGTATGTGCTATGCGGCAATAATGTACTGAAAGTCTCTGGCTTTTAACATGGCGAACAATAAAAACCGACAACCAAGAACTGACAGACTTTCATCAATGGCTGCTTGGGCAGACTTGAAGGATTCAGCCGATATGACAAGATCATGGACGTCAGGCTGAGTGGGAACAATAATACTACTGCCAGTACAACCGGAAGTGAAGACAAGAAGCTTGGATTAGATAACACACGCTGATGAAAGCCAGTTATAGCTTTACAAGGCTGGTCTTGTACTGGAATATACATCATAAGAGAAACAAATAGACCAAAAAAAACACGCATACACACACACATGAAGAAGATAATTGAAACAGAGTTAGAAGGGATAAAGGAAATAATGAAAATTGAAACAGAGTTAGAAGGTATAAAGGAAATATTGAAAGGATGTCACAGGACAGGAAGATTAGCCTTAACCTTGTTGGAGGCCTATGCTCCATAGGTAGTTGAAAAGTAACGATGATGATATTGTCAGCCTCATTCACATCTTCACATTAGTAGCCTCTTCCGACACGCCTGTTGTGAGCAGATATTCTGATCTGATGTTATTTCTTACGAGTCTTTCTATAACAATAAATGACTTTTCTGACTTTCCCGTCACAAATTGTAATAACATGGAAATTATCTTTCAGTCCAGGGGAATTAACTTAAATTAACGTTGTGGTTTTGTGAGTTATTTCTCTTTGACCTTTCGGAAACAACTAAGGAAAGAGACAATATTGTGAGATATATGTGCACTCAACCCCCGATGTCCTGGAGGGTTCGATTCTTCAGAAACCTCGTGTACATGACATTCTCGTGAATAGAGCTTAAGGAGCTAAATGAAATTATGGGTTAGGTTCCAGGTTGGTGTAGAACGTCATCTCTGCACGTTTTGTTGTTCATTATTATGTAAATATGGGAGATAATTCAAATCAAAAGAAACTAAAACACGTTTTAAAATAAAAACACTGTGTGTGTATATGTGTGTTTTATTACTGCACTTATTTAATACATTAAAAGTGTAAAAATGCAATATGAATATGCTAGGCCAATCACCGGTGTGTGTTTGATTGTTGTCTTCAATCCAAGTCAGCAACATAGATTCAATGAACATCAACGTCTGGTTGAATGTTATGGTTTTCGCAGTAGGCATAGACTGCTGACTCGTTGATTGTTTAATGTGCAACTGTTGACAAGAACTAGACAAGTGCTAGTGGCTGAGAAATGAGAAGAAAACGCCGGAGATAGGTAGGACACATACTAAGGACATCTGTGTCCTACCCGGTAGTTATGGTATATTCAACTCACAGATTCTAGGAAAGTCATTCATTGACCTACTTGATATATTACCTCCCTGCATATTATACAAATTTATGAGTTATTTCCCTTAGACCTGAAATCCTTCGATAACGTCAATAAACCAATCAATTTTACACTCTAGCTCCCCCTGGAGAATAGGCCTTCAACAAACACAGTCCAAGTCGTCCTGTCCCGTATCATCAGTTCAAGGTCTCTCCTTGTCTTAATCATTTCTTTCATGTCCATCAACAGTTATCTTCTCCATGTCTTGTTCGTCCTCCGTCTCCAAACTCTTACATTGGGGATTCTAGATTGCCTTGTAATGCTATCAACAGGTTTCCTCAATGTGTGTCTAATCTATCACCAGCGTCTCTTATTCCGCAGGCGCTTGTATGGTGCTATACAAGACTTTCACGTTAACGACCTTGTAGCACTATTTTAATTTGTCTGTTCTACACAAACAGACATTTATGAAAGTCTGTCATTTCTTGGTTGTTGTCTTTGTTATTGTCCATGTTTCAGAGCCATACAATAGTACTGATTTGACATTTAAGATTTATGTGTCTATAGGTTTATAAATGCAATGAAAGCTCATCCTATCCTTACTGGGTCATAACTACTGGGTCCTAGCTACTGGGTCCTAGCTACTCGGTCCTAACTACTGGGTCCTAACTACAGGGTCCTAGCTACTGGGTCCTAGCTAATGGGTCCTAACTACTGGGTCCTAACTACTGGGTTCTAAAAGCTGGGTCCTAACTACTGGGACCTAGCTACTGGGACCTAGCTGCTGGGTCCTAACTGCTGGGTCCTAACTGCTGGGTCCTAACTACTGGGTCCTAACTACTGGGTCCTAGCTACTGGGTCCTAACTACTAGGTCCTAACTACTGGGTCCTAGCTACTGGGTCCTAACTACTGGGTCCTAGCTACTGGGTCATAACTACTGGGTCCTAACTACTGGGTCCTAGCTACTGGGTCCTAACTACTGGGTCCTAACTACTGGGTCCTAGCTACTGGGTCCTAACTACTGGGTCCTAGCTACTGGGTCCTAACTACTGGGCCCTAACTACTGCGCCTTAACTACTGGGTCCTAGCTACTGGGTCCTAACTACTGGGTCCTAGCTACTGGGTCCTAGCTACTGGGTCCTAGCTACTGGGTCCTAACTACTGGGTCCTAACTACTGGGTCCTACTTTTAATATCGCTGTTTGGTATGGTTTTAATGACCATCTTCGGGATCCGTGCTGGTGGAATGGTTACCATACTGCGCTGGCGATCGGGTGATCCAGGTTCAAGCCCGGGCGAGTTCATTTGAAGAAGTGTCGCCGACAGGGATTTGGACTGGAATAATTTGAGCCCTGCCGAAGACATTTGAAGGAGTGTTGTCGACCAGGGACTGGAATAACCTGAAGGGCTCCTGAGTCGACCCAGCTCTAATGGCGAGAGGACACCCGTCAGCGTACAGAGAAAATAGGATACTCAGGTAAAAATCAATGTCAGGTTAGACTGACCAGAGATTTGACCTCCAGTAATAGAGGGCGTACGTTAAAAAAAAAATATGGACCATCTTCATTGCACACGTACAACTCCTTAAGTGCTGCCATCTCCTTCCTTAGATCATGCAAGGATGATCTCAGCACAGTGCACAAACTCCGTAGTACCAGCGAGGATTCCAATGTGTGTGTACAGGAATCACACATTCTATACATATCGCTGTATGTCCCTCCAACTTTGTTTACATTGCTGTCAATATATATATATATATATATATATATATATATATATATATATATATATATATATATATATATATATATATATATATATATATATATATATATATATGTGTGTGTGTGTGTGTGTGTGTGTATGTGTGTATATGTGTGTGTATGTGTGTGTATGTATATGATTCTACATCCTGCAGGAACATAGAAAGCACATATGGCTGTCACCAGCACCATGAGGTGAAGCTGACAGAATTCTATGTTTGCCTGTCAAGAGACCAGTATGCTCCATTATAACCTGTGCTAGTATAGTCATTTTAATATTTAGTGCTACCTGTCTTTACGAAATGAAATTTTCTATGATATACGTAAAATCTCTTCACAGATCAGCCTTGTCTGATGAGTATTTACAATCGATTTTGATGATAGGGAACATTAACTTTTAACTCCACTGCCAACTGACAAAAAAACCCATGCCTTCCCCCCCCCCCACCCCACCCCTCCCCCCCCCTCCCCGCCCCCCCCCCCCCCCCCCCCCCAAAGATTGTGAATATTTATGAAAATAATAATAGCCCCTTCAGTCATAACTATGGGAATGCGCCCCTGAGGTGACAGCCCTTCAGTCATAACTGACTATGGGAATGCGCCCCTGAGGTGACAGCCCTTCAGTCATAACTGACTATGGGAATGTGCCCCTGAGGCGACAGGCTTCAGTTGCGTTTCTTTTTCCTGGTGTTCCTTGTGACGTGTTCTCCTCTCTTCTGCATGTTGTTTTTTTTCTCTCTCTTACGTGTAATATATATATATTTCTCCTCCATTTTATACTAGCTACAATCCTCTCTGAGTCTGATCGAGTCAAGTCTCTAACATTTCTTTCCTCTACGGCAGTAACTGCTATTGGATGCCCGTTTTACTGCCTCTCTTGCTTACAAAGGCCCAGTACTTCGATCTTCAAAATCTTCATATATTCCGTGAGTTGTATCCCTTAACATAGCTAACATTATTTGTATATTTTTCTTTCTTTCTTTCTTTCTTTCTTTCTTTCTTTCTTTCTTTCTTTCTTTCTGTCTTTCTCTCTCTCTTTTTATTAGATGGCCCACCGTTGATATGATTTTAGATATCTCGTTCTTCACTTTCCCAGTTGCCCTCCCCCATTTCGTTACTGTGCCGTTGATAATGTGTGGATTATGTTTTAAAATTAGAACATAATTTGTTTTCACAAGTTCACGCCAAGCCTTTGTTTCCTGTATCATCTGCTCAAACTCTGTCAATGTCTTCCTTATACCATGTAACTTTGTCTCAAATTACCCTCTTTAATGAGTTTTTATGTCACCATATGTTCATCTCACCCCTGGGCTTTATCTTGTAATGCTATCATTTGGTGTCTCTAATGTTTGACCTTTGACCTACTAACATTGCCCCTATTGCTACACTGGTATTTGATTGGTCCTTTCCATCAGTTCCGGGTTGGTGATCTTGTCTTACCATTTTTAGTTCCATATGTTGTTATAGCCGGGGAAATGTTGTGAGGATAAGCTCTCCCTGCAGATAAACGCTTCTATGGCCCGCGTCTCAAGTAGCCTCTGACAACCAAATCCAGCTCTCGGCCTTCACATGAGGCTCAATTTGAGCCCGGCGGAACTGTTTCCACTGACGGGAGAAGGGGCAAAGGCGAGCGACTGGCGCCTTAAAACCAGCAGCTTCGGGCAGATAGGGCTCGTGATCCTTGATTGGCAGCTTATCTAAGAGAAGGAACTCTGAATTCAAACCACCGCTGCCTTGTGGTAATATCTATTTATGGAATTGGCTTCGGGAGTAAACCCTGAGGATAAATCCGGAGTCGGAGTCCCTAAGGCAGTCTTATATCGATCCGACATTATTCTGGCAACTCCTGCGACGTGGCTGGTACCAAACTGTATCGGCTACTGCCGTTCCTTTGGATCTACCAGCTGTGTGGAGAGGGGGAACATGCTGCATGGGCAACAGCTTGATCTCCATATAACTATGCCCAAGCTCGCGCCCTGGAGAGGACACTCCAGCTTCACCCAATAGGTGTCGGAAAAACACGGGAAGTAGCAGTTACCGGTTATAAGCATTTTGCCCAATTGGCGTAGGGCATGGCGCCAGGGCCTGCTTCCGACAGGGAGAGGTTCTAGGATCTCACTGGACAGCTACCGGTCGCTCCAAGCTGGGCAGCCCCCAGTCAATAAGGTGTTGTCCCGCCACTGTCTGCTTTCCCCATTGGGTACATGGGGATTAGGGTCAAACCCGAACAGTGGACAGAAAATTTTGCACCAAACAATTATCATAATAGAAATAAGCAAACTCTCAGATTGGGATGCTGGAACGTCCGGACTATGTTGACTGGACTATCCGAAAACCTACAGGACATAGATGATGTCAGGAAGACAGCCATAGTTAATGATGAGCTTAAACGACTTCAGGTGGATATAGCTGCACTTCAGGAAACGTGCCTGGCGGGCTCTGGAACGGTGAGCGAGAAGGACTACACATTTTATTGGCAAGGGAAAGATCTTAATAAAACTAGAGAACACGGAGTAGGTTTTGCTGAAAAAAATCGCTAACTAAAATGGTTGAACCAGGTGAGAATGGATCAGAACGCCTGTTAAAGCTCCGCCTGCAAACTAGAGCAGGTCCCATCACCATTGTCAGAGTGTATGCTCCTACTCTGTACTCTGCCTCAGAAGCTAAAGATGAGTTCCACGAGAATCTAGCAGCAGTCATCAAAAGCATACCTAGGCAAGAACAGCTCGTTCTCCTTGGTGACTTTAACGCTGTTGAAGTTAAAATCATAATAGTTAAATAATGAGAAACGATACTCTCACCTGCCAAACAGGCCTTCCATGCCACCTGACACACTCAACTATCACACACACACACACACACACACACACACACACACACACACACACACACACACACACACACACACACACACACACACACACACACACACTCTCACACACACACACACATACACACACACACACTCATGCATATCGTCCAATGAGACTAGTATAGTGTTGTGCATGAGGCTGGCAATCTCACCATGTAACACAGATTGCTACCGAAACCACTACTGCAAGAGCATCTGAATGCTTTGTGAGGGCTTCACGTGGATGCCAGCCACATTGGTGGCCATATGCTCCATAAGGAGCGAGAAGAGAAATATACAATATATCTCCAAGTGAGCCCACGTGCTCTCACAAACCATTCTACACATAACAATAATTAAATAATAATAAAATGGACATAGAATAATATTCAACTATATGTACAACGAATACTCTCAATAATGAGAATAAGCTACTCCCTCGCAACTGATCCATCTCAATATTCGTCCCTGCACTCCGAAGCATGTCGTATATGCCGACTGATGAGATTGGGAACTCATCATATAAAACACATTGTTACAGAAACAACCACTGCAATAGTATGAAAATGCTTCTTGTGGGCTTATGATGGACACCAGCCGCATTGGTGTGTCCATGCTCCGCAAGGAGCAAACAGAGAAACACCTCTGTCTCCAAGTGCCTGCCTTTACCCACGTGTCAATTCACACAATATAAAATAACGTAACATTACTAGGCCTATAACACGTGATAACTAAAAGTGTTAATGCAGACTCGCTGGCGCCTTCTTTATGCACAGTAATCAACACGTGGCCCCCCCCCCACCCGGTTGCCATCTTGCCAACAAGTTAATATTATCTAAATTACAGTCCCAGATAACATCTCTGTCCAGTCCCATGTATGAAATACTCTTCTACTAAACTTGCCTTTCTTGCCCGGTCTGATGGATGAAATAATTGCTACTAAACTCTTACAGCTGCAATCTGGACTTAACACCAGTAAAATCTATCCACACATATTTTTAACTCATTTATAACTTTAAAACTAAATCTAATGTCCTGGAAGAAATCTCCTTTGGAAACACATCTATTTATCTATTTTCTCAAACACTAGAACTGTGCCCCGCTGAATACTAATAATAAAACTAGATCACTAAAGCTAATCCAAATTTACTCACGTGTTCAAGACATCTACAGATTTCAACTCTGGTTGTGGCGACTTCTTCTCTCTGCGTCTAGTGTTCTAATGACAGAAGATTTCAACCGGCTAAACTCAGGCGCGGTCAGTCTGAGCGCTTCTCTTCTCTGATTGGCTGTTGCTCTGTCAGCGGGCATGACTAATGTTCTATGATTAGATCTCGACTGAGTAACAAAAAAATGGCTTCCAAATCGCTAGGTTGTAGTAAAAGGGTAGAGAACGACAGACAAAATGGCTATGACAAGATGGCGCTGTCACATTAGGAATCTGAATATTGGATCATGTCCTACTGGACTTATATGACTGTGTTGAGGAACCATAAGCAGTTATAGAATTGAAATATTATATGGAAAATATGTATGTTAATTGTACAAGGATTATAAATATATGTGGCAGGCCGTGAAAATTTACCGTGTCCCACAAGAAATCGCAGCAATGCTGAAGATGTATAATTCAGGGATCTCTGTCATATTCTCAGCCACAGAGTACACACCGTAGCAGATTGACCTACAAGCTGGAATAGCGATGGGATGTACCATCTCTCCGATACTATTCGTGTTGGCTATGCAGGTTATACTCCTTGCGGCTGAAGGATTTGCAACAGGTCCAAAGCTCAATGGAAGGTGTCACATGCCACCGCTTAAAGCATTCATGGATGACACATCAATTCTGATATTAGATGAACACCAGGCCCGGCGAATATTAGCACGCCTGGATGAACTACAGACATGAGTGGCTTACCCAGATTGTTTTTCTGTTGTCTAGTGTTCTACTTCTTTATTTCCTATGAGTGCCTGATAACATACCTTTATGTTTGTGTGATAAGAGGTTTAGATGTTATTAATTATAGGATATCCTGGACAAATTGATGTATCAGAAGATACCAGGATAGTGCCAGATAAGAGACTGGTCTTATAAGAAATACCCCCTTCTCTGAAAAGAGCAAGGGTGTATAGACAATCAAGGTGAGGTCCAGCTATGTAAGTTCCCAGAGTAAGAAATGATGATGATGAAGTTCTCTGGGTCCCTATCTGCTACCTCTTGAGATCTCACCAAGAGTATGTTAACTGTGTGTTGTTATTTGGCAAAGTGTCTAGGGTAATGTATTATCACAGTTATGAATTTCAAAACAGAACTTTAACTTTAATAGAATTAAGCAAGACTGTCTGAAAATAGATACATGTATAATTTAATATTCCTGTACCTCAATCTTGTTGGGACAGGAATTATCAAACTCAAGAAAAGGTTATTTACATGCTAAAATAAATATTTTTGGAAACTCTGTCCATTTTTGTATAACAAAAAGTCACTGGAATGAATATGCCCACAGTTCTTGATATTATCATTAATTCTATACTGTAAGGTCTGTTATTTTCATCACTCCCAGGTGGTATACTGTTAATGGTGAAATTATGTTTTAGGATGAGGTATCAGTGCCTGTATAAAGGTACATCAACGTTGTGTCTCCTGACTGAAGAAAAGGAGCTAGCTTCAAGTGTAGCATGAGCACTCACTCCAACATGTTCTTCTTTTCAGGCTACTGCAGCAACGAGGTACTTTAAATACAACCTGAAATAAGGACAATCCCTTCTATGTAACATCTGCCTCTATCAATTTCACCTCTAAACTGTATTAATACCTACCTAGGTCAGCCACTTGTGCTAACAAGTCGCGCCAGACCTTAAATTCTGTTGTCTACACTCAGCTTGGTGTACTCAGTCTTCTTCAGTATTGATTCTACGATAATGTCCCTCAATCCTGTTTGTCTTCCATACAATAGTCATGGTGAGGTACAATATTGCTTGTGATCTGTTGATTACTTCATTCGAACATTCTCTATATGTTTTCACAGGTTATGTGAACAGTGTGTCATTCCAAAAGACAATATCAATTTATTAATACTGCACTTACAGTCGCAAATTTGTAAGGCCAATTGGCAAACATTTTACACATTTTTTTCACTCCGAATAAGCCTGCTATAGGCACATTTCTACTTAGGTCGTCGTGACATACACATTTCCCAGCGGCAGTATCGAAAACGAATATGGCACACTGTCGTAAATTTATTTTGAGAGAAAAGAGTCGTAGTGGTCGGTTTCTCAAATGATTGATGGAAAGCTCAGTCTTGTCAGATTTCTCTTGGTGGAGGAGAGTAAAGACAGACTTATTTACGACAAATCGTGTCTCTCAATCTTCTCTTTCACTCTCCTGGTCAAACAATTATTTGCCAGTTTTCCAGACTCGCATCTGCGCGCTCACCGATTTGGTGTTTTCAAACACACACACGACGTTGATACAAACTATATTAAACGAATAGGGGAAATGTTGGGCTTTGGGTATATCCAACACACAGAACTAAATGAGTTTAGGTGATTTTATTCACTTTAAAACATCAATCACTAAAAATATCAGATATTACATAAATTATCATAAGTACACAAATGCAAATAACAAGTTTGGGAGGGGGTGAAGAAGATTGGTATCGACTAAGCCCTTCCCGCTCATTAGACAAAGACAAACCCAGTCCAGAGATAGATAATATCAGGAACACGGGTACGTTAACCTAACAGTAAAGTTAATTACTCTGAAAGAGGTGTTACCAAGTTAGGTATAAGTGATAGAAAAAAAAAACCTGTTCTTCCCAGCTGTTCTTCCCTTTACTAAGCAAATGGAAAGGAGGTGGTTTTAAACAGAGTTAACAAATTATCAACTATCCCACTTAAAGGAACAATGTAGGGTATACAGAAAGAAATATGTTACCAGGTAAGCAAGTTAACAAAATGGTCACACAAAAGAATTAATTTTCTGTCATTCATACACGCGCTAGCAAAGGCCTTCACTCATCTTGCTCTCACTTACCGATTGTGAAAAAAATCTTGCACTCCATAGAATAACACAACAGCAGTTACACCTCAACTAAATGTATGAGTGTTTGTTCAAGTTCTAGCCCCAGATTATCGGGTAGGCGGTCAGCACATAAAAGGATCCCGTAATCGCTGGAAAATGAATCTGTAGTTGTGTCTCTTTTCTTAATAACAGTTTCTATGGGAGGGCACGGTCTCTGATACCGGGGTGAGGATGGTGTGGTCTACTTGACTATGCCGCGGATAATAAAATTCTTACGCGTGCTGGTACACTTTATCCGTGAGGTATGGTTTAAGTCCAGTGAGAAAACTAGTCACATCACTGTTCAGGAAATTATGAATTATCTCTCTGTGTCAGTAAACTAACAAAGCTCGGGCCAGTGTTCTTCTTCCCGTTACGACTTAAGTTGTTTGATGGTGCGTTAAATTTGTCTTTGGGTGTGCTTTCTTTGCTATAAGTTAGATAGCGGAATTCCAAACATAGAATCGCCTCAAAGATTAAAAAATTTACACAGTCTCAACAAGTTCTGCGTCAGGGGAACTCTACACACTGTTTATGCTTTGCTTTGCTTAGATTGATTTCTTTATTGCTTTCTTAATGCTGGGATCGCACAGGTTACGATCACTCTGTATGAAAGAAAAAAAAAGACATGTAATATACCGAAAACAAATAACCTTCTAAAGCGCGATGAATTTCCCGTTAAGCCTATAATACACTCGAGTATTTAATTATGTATTTAATAAACACTGCGCGAATTCTAGTGGTTAAAAACCCACATCTATAAAACTAGGACTTAACTGAATTTATTAATTATAAATTCCTTCGCGACTTTAAAAGTTAATTTAAGCATCTATTATCTTTTGAAATAATATAATAGATAGATCATTATATTTAAAACTGGAACTCTTGAGATGGTTTAATTAAATAGATTTAAATTAACACAGCATCCCTTTAAATAGAATGACTGAGCTAGACCACTGATCACTTTACACAATATATATTACCGCTTTGCACAGAAATAGAAATCACTGCAAATATATATAAAATCCAGGGGAAAATCTATAACAAGATTTCAATAAAGCTAGTGCTTCTGTAAAGATCTGGCCAGCGAGTGATAACGTGTCTAGTTCTACATGGTCTATTTAGCTAAAATGGAATGTAAGTTGAGTGGGACATGATAAACTTGACAACTTATTTGATCTCACGAACTTTTGGGGATCTGACCGCCAAATCAAGAGAAGAAGCCGCCCCCTGGTCTTCGTATCCGCTCGCTGCTGCCCGTTTCGCTTTCCCCCGTTCGCTCGGTTCCTCGATTGACACCGAGACGCGAAATTAGCGGCAAGCAACTGCGTCTCGTATCAGGGAAAACTACTGTCTTTGATAGCGCCGATAGTCTCCCCTAAGATCCCTCGGTCTGTCTCTTTGATCTCGTCGCTGTATCCTACATGAGTCCCGGTGGAATGCGTTCTGGCAAACGAAAAGTTACAACAAAAGTTCAGGGGTTCTAATGTTTTGAAAAGCTAAAAGTCCCTTTAAATCATCCATCATATCAGGGAAAATTCACTTGTCAAACTAGACGTACGTCACAATCGTCCCCACTTTTAGACATGAAACCATTTTTCATGTTTTCATTTTTGACAATGGAGGTGACCTGATTGGTGATTTTAGGATGAGTGGTATCTTCAGTTTGCTCTTCTTCCTCTGTAGACCAGTTTCTACTCAGAAAATCAGCCCCGACATTCTGTCTTCCCGGAATATATTCCACTTTGAAAGAATAGACGCTTAGAAGGAGGGCCCAACGCATGATCCTAGCGTTAAATTCTTTATTGGCACCAAGAAATGCAACGGAGCGTGGTCTGTTTGCACCGTGAAAGATGTACCATAAAGAAACTCATGATGGCGTCTGATACCGTCAATCAGAGCAAGACATTCCTTTCAACTGCGCTGTAGTTCCGTTCCGCTTTATTTAATTTCCGACTGCCATAGGCAACTGGAAATAGCATGTTCAGGTCACTGTCATCGGCTTGAAGCAGTGTTGACCCGATGCCCTGACCTGACGCGTCGACTCTCAGTACAAAAGGTTTCTTGAAGTCAGGCAACCTCAAAATGGGGTATGCAGACAACTGTCCTTTCAAAGTGCTATACGCGTGTTCGCACTTTTGATCCCATATGACCTTATCAGGACAACCTTTCTTTGTGAGGTCAGTCAGAGGTGCCGTCAGTCCGTTGAAGTTCTGGATGTACTTCTGATAGTATGCACATAGCGATATGAAGTAACGTACGTCTTTCTTCGTTCGGGGTCTTTTTGCTGCCACTATTTTCTCCACGTTCTTCTTAATAGGCCAACTGCATCCGTGAGAAATAGTGTGCCCCAGGAAGTCTAACTGTTCAAACCCGATGAGACATTTGCTAGGTCTGGCTGTGAGACCCGTTTCCTGTAGTCTCCTGAGGAGCATAGCAACCGTAGCAATATGTTCTTCATAGGTTTCCGATGCAATTAAGATGTCATCCATGAAATTATGGATATGGGGACTTTGCAAAGGTTCTAGAAGCTTCCTCATCATCCTGGTGAACACTCCTGGTGCGTTATGCAAACCGAACGGCATCACGTTAAATGTGTAATGTCCTTCACTAGTGCTGAAAGCTAACAAAGGTTTAATTTCCTCCTTGACTGGTATTTGATAATAACCTTTGCTGAGGTCAATCTTGGAGAAGATCTTTGCTTTGCTGAGCTTGGTGAACAACTCAGAAACAGTTTGGAGAGGTTCGGGCTGGAATTCCGTTACAGCGTTTAGCAACCTGTAATCAATGCACAGCCGAACTTCCTTATTGGGCTTCTGCAACAGCACTACACTCGAGCTGTAAGGAGATGTAGACTCACTGATAATTCCTGCCTGACGCAGCTTGTCTATTTCTCCGCGAAGTGCATCAGCTTTAGCGTACGGGATGGGGTAAACTCTGGTTTGAACAGGGGTCTCGTTTGTTAATTTCATATCAAATTCAATGAGATTTGTTCGACCAGGTACATCCGTTAAGACTGCACTGTACTGTTTTAGTAGAGCCCTGGTTTCTGTTTGTTGTTCTGGTGAGAGATTGTCGCCGAACTTGACATCTTTAAAGGATTCTGTGGGTTGCAATGGATACTCCATGCAACCATCATCATCTTCCTCGTCTTCCGTTGCTATGGCGACAGCCAGGAGATGCTCGGAGGATGGCACCGGTCTTTCCAAATATTTCTTTAGCAGATTTATGTGGAAGACCTTCTCCTTTCCTTTGATGGAGATCTTGTAGTTGGTACGTGAGATCTTTTTAAGGACGGTAAACGGTCCTTGCCATCCGATGCGAAGTTTATTGCTTCCGGTTGGAAGTAGCAATAGGACTTTCTCCCCTGGTTGTAGTTCTCTCTCTTTTGCAGCTTTGTTGTATCTTTTAGTAATTTTAGCGCGGGCTTTCTTAAGGTTGGTAGTAGCTAGATCCCATCCTAGCTTTAGCCTTTCCTTAAGCTCAGATACATACTTGCTTGCAGAGACGACTGTCTCGTCAGCCTTCTGGTCTGTCAGGGACCGAAGTAAGGCTTCTAGTGGCCCCTTAATAGGTCTGCCAAATAAAAGTGTAGCTGGCGCAAAACCCGTAGACGCTTGGGGTACCTCTCGGTAGGCGAATAAGGCAGCCGATATATATTGGTCCCAGTCTTCCGGTTTCTCCTGACCCAGCTTACGTAACATCATGGTGAGGGTACCGTTAAAACGTTCCACGAGCCCATTTCCGGCCGGATGGTAGGGACTTGTGTGGATATGTTTGGCCCTCAAGATCTTAAAGATCTCCTCCATTAACAGGCTACGGAATTGGGATCCATTGTCCGTCAAAACTTGTTGAGGGAATCCCAACCGTGTAAAAATTTGCACAAGGGCTTCTGCGACATGCTTGGAATTAGTGCATGGTAGCGGTACGGCTTCGGCCCACATAGTGCAAGTGTCAACTAAGGTCAGGATGAACCTGTTCCTTCTTTTGGTCTTTTCCAGAGGACCAATAATGTCGACAGCAACCCGTTCAAATGGAGTCCCTACTATTGGCATTTGCCCCATAGGTACTGGGGGTGTCAAGTGCTTGGGTGCTACCCGTTGGCACTGGGCGCAGGATTTCACATACCTGACAATGTCAGAGTTCATTCCTGGCCACCAATAGTGGTTTTTTATTCGCTGAATAGTGGCGTTTTGTCCCATATGTCCGCTAAAGGGAAGAGAGTGCCCCATTTCTAAGATCTGGTTTCTGTACTGCGTCGGTACTAGGAGCTGGTTATTCCCCGTGTCCGGGTTGCCCGTTCTACGATACAATACACCATCCTTAGAAAAGATGTCTCCGTTGTGTCTGGGGTCCTTAGCCATGGGCAGTTTTTTAAAGCAGGGCGCCAGAGTAGGGTCCTTTTGTTGCGCCTCCTTCAGTTCATTCGGCAACAAGTTTGGCGCAGGCTCCCTCTCCTTCTTGGCTTGCCCTCTTGTGGTTACCGCTGCCACAATCGGCTCCTTAGGTCTCCCAATGAACACATATCTACATCCCAGGATAACTGGGTAGATCGGATCATCCATTATGGCCGCTTTAATAACTCCTCTGACAAAGTCAGAGTGTATTTCTACCAGTGCGATAGGAAGCGTCCTGGGTGCATCACTCCTGAAAACTCCACTAAGTTTGACGGTTTCCTCTGTCTCCTGACCGGGTTTGACTAGGTGCCTAGCGACAATACAATCAAAACTTAATCCAGTGTCAAAAAGACAAGTAGTAGAGGTACCGTTCAAAATTACAGTTCCTCGAGTTGAGGGTCGGTCCCCCTCAGGTTGAGAATCACTGACATTGACTCTACCTTTCGAGGCTGTATGCAAACATCCAATGCGGTTTGCACCGGTTTGTTTGCCCTGATCAGACGTTCCTGGTGTAGGGGTCTCCCTTTTCCTTGACCTTGGTGGCCGCGCTGCCACGTAGGCTTGTTGGGTTGATCAGAATTTTTGTTGGGGGGGGTATCGGGTTTTGTAGAATTTCGATTTTTCCTGGGGAGGTTTCTGGGTATTGATATCTCGTTGGTTATAATGTTGAGAGGAAGTGGAAGAATAGGATGCCTGCTCTAGATTCTGTTTTCGAGATGGCTCATCGGTGGGTTTTCGTTTAGTGCTGGGAAGTTCGGCCATTGCATTGCTATAGCGTTCGGCTTTATTGAGTATGTCTTCAAGCCTGACTGCCCCCTGTTCAGCCAAAAATCTACGAGTTTCATTCGACAAAGTGGATTTTATCTGCTCCACAAGAACAAGTTCGAGGAGTCCCTCATATGAAAGAGGTAGGTCAGATAATTCAATGCACTTTGTCAGATAACTCGTGAGACGTGAAGAGAACTGGGGAAATGTTTCCGTGCTCTCTTTTCGGCTGTTTCTGAACAACTGCAGAAACTTTCGGGCAGTCATCTCAAACTGCTGTAGTAAGGCCTTTTTCAACATGTCGTAATCATGTTGATTCGGTCCCAGCTTTGTGTACACGTCATAAGCATTGCCTTTCAGTGACGTTGAAAGTTTGAGCGCCCAGCGGGTACTCTCTAACCCATAAAGATTCGCGAGTCTCTCGAATTTTTCTAGGTAGCTGTCAATTTTTTCGCTAGGAAAAGATTCTAAAGAAAACGACATAGCAGTTAATTGGGCAGATTGAGTACTGGAGAGGTCCATTGATTGAGACTGGGGCGAAGACGGCTCTCCGTTAGTCGAAGTAGAGGCGCCCCGACTCTCTAGAGCCTTAAGCGCCAGTTGATGCTGTCTTTCCTTGTCTCTCTCTCTCTCTCTCTGCGAGTTTCCATCTCTGCTTCAATTTTCTTCTGTTCCAAAAGACGTTCTTCCGCTTCTTTCTTATCTGCCCTCTCCTGGGCTTCTCTCCTCTCTGTTCTTTCTTTCTCTTCCTTCCTCTCAGCTTCTGCTCTCTGTTGCTCCGCCTTCCTCTCAGCTTCGGCTCTCTGTTGCTCCGCGTCATATATTTCCAATTCCTGGTTAATAAACGCGTTTGCAGCTTCTGCATCTAATCCTGCCTCTTTCGCTTCCAGCCTCAAGATGGACCTCATCTTTATCCTCTCTGCCATTGTTAAAGAATAAGATGAAGTATGCCTAGAGAACTAGTAAGAAGAAACGCGACAGGGAAGAACTCTGAACAACTACGAGAAAAAAAACACAAGTGCAAATTTACCTGTGTTACCTCCTACCTGTACTGTGCAAACTTATCGCTGCTATTATCTGGCAATTAAGGCTCTAAACGCAAGCGACTATGCCACTAAATGGTAAGTTACACTGGAAAAGAATCTACTTTTACTAACAGTAGAGAAAAATTTATATTAAAACAATTTAAAAGGAAAAAAAAATTTCCCCTAAATTTTAAATCTCTGACAACAAACTCCGTCCCTAAAGTCAATTATTGAGATGAGACGTTGTTAACTTAATTTTTAAAAATCAGAACAATCCGTCTTTAGCTAAGCTCAACTCTTCTTAACTTCAAAAACCTTAGTGACTGTAAAACAATCACGCAATCCCAGCAACTTTTATAAAGAAAGAAATATAATTATCTCCGCCAGAGGATAATAAAATAGCAAATTTATTTGTTTATCTGTACTTTCTACTGCTGTGGAGAGAAAACAACCTGTAAATATGCTGTGTGGACAACCCAAATACTTAAAGAACGTTTGTCTAGGGGTGTAATTATTTATTTATTTCCCTAATTCACAAAGACAAATCATTCACACTCTACCTAGTTAGACCCAAACTAAATCAGACTCAAAATATCTTTAACCCGGCTATGCGATTGCCTCAAATGTAGCTCAAGATCCCAGAACCAGCCCACAAATATGTGTGCATCAAATGTATCTCAAAATTATCCCAGACGAGCCGGCCAAATATTGTCGTAAATTTATTTGGAGAGAAAAGAGTCGTAGAAATAGTGGTCCGGTTTAGAGTGGAAAATGATTGATGGAAAGCTCAGTGATAGAAAATGTAGAGATTTAATAGTTACTTCACAGCGTGCTGGAGGAGAGTAAAGACAGACTTATTTACGACAAATCGTGTCTCTCAATCTTCTCTTTCACTCTCCTGGTTGTTGCGTGATAAATTCTCGCAACATCGTTTTATTACAATATCTATTTTATAACGCAAGGGCAACAACTGCTTGAAATTTATAGTCACTTTTCTCGGTAAGCATTTGTCTTCTCGCGTTGGTATCGAATGCAGTTAAGTTTTGAGCTGTGGTCTTTTTGCGCTGGACTGCGCATGACTTGTCTTGCTTCTTGGTCGATCGGTTTCCGCCCACCACTAGTGGAGTGAGCGATTTGAATGGCGAAAGAGATGCCTCGTTGAAGAGGGGATCTCCGCTATTTTTTGTTCTGTCAGGGATGTGTAGTCCTCTTAATGGATATTTCGTTTATTCGAGATAATACCTCTAGTGTTTCCCACATGTCGGGAGGCGTGATATTTCTGTGTATTTCCTGAAGGCAAGGTAAATTGACTTTTCATTAACTCTATCGATTTTGGGTCGTGAGCGATTTCGATTCATAGCCTGTCTTCGAAAGTCGTCGTCACGAGATGTTTTCCCAGCTCACATGTCGCTGTATTGTACTGCATCGGTTGATGCAGGTCCCAAGGACCATTACTTGCTACTTTGTTAAATGAACTAGGTTTGGAAAACCTTTATTATCTAGAGGATATTTTTGAGGACATTATTTATACTTCGGCAGACGTGTCTGTCTTGCTGAAGTCAGACTAAGGAGAGTGAACTGATCTCATACATCTGGTTATCTCCTGGCTGTTATAGAAAAGGATGGAGTTTTTCACCTGACTACATTTACAGCACTATGAAATATAACATGCATCTGACTCATCATTGTAATGCTGTCTACCGTCTATTGCTGTATTGAATGTTGCTGTGATAATGACTGTTTGATGTGCCTACATATTCGCGTAACCATTTTGTCACTGTGGCGTCCACAATAAATAATGAAGAAAAACGTCAACGGCTGTTTCAAGAATCATTGACTTTATACGTCGTGAGTTTACTGACGTCCTATGTGGATTGCCCTGTTATTTTTGTATGAACATTGTTTTGACTGAACACATCTGCACACTACACAAAACCAGACATGCGGATACCATCCATCATCATATGGCATCACGCATCATTTGGTGGCCATAAGCTGGTTTGATTCTGGTACCAGCAAACACGGGGTCCCTTACCCACTTCATTTTCAACAAGAATTCATCAGCATCCTTCAAGAAATTAACATTCTTCAATACAGTCAACATCTTCAAAATTTTCAAAGTACTCGGCGTTGCCCGGTAAAAGTCAAAATTTCAACTTTTTGACGGAAACAAGAATTTGACAGTACCCGGCGTTGTTACATGTTGCCGGATAACTCGGACTGCTGTTATCTTTTACGCAAGTCAAGCAAGTTGCTGCTGTCAAGGTTCCAGTGCTGTCGTTTTTGTGAAGGTCAAGTGCCGGTTGAAACGGGTTGTTTTCTGAAGAAGGCCAAGTACCGATTTCCATCAACTTACTTTTGGATTAGAAGGTCAAGTGCCGAAACAACTCAACACACAGTATTTCAGAAGCTCTTGTACCATCGTGTTAGCAGTGGAAGCAGTTCAGATGTGCCATCATCGTTGGAGCTTCGCTCTTTAGGACGTTGATTGACATCCGTTTTTTCTGCTGTTCTACGATTGGAAGCCTATAAGTTAAGTGGCCTGTTTGTATGTAAACTGTGCCCTTATACTTCTGCTGAGTCTTCTGTGTATCATCTCATTCTATATGTTATATGTCTATATGTTATTTGTATATTTATATGTTTATATTTCAGCGGGTTCTCGGTTGGGTGGTGTCTCCGTTAGATTATGCCACGTCATAGAGGTCGTCTATTGTGAGCGTTTTCTGTAGGGTTTGCAAATTTCCGATACTGGAATTTGCTAAGCGACTTCTGTTGCTATTTATGTTAGCTGTGATGACATGTTTTAATATTGTTTTCGTTATTATTTCGCATTCTTTAGATTTGTTTTGATTTGTTTGTATTTGTTAGCCTACTCTTGTCTATAATTTAGTTTCATACAACATTTTTGTTTATACACTGTGGTGTCATGTATTTTGTTTAATTATATCGCAGATATCGTCACATTTTTTGTGATATTTCATTAATTTCTGCTTTATTTTTAGTTGATTTCTGCGAACGTTTTTGTATTGTTGCTGATCTTTGTTATTGTTTACATTGTTATTGTTTACATTGTTTGCATTGTTTACATTTTCAATGTTTACATTCTGCATGTGTTTACATAGTCATTGTTTACAGTTATAGTAATTAGTTAATGGGCTATGCTAATGCACTGTTACTACTACACTGATGATAAATGAATGATGAATAGTGTCGTGCACTATTGAATGAGAAGTGCACTTATGATCAAGAATTGAGTGCTGATATTTCATATACAAGTTCTTTGATTGGAGACTTGTTTCCCACAGAGACTGGGATAATATAATGTGATGTGAATATACAAGTGCTTAATTAAGACTTGTTACACTTAGGTTTGAAATAAATTAGTTAATTATTTCAGGTTTTGGACTCATATGTTAGACAACATGTCTACATTTGAGCACTTTATTGAGCAGGGTAAATTGCTTGGGAAGACTGGTGATAAGTTGGAAGAATTTGCAACTGCTCGATATGATAAAGCAATGGAAGCTGAACAAAAGAAACTGCAGATGCAGGTGGATGAAAAAAGATTCCAAATGGAAATGGAAAAACAAAAAAGGGAATCAGAAGCTGAGGAAAGAAAACTCCAGCTACAGCTAGAAGCTGAAAGACTTGAAAAAGAGGCTGAAAATAAAAGACTTCAAAAAGAGGCTCAGGCTGAGGAAAGAAGATTACAGAGAGAGTCTGATGAGAGGAAAGAGAAAGCAAAAATGAAACATGAAGAAAAGGTCTTAGCTTTAGAGTTGGAAAAATTGAAATTGACAAGCATGAGTAATGGTAATGATTCAAACAAGGGTTCATCTTCTGGTAAGGCTAATAATGATACTTTTAAGATTAAGTTACCAACATTTAGTCCTTCCAGTGATGACATAATGTTCTATCTGGACAGATTTGAACAAGCATGTACAGCTCATAACATAGACAAAGCAAAATATGTTTATCAGTTATCAGGGATACTGACAGGTAAAGCTCTAAGTATATTAAATATGGTGGATGAACCTGACAAGAACAATTATGAGGTTGTCAGGGCCGCTTTGTTAAAGAAATATCAGCTTAACGAAGACGGCTATCGTCTACAATTTAAAAACATGTTACCTGAAAATGGAGTTGAATTCTCCGAGTTTATTGCAAGAATACGCATTACTTTCTCACGATGGGTTGAACTATCTAAGACGGAAAAAACTTATGAAGGACTTATGGACTTAATACTTAGAGACAAAGTCATGTCGTCTGTCAATGAGTCTTTCCTTGCTTTCCTTCATGAACGTAAACCTAAAACAATAAAAGAAATGGAAGATTTCTGTTGCCAATACGTAACTGCGCACCCACACATAACCATGGGTAACTCTAAGGTGAAAGAAGGTTTACCAGTTGCTTCGGCAGCTCCGTATGGTCAAAACTTTGCTCGTAGATTCCAACAAAATTTTGATAGAAAGAGTAGCGGTAATTTCTGTCAAAATCATGGAAATCAATTTCATGGTGATTCTTCTTCGAAGAATTGGAGACAACCTGATAGTACTCGTTACTATCACCCTAATAATTATAAGCATTTCAAAAGAGGATATGGTAATAGAGGTTATTCCTGCCGAAGACCTCAGAACCAAACAAATAGATGTTCGCATCAATGTGAACATGATAGTAATCGTGGAAACTGGAATTCGAACCAGGATAACAATTACAATAGAGACAATAATAACTGCAGAGATAATAATAACTCTGATAACTTCAGAGGTAATAATAGTCGGGGTAGATCTCAACACAAAAAAAAGAGATATCAGCAGGCTAATGCTGTACAACAGGAAACTGAGGGAGCCTGTAATCATGTTGTTGATAGTAAAAACTTTGACGCTGTCACTGGTTCTGCTTTTGACTTTGAGAGAGCAAACAAATGCCCCCAATGCAGTACTTTATTCGAACCGGGTACCATAACTACTTTGAGTTGTGGTCACCCACTTCCCGCTCTTCCTGCTGCTGTTGCGCATGACGGGAGGGGTTCTTTAATTCTACATAAGGGTCTTGTTAATGATACTCCGGTCTCACTACTTTTCGATTCCGGATGCACCACTATTGGTGTTAGACAATCGCTTGTAGATCCATCTTGTGCTACAGGAAGGGTTATTAAATGTGTCACATTTGGCGGCACTCTAGAAAAATATCCTACTGCTGTAATTCGCATTGCCACTCCTTTCTTTACTGGAGATGTGCATGCTTGTCTCTTACCTAATCCTATTGCGGACCTTATTATTGGTCGTATTCACGGAGTTAGGGAGTGTACCCCACAGCAGATTGCTGCTTGGGAAGATAATAACATGCAAGCTACAAATGCAGTAGTTACAAGAGCACAAGCTCTACAAACACCCGAAACTTCACTGAATAGTGATAATGAAGTTGATAGCCAAGATAGTCACTTAGTAATCACTCGTGACTCTTTCATAAAATTGCAAGAAGAAGATCCTTCTTTAAAAAAATTCTTCGTTCTTGCGAAGAAAGGTGATCCGAATCAGGATACAAATAGAAAATCTTGGATTGCAATGAGAAACGGCGTACTTGTACGTATGGTACAAGATTCGACTACGTCGGCACATTCGCAAATTCTTGTTCCCAAGAGCATGAGAGTGCAAATATTACAACATGCTCATGACTCGCAATGTGCTGGACATATGGGTTTTGCCCGTACGAAGTCGAGAGTCCTTGCGGCTTTCTTTTGGCCTTTTGTCAATAAGGACATTCGTATTTACTGCCGATCATGCAAGGTATGTCAGGAGGTCAAATCTAGAGGACCACGACATGCTGCGCCTATCCAGGCTGCTGACATTCCTATTCGGCCGTTTCAGAAAATGGCCATAGATATTATTGGCCCTTTTAAGGTCAAGTCGGCCAGAGGACATCAGTTTATCCTTACATGTGTCGATATGTGCACACGTTGGCCAGAGGCTATTCCTCTTAAGAGCATATCTACTACAGATATCGCAGATGCTCTTTGGTTGATATTTTCTCGCTTGGGGTTCCCCAGAGAAATATTGTCAGACCATGGCACTCAACTCATATCTGACACTATGTCACAGGTAATGTCTACCTTACATATTGAACGATCTCTCAGTAGTATCTACCATCCTATGTCTAATGGGTTAGTTGAGCGTCTGAATAGAACGCTCAAGACTTTGCTTGGTAAGATAACTGAAGATCATCCTCAAGATTGGGACAGGGTTTTACCCGCGGCTCTCTTTGCCTATAGAGAAGTCCCTAATGAACACACAGGATTTTCTCCCTTCGAACTTGTCTTTGGCGCGCGTCCACGCGGCCCTATGTCTTTATTACACGATCTCATCACTGCCGATGATATTAGCGATGAAACTCAATCCTCATATGAGTATGTCATTGCTCTTAGACAAAAGATCATTGAGGCATGTAAGCTAGCAACTGCTTCATCAGAAATTGCTAAAGAGAAGGCAAGGCAGTTTGCTAACAAGAATAGATGTCTACGACAACTTTGTCCAGGTGACAAAGCATTCGTCCTACTCCCCAGTAGGGAAAATAGACTTCTTATTGCATGGAAAGGTCCGTATGCAATAGTCTCTCGGATTTCCGATGTTGACTATGTGGTCGATATTGATGGAAAGCATAAAACTTTCCACATAAACATGCTTTCGGAATTTCACGAACGTCCGGACTATTTGCTGCCTATTTTCCAGGCAACGGATGATGCTCCTGCACCTCACGGTCATTATTCATCCCTGTCTGTCATTCAGGATGAGGAAGCTACCTTCTCTGATGTCAACCTTCCCCTTCCAGTGGTTCCATTACATTCCACGGAATCTTGGAAAAACGTTTCTGTTTCTCCTAATCTTTCTGGTGACGAACATCGACAAGTCTCGTCGATGTTACAAACATTTCAGGATGTTCTCACTGACATTCCTGGACACACAGATGTCATAGAACATGACATAATTCTTACCGACAATAATCCAATTAGGGTTAGGCCGTATCCTATTCCTATACACTTTCAGTCGCAAGTGGAAAAGGAATTGGATGAAATGATTCAATTAAATATAATTGAACCATCGACTTCACCATATTCTTCTTCCATGGTTATTGTCCGGAAGAAGGATAAGAACATACGAATTTGCGTTGATTATCGCAAATTGAATCAGGTCACAAAGTTCGACGCTGAACCGATGCCTTTGTTAGAAGATCTACTGATTAGACTTTCTAATTCTAGATTCTTCACTAAACTTGACTTGTCTAAAGGTTATTGGCAAGTGCCTTTAGCAGAGCATGCCAAACCTCTTACTGCTTTTTCTACACCTAGGGGTCTATTTCAATGGAATGTTATGCCTTTTGGTCTCATGAACGCCCCTGCCACTTTCGTTCGCATGATGCGTCGAATTCTGTCACATCGTTCGGATGTCATCGCATACTTAGATGACATCTGTCTCTTCAGTGATACCTGGGAAGATCACTATTTAGGGTTATATGACTTACTGTCCACTCTACGTGAGAATAATTTGACAGCAAAACCTTCTAAAGCTTTTGTTGGTTTTGGTGAAATCTCTTTCCTGGGTCATCGTGTTGGTCATGGTCTCTTGAAGACAGAAGACCACAATACTTCCAAAATACTGAACATCTCTGTTCCTAAAACGAAGAAACAAGTTAGGAGTCTCTTAGGTTTAATTCAATTTTATGGGAGATTTATTCCAAATTTATCTTCGATCATGGCACCTCTCTCAACATTGTTGAAGAAAGGTTCGCCTAATCTGGTCCGTTGGTCTGAAGAATGCCAATCTTCACTAGACCAAATCAAGAATATATTTTCTTCTCCTCCCATCTTAAGATTACCTACTCTTGATAGGACTTTTGTTCTTCGGAGTGATGCTTCATCCACTGGGATTGGAGCAGCACTGATGCAAGAATATGCAAATACTCTGCATCCTGTTATGTACATTTCTAGAAAACTAAATGCGGCAGAGAGGAACTACTCGGTTTTAGACCGTGAGTTGTTAGCGATGGTTTGGTCAATTCTAAAGCTACAAAGATTCCTCCTGGGCGCACATTTCATTCTAGAGACTGATCAGAAAGCTCTTACAGCTATTCAGACTAAGAATTTGAAGAGTTCGAGATCCACTCGATATGCTATAGCTCTTCAACCTTTTCACTTCACGGTACGAGCTATCCGTGGTGCGGATAATGTGATGGCTGACATTTTGTCTAGATGCCCACATGACTCCAACTAATACTTCTGTCCTATATTTCCATATATTACAGAGTCATAACACACCTATATTTCTACAATAGATTAGCACATCTGTACTTACTTTATATGTACACACTATCGTGCTTTGTTGTCATCTTCTTCTGTTCGTTTTTTAAGATGATAGAGGAGGACTGAGTAGTTAATATAAGGGCCGTTAGTTTACTAAACAGCCACAATTATTAATAATGTATTGTACCTTATGAAGCATATTAGTTATTAATTAGCATTATATTGCTTGTACTTTCTCAGAATGTCATTGTTGAGCTGAGGACTTACCTTACTAGTATCAAGCATGACGAGTTCTAGATTGTGTACTTACCCTCGGAATACCAGAGCATATGTCCTGGATCGTCATGTAGTTTAACTTTACTATGTACTTATGTCATTACATGTCAAAGAATGTACTATTTAAATTTTCCTATCAGATTTGTACATCCATTTTTAAAGACAATATTAGAGTATGCTGTTTAATGATGATTATGGTAACTTGCATACGTATATTGTGTTTACATGCTAACGTGATGTGTGTTGGTGACACCTCCCCGATGTGAATATTTTTTGAGACATATTTATTTTTCTGTTGAGGTATATCCTCACCAGACACTCTATATTTAGCTTATGTTAGGCAATTTAATTAATTATCAGCGCATAATTCGTGCGTTTTGAGCCGCTTATCGCATGCTCTTTGATATTTAAAAAAAAAAATATGTTCCACATTTTTTTTTTATCGGGAGGAGGTGGTGATATGTTGCGTGATAAATTCTCGCAACATCGTTTTATTTCAATATCTATTTTATAACGCAAGGGCAACAACTGCTTGAAATTTATAGTCACTTTTCTCGGTAAGCATTTGTCTTCTCGCGTTGGTATCGAATGCAGTTAAGTTTTGAGCTGTGGTCATTTTTGCGCTGGACTGCGCATGACTTGTCTTGTTTTTTGGTCGATCGGTTTCCGCCCACCACTAGTGGAGTGAGCGATTTGGAATGGCGAAAGAGATGCCTCGTTGAAGAGGGGATCTCCGCTATTTTTTGTTCTGTCAGGGATGTGTAGTCCTCTTAATGGATATTTCGTTTATTCGAGATAATACCTCTAGTGTTTCCCACATGTCGGGAGGCGTGATATTTCTGTGTATTTCATGAAAGCAAGGTAAATTGACTTTTCATTAACTCTATCGATTTTGGGTCGTGAGCGATTTCGATTCATAGCCTGTCTTCGAAAGTCGTCGTCACGAGATGTTTTCCCAGCTCACATGTCGCTGTATTGTACTGCATCGGTTGATGCATGTCCCAAGGACCATTACTTGCTACTTTGTTAAATGAACTAGGTTTGGAAAACCTTTATTATCTAGAGGATATTTTTGAGGACATTATTTATACTTCGGCAGACGTGTCTGTCTTGCTGAAGTCAGACTAAGGAGAGTGAACTGATCTCATACATCTGGTTATCTCCTGGCTGTTATAGAAAAGGATGGAGTTTTTCACCTGACTACATTTACAGCACTATGAAATATAACATGCATCTGACTCATCATTGTAATGCTGTCTACCGTCTATTGCTGTATTGAATGTTGCTGTGATAATGACTGTTTGATGTGCCTACATATTCGCGTAACCATTTTGTCACTGTGGCGTCCACAATAAATAATGAAGAAAAACGTCAACGGCTGTTACAAGAATCATTGACTTTATACGTCGTGAGTTTACTGACGTCCTATGTGGATTGCCCTGTTATTCTTGTATGAACATTGTTTGACTGAACACATCTGCACACTACACAAAACCAGACATGCGGATACCATCCATCATCATATGGCATCACGCATCACTGGTCAAACAATTATTTGCCAGTTTTCCAGACTCGCATCTGCGCGCTCACCGATTTGGTGTTTTCAAACACACACACGACGTTGATACAAACTATATTAAACGAATAGGGGAAATGTTGGGCTTTGGGTATATCCAACACACAGAACTAAATGAGTTTAGGTGATTTTATTCACTTTAAAACATCAATCACTAAAAATATCAGATATTACATAAATTATCATAAGTACACAAATGCAAATAACAAGTTTGGGAGGGGGTGAAGAAGATTGGTATCGACTAAGCCCTTCCCGCTCATTAGACAAAGACAAACCCAGTCCAGAGATAGATAATATCAGGAACACGGGTACGTTAACCTAACAGTAAAGTTAATTACTCTGAAAGAGGTGTTACCAAGTTAGGTATAAGTGATAGAAAAAAAAACCTGTTCTTCCCAGCTGTTCTTCCCTTTACTAAGCAAATGGAAAGGAGGTGGTTTTAAACAGAGTTAACAAATTATCAACTATCCCACTTAAAGGAACAATGTAGGGTATACAGAAAAGATATATGTTACCAGGTAAGCAAGTTAACAAAATGGTCACACAAAAGAATTAATTTCCTGTCATTCATACACGCGCTAGCAAAGGCCTTCACTCATCTTGCTCTCACTTACCGATTGTGAAAAAATCTTGCACTCCATAGAATAACACAACAGCAGTTACACCTCAACTAAATGTATGAGTGTTTGTTCAAGTTCTAGCCCCAGATTATCGGGTAGGCGGTCAGCACATAAAAGGATCCCGTAATCGCTGGAAAATGAATCTGTAGTTGTGTCTCTTTTCTTAATAACAGTTTCTATGGGAGGGCACGGTCTCTGATACCGGGGTGAGGATGGTGTGGTCTATTTGACTATGCCGCGGATAATAAAATTCTTACGCGTGCTGGTACACTTTATCCGTGAGGTATGGTTTAAGTCCAGTGAGAAAACTAGTCACATCACTGTTCAGGAAATTATGAATTATCTCTCTGTGTCAGTAAACTAACAAAGCTCGGGCCAGTGTTCTTCTTCCCGTTACGACTTAAGTTGTTTGATGGTGCGTTAAATTTGTCTTTGGGTGTGCTTTCTTTGCTATAAGTTAGATAGCGGAATTCCAAACATAGAATCGCCTCAAAGATTAAAAATTTACACAGTCTCAACAAGTTCTGCGTCAGGGGAACTCTACACACTGTTTATGCTTTGCTTTGCTTAGATTGATTTCTTTATTGCTTTCTTAATGCTGGGATCGCACAGGTTACGATCACTCTGTATGAAAGAAAAAAAAGACATGTAATATACCGAAAACAAATAACCTTCTAAAGCGCGATGAATTTCCCGTTAAGCCTATAATACACTCGAGTATTTAATTATGTATTTAATAAACACTGCGCGAATTCTAGTGGTTAAAAACCCACATCTATAAAACTAGGACTTAACTGAATTTATTAATTATAAATTCCTTCGCGACTTTAAAAGTTAATTTAAGCATCTATTATCTTTTGAAATAATATAATAGATAGATCATTATATTTAAAACTGGAACTCTTGAGATGGTTTAATTAAATAGATTTAAATTAACACAGCATCCCTTTAAATAGAATGACTGAGCTAGACCACTGATCACTTTACACAATATATATTACCGCTTTGCACAGAAATAGAAATCACTGCAAATATATATAAAATCCAGGGGAAAATCTATAACAAGATTTCAATAAAGCTAGTGCTTCTGTAAAGATCTGGCCAGCGAGTGATAACGTGTCTAGTTCTACATGGTCTATTTAGCTAAAATGGAATGTAAGTTGAGTGGGACATGATAAACTTGACAACTTATTTGATCTCACGAACTTTTGGGGATCTGACCGCCAAATCAAGAGAAGAAGCCGCCCCCTGGTCTTCGTATCCGCTCGCTGCTGCCCGTTTCGCTTTCCCCCGTTCGCTCGGTTCCTCGATTGACACCGAGACGCGAAATTAGCGGCAAGCAACTGCGTCTCGTATCAGGGAAAACTACTGTCTTTGATAGCGCCGATAGTCTCCCCTAAGATCCCTCGGTCTGTCTCTTTGATCTCGTCGCTGTATCCTACATGAGTCCCGGTGGAATGCGTTCTGGCAAACGAAAAGTTACAACAAAAGTTCAGGGGTTCTAATGTTTTGAAAAGCTAAAAGTCCCTTTAAATCATCCATCATATCAGGGAAAATTCACTTGTCAAACTAGACGTACGTCACACACACCATAGCCTGTTACTTACAGGTTAATAAAATATGCAAACAAATTTATCTGTCTTACCCTCAAGTAAAGAATATTCACACACACAAGCTGCCCGACAGTAAAGGGCTATTGCACTAAGCTCTCAGTACAGACGGCAAAGGTTTGTCCCTCTGTCTCTTTCAATAATGTCAGCTTGGTATGGAAGCTTTGTCGTCAATGGCGGACTTTACAAGAAGTTGTTAATTTTTATCACCCTACACCCAACCAATCAGATGGCGAGTCAAAAAGAGTTAAGTATTTCCTAGGCTATAGAATTGAGCAGTTTTAAGCGTGTTTGTCTAATCTGACCGAATTTGTTTATTTTATATCATAGTTATTTGTGAATTGATTTTAATTATCAAAAGTGATAATTAAACGGCCAATTATTCTCTATCGTTCTATATAGCTTTCCTTTAGTTATTCCTTTGCATTCAAATGAGGTTAATTTTTTTGTAATTAAATTTGATCTTAACCTGATGTGAAAATATTACTAAATTAAATTTTTCTAAGTTAAGATAATTTTTCTATGAGGGAATCTCTATGTGTATATACTAAGCAATATCAGCGCTATAATTTGAGATATCCCTTTTATTTTAATTATCTTTAGTTATCGAGAAATAAATTATCTAAGTTCGGTCAAAAACCCAAAATAGGCATTATTTCCACTTCAACCAAAATTTTCTTGTCCTTACAAAAAAGAGGTAACGATTTGATTGGTTGTTAAATTTTACTACGTCCTTCGATAAATATTGGGATGGTTGTGTGAGGGGGTAGTAACTTTTCTTAGGTTTTCTTAGAAAAATTCAAATACTCTTAGTTAAATGTTAGCGGTAAATTTGACTGGACCCTCAGTCAAATTTCAAATACTGTAGTTATTTATAGATTTTAAAAAATTACGATAGCTAGTACGTTTTAAGCGGGGAATTTGAGCGTGTTGTCATACGGATTCACTTCACTACAGTTTGTCTCATATTAATTTACTGTTTACAGGCCTCGGGTTTCCCTTCCTTTTGTACATCGGGTGAGGGCTCATGCACACCAATTTTTGCGCACTTTTTTTTTTGTCGAGCGATACTAATTTCGTGAAAGGATTAAACAAAAAAAAAAAACAAAGTATTTGTTTTATACAACACCCACGCCGCGCAAGTTGCACACCGTACGTTGCGCACTTTTTTTCCTGGCGCGAGTTACTATTTTGAGTGTTACGTGTGGTTTTCCTCTTTGTTGGTTAAGTTTAAGTAGAATACAGAATACAAGAAACTGCTGGAAAGAAAAAACAGAAAATCTAAACTTAGATAAAGACGGCAATAAGCTATGGAAACTGGTTAGAACCTTGAACAACGAAGGATCTCATTACAAACAAATCGCACTCAAATACGGCGACAACATGCTGATAGGCAAAAAAGCTGCAAATGCATTTATAGAATACTTTGCTAGCGCAAATCACATTGATGTCCCCGCTGACAGGAAGAAAATCGTCACAGATGACCAGTTGATTCATGACGACACACAGATTGCACCTGAAGAGCATATGATGTCAAATTCGACAATGGCAGAAATGGAAGAGGCAATAAAGTCACTAAAGAAAAAAAAGTCACCTGGAAAAAAAGGAATAACCAATGAAATGTTAATAGGTCTCGGCACAAGGGTAAAAAAGAAGCTTCTGGCAGTACTGAACTACAGTTGGAAAAGAGGAATTGTCCCGCAGGCATGGAAAGAAGCTATACTGATACCTATACCAAAGAAAGACAAGGACCTGAAAGAACCAAATGGTTACAGACCGATCAGCCTACTAAGCTGTGTAGGAAAACTGATGGAGCGCATGATTAATACCAGACTGATGTGGCACCTGGAAAGCAAACACCTATTAAAGCAGGATTCAGACAACACAGATCCACTGAAGATCAAATCACATATATAGCTCAGGAAATCGAAGATGCCTTCCACGAAAAAAAAAACACACGCTAGTGGTTTGGGTAGATTTAGAAAAAGCTTTCGATAGAGTATGGAAAGAGGGATTGAAAGTCAAACTGCAGAGAAGTGGTGTATGTGGGCGAATGTACAAATGGATTGGTCACTACCTTGAAAATAGAACCGCCAGAGTACAGCTGCAAAGACAGACTAGTAAAAAGTTTATATTAGAGCAGGGTGTCCCACTAGGGGGAGTCCTGTCACCTACACTGTTCCTTGCATGCATAAATGACGTAACTGACAATATTCAACAAATAGCACACAATGCTTTTTTTGCAGATGACTTAGCCTTGTGGATCTCTGAAGAACGTATCACTACTGCAAACATTCTGATGCAGCAAGCACTAGCATCACTGGAAGAGTGGGCCAAAACATGGCTCATGAAGATTAATGAAGAGAAAACAGTGTACACTGCATTTTCCCTCTCAACTAGACCTCAGAGCTTCCAACTAGTGCTAAACAGAGAAAATCTTCATTTAAATGAAAGTCCAAACAACCTAGGCATTATTTTTGATCGCCGTCTGACTTGGAAAAAACAGGTTGACAGAAATCGAATGAGAGCAAGACAAAGAATGGCAATTATGAAAAAACTTGCTGGAACAACTTGGGCTGCAGATGAGAAAGTGCTTAAGACGTTTTACACAAGGCGAGTGAGGCCAGTCCTTGCATATGGCATGGCAGCGTGGGCAACAGCAGCTAAGACAAACTTCGATAAAATTAGCAGACTCCAAAATCAAGCAATGAGAATTATAACGGGAGACATGAAGTCAACACCTATAAAAGAACTCGAAAGGATTACATGATTCCAGCCAATGGCAGATAGAAGAGACTGCAGGGCTCAGCAACAGGCCGAAAAATTCAAAAGACTAACAGACCACCCAATGTGCCATAGAATAAATGCTCTTAGAAGGCAAAGACTCAAACGAAGCAATTTTGTAGAATCAACCAAACCACAAATGAGAGCAGTATCCATAGATGAAATATCCACTGTTAAACCCATCTACACTGCACACAAGCTTCCAGTTTGGAAACAAAATCGTTTCCCTAAAATGATAGAAAACATTCCTGGAATTGAAAGAAAAAAGAACAAAATTGCAACAGATAGAAAATCCATAGCGACAAAATACATAGAGAAACATTACCCACGCAACACCTGGACCCATGCTTACACAGATGGATCAGCAAAAAATGCAATAGAAAATGGAGGTGGGGGTGTCTTTCTGACCTTAAGCACTGGTGCAGAAAAAAGGCTGTCATTGGCGACAGGACGATTCTCCAGCAACTTCAGAGCAGAGGCAGAGGCCTTGAAAACGGCAGCAGAAGTTATATTGACAGAAGAAAGCGCAGAGAGACAAGTTGCTTTCTTTACTGATGCACAGTCAGTAATTGCAACGTTGAAAAGCCAAAATAATACAGACCTGGATGATCTCAGAATAGTGCTCCACAAACTTTGTCAACGATTCAAAAGTGTTGTGATCCAATGGATCCCATCTCATTGTAACATCCCCGGCAATGAAGGGACTGACAGAATGGCAAAAGAAGGTTCACATCTACCTCAGCCTGATGCAAGCATAACTTTTGAGGAGGCAAAGAGTTTATCAGAATCAGATACAGAAACAAATGGAATGTTGAACATCCAGGGCACACACAGAATGATGCTTACTACCAGCTCCACAGAAGAGAACAAGTGGTAATCTTCAGACTCCGCACTGACCACAACAGATTGAGATACCATCTATTCCACAAGCTAAAGATAGGAACTACCGATCAGTGTAACTGTGGCACTGATAAAATGACTGCTGAACATCTGCTTCAATGTTGCCCCTTATATGTGGTACAGAGAAAGTGCATATGGCCGACGCCAGCTCCTTTCGTGGAAAAGCTTTACGGGGATTCAAATAGCCTCAAGCTGACTACTGCTTTCTTTGAGAACATTCAAGTGGACGTCTGAGAGTGTATGAAGAAGAATACAGAATTACAAACGATCATGCATCATGCTGATAACACGAATGGATACGGGTATGGTCATCATTGGCGAAGAACACAAGACGTCGGGTATAGGGTCCACAATATCTGCTTCAACATTTATTTACTTCAGGAAAACGTCTTCATGGTCAATGCACATACAAGGCATACATAGTAGTTAATATTCCACCTGTCTCGTCTCAATCATTCAGTCCTGGCCGCTGTACTAGAGGTGTACGCATTACCATGGACACCCAAGTAATGTGGACCAAACGACATGAATATTACAATCACTTGATTTATATTTCTCAATAAGAGGTGGAACCTCTATATAAGCTCAGGACCATCTTAGAAAACATAGTGGCGGCTAGTTCTTTAACAGTGAGACCGACCGACGTAACATACATCGGTAATTATGTTCGTTGGGATAAGTTCGTAGTGACTTTGAGAAAACGACATGGCTGATGTAACC
Source organism: Oreohelix idahoensis (assembly GCA_024509875.1). Taxonomy (NCBI): domain Eukaryota; kingdom Metazoa; phylum Mollusca; class Gastropoda; order Stylommatophora; family Oreohelicidae; genus Oreohelix; species Oreohelix idahoensis. Next base: position 178,871 of record JAMPIV010000384.1, read on the forward strand.
TTCACATGTACTTTCCAACAGAATTACATAAGTTTGTTTGTGTGGTGTGCACGTAGCATCGTCGGAGTTGAAAATTTCCTTGACTGAACAACGTACAATTGTCAAATTTTGTGTTTTGATTCACCCTCAGAGACAGTAACCTTGCTTAATAAAGCATATGGTGATACCGCAATGAAGAAATCGCAAGTTTTTGAGTGGCACAAGTGTTTCCGTGAAAGTCGTGTTAGTGTCGATGATGATCCACGTAGCGGACGACCGCCTACCTCGATAAACAATGAAAACATTAAGCGTGTTCGGAACGTTGTTCGTGTTGACAGAAGACTTAGTGTAGAGAAAATAGCCTCAGAAGTTAGAATATCAGTTGGAAGTTGCCACAGTATTCTCCACAATGAATAGCACATGCACCGTGTTTGTCAACATATGGTTCCCAAAATGTTATCTCCTGAACAGAAAGAAACGATATTGACACTGGCAGGAGACCTAATCACTGTGGCTGATCAAGATAGCAATTTTCTCAACAACATAATCACAGGAGACGAGACCTGGTGTTTTTTTGTACGATCCTCAGACAAAACGTCAGTCCTCTGAACGGAAATCACCCTCATCTCCCTGGACACAGAATTTTCGTTTGGATAAGAGCAAAGGAAAAGTTATGTTGGACGTTATTTTTATTCCCATGGTATTGTCTACCATGAATTCATTCCTGAAGGCCGAACGGTTAACAAGAAAATGTACGTTGATATCCTCCGTCGTCTAAGAGATGCAATCAGGAAACGCCCAGAAATATGGAGAACAAACAGTTGGGTTCTGCTGCATGACAATGCGCCAGCACATCGATCCTTACTAATGAAGCAGTACCTCGCAACGCAATATGTGACTGCCCTGGAACATCCTCCACTTTCTCCCGACCTGGCACCGCCTGATTTTTTCTTGTTCCCTCGCCTAAAATTGGCACTGAAAGGACAGAAATTCAAGGACAAAGCAGCTGAGAGAGGTGTCAAAGAATGGGTTCCAGGAATGTTTCCAACAGCTGTATGGAAGTTGGCAAAAGTGTGTAGTGGATGAAGCTGTTGGTACTGCCTAAGAGTCGCTCAAGCTGAAGGAGGTAATCGGATACACACAGATGAATAGACGGGGATTTGACCATGGTGACATCTGCTGGATTAGGTAGGATGAACGAGAATGGGGAACTATTAGCAAACGTCTGTGCTTCAAATAAACTAGCTATAGGAGGAAGCATATTTCCACATAAAAGAATACATAAAGCAACATGGATATCACCAGACCACAGAACTGAGAATCAGATTGATCATATATGCATAAGTAAGATGTGCATGATGTGAAAGTATGTAGAGGGGGGTGTTGGGATGTCAGGTATTGGTAGTACCTCTGGTGAAGGAGCTGTCATGCCCTTTTCAGGGCAGCTCGGCCACCTTTGGTCCAAACCTGGCATCCAGCTCTCACCTGTGGCTCCTCGTAGCTGTCAGCATGCGACAGCGGCCACCCCCCGGGCAACGGCTTTGACAGTCCGGCAAAACTAGGTGAGGGTAGCCGACTGGTTATAAACCTTCGGTGAGTTAGGGTCTGCCTACCCATGCATGCGAAGACTGGATTCGATAGACTGCGCGGAAGAAACCATCTATTGGTTCAACGGGCATGACGGCGATTACCAGCAACGCGCTGTGGAGCGTAAGGAGCACGGCGAGGCACGTAGAACGCCCTGGTCATCCACTGCATCCTGTGTTGTCTCCAGTCGTCTCGATAATATCTTGCCACTGGAACAGATAACTCCGGACGAGAGAGTGAGGATGACGATTAGCGCAACTCTTCCTCACTTTAATCCAATTACAGCGCAAGCCACAGCCTCAGACAGATACATACAGATACTACACTCAAAGACCTGTGGCGATGGGGGAGTGGCGAACCAGAAAGTGTGGATACACTCAAGCTGCAGCCACAATCCTGCACACAGGCGGCTCAGGACATAGGGTCGTTTCTCGCTGGAACTTTGAAGCAGCGGCGAGATCCGGCAGCCCCCTGAGCGACTGAGCAGCCCTCTTTAGGATCACTCTGCTCACCTCCATGGCATGAGGAAAGGGCTAGAAAAGGTGCCCTGAACATAGCCTGCTTCAACCTACTCTGACCAGCTTGACGCGGCTGGAGGGTATCCCAATCATGCGTTCGAACAAAAAGTAAGAAAAAAATGAAGGTGCTTACCTTCGGCACGGGGAACGTGCGAACACTACTCGACAATACCCTTGCCGACAGACCTGAAAGACGGACTGCACTTGTGGCCAAAGAACTGGCGCGCTATAATGTCGATATAGCAGCCCTAAGTGAGACGCGACTACCAGAAGAAGGTCAGATTACTGAAATTGGAGGTGGTTACACATTTTATTGGAGTGGCCGGGACAGCAAGGAACGGCGTGAGGCTGGTGTTGGATTCGCCATTAAATCTCATACGTACGAAAACTTGTCAAATCTCCTAAGGGCATTAATGATCGCCTAATGACCCTTCATGTCCCACTAGGAAGCAACAGAAGTGCCACACTGATCAGTGCATATGCCCCAACAATGACAAACCGCGAGGAAACAAAAGAAAAGTTCTATGACGAACTTAACTCAATCATCTCATCAGTTTCTAAATCTGAGAAACTTATTATTCTCGGCGACTTCAATGCCAGAGTAGGCACTGACCACAACACCTGGGAAGGAATACTTGGAAAACATGGCATAGGCAAATCTAATAGCAATGGGCTCCTATTACTCAGCCTGTGTGCCACACATGATTTGTCCATCACGAACACCATGTTTCGCCTACCCACTCGAAATAAAACAACATGGATGCACCCCCGATCCAAACAGTGGCATCTCATTGATTATGTGATCACGAGAAGGAGCGACAGACGTGACGTGAGAGTGACCAAGGCCATGTGTGGTGCCGAATGCTGGACTGACCACAGGCTGATTGTATCAAAACTCAACCTTAACATACAGCCCAAGCGAAGACACCAGAGTCAGAAACCCATGAAGAGGCTCAACGTCACAAAACTTAAAAGCGAAGCAACCGCAGAGAGCTTCTCAAGGGACTTGGACAGCCGTCTGAGGAACGTTGAGCTCGGTCAAACCACTATAGAGGAAAAATGGGTCACTTTAAAGCACATTGTGTACTCTGTAGCCTCTGAGAGCTTGGGATATACAACACGCAAGAACCCTGACTGGTTTGATGAGAATGATGAAAATATTAAAACACTACTGGCTGAAAAATATCGCTTGCACAGAGACTATCAAAGCAACCCTTCCTCAACATCCAAAAAGGCAGCCTTTACCAATATACGCAGAGTTGTCCAGAATAAGCTCAGGAAGATGCATGATGCATGGCTCAGCAATAAAGCAGACGAGATACAGAGGTATGCAGACATAATGACTCAAAGCGCTTTTATGATGCCCTGAAAGCAATTTATGGCCCTCAATCGAATCAATCATCACCTGTCCTAAATGCTGATGGCATGGCATTGCTCACTGATAAAACGCAGATTTTGGAGCGCTGGGCACAACACTTCAACGTCATCTTAAATTGTCCATCAACCGTCAACGACCAGGCCATTGCAAGTATACCGCAAGTTACAGTCAATGTCAGACTTGACCTTCCACCCAGCATGGAAGAGGTCAAGAAAGCAGCCAGTCTACTGTCCAGCGGCAAAGCCCCTGGATCAGATGCTATTCCTGCTGAGATTTATAAAGCTGGAGGCAGCATGCTGCTGCAGAGACTAACAGACCTCTTCCACTCAGTATGGGATGAAGAACAGATACCACAGGAATTAAAAGATGCCACCATCGTTCACATATACAAGCGAAAGGGAAATCATCAATCATGTGACAACCATAGGGGAATCTCTCTATTATCTATTGCGGGCAAAATCATGGCTCGAGTCCTGCTCAATCGCTTGACTGTTCATCTCGAATCGCAGGACTTACTTCCAGAGAGTCAGTGTGGTTTCCGAGCAGGCCGCGGGACCGTCGATATGATATTTGCTGCTCGCCAACTTCAGGAGAAATGCCAGGAACAGCACAGTGACCTATACACAACATTTATTGACTTGACCAAGGTCTTTGACACTGTCAATAGGGACGGACTATGGAAAATTATGGCGAAATTCGGCTGTCCCGATAAGTTCATCTCAATTGTCCGCCAGTTTCATGAAGGTATGATGGCTCACGTATTGAATGATGGAGAACCTTCTGAACCCTTTCCCGTCACAAATGGTGTCAAACAGGGTTGTGTGCTCGCCCCGACACTATTCAGTATGATATTTGCTGCCATGCTGTCTAACGTTACGCATGACAGTAGCGACGGCATACACATCAGATACAGGACAGATGGGAATCTGTTCAATTTGAGACGATTACAGTCCTTTACGAAGGTGAATGAAACAATGATCTCTGACCTCGTCTTTGCGGACGACTGTGCCCTCAACACCTGCACAGAACTGGACATGCAGAACAATATGAGGAGGCTTTCTGTAGCGTGTGATGACTTTGGCCTTACCATCAATACGAAGAAATCTGAAGTAATGTTGCAACCTGCTCCTGGGAAACCTTACTGTGAACCAAATATCACAGTAAAGAACCAACGTCTCCAAGTGGTGGACAGCTTCACTTATCTAGGCAGTACCCTTACCAAAGATGCGAATATCGACTCCGAGGTCAATAACAGAATTGCAAAGGCAAGTGCAGCTTTCGGAAGACTAAGAGTAAATGTCTGGGATCGACAAGGAATTAGTGCAGCCACCAAGATAAAAGTATATCATGCAATAGTACTCACTACCCTCCTGTATGCCTGTGAAACATGGACAGTGTATAGCAGACATGCCAAGAAGCTTAATCATTTCCACATGAGCTGTCTTCGCAGGATCCTCAGGATCAAGTGGCATGATAGAGTATCTAATTCTGAGGTCCTCAACAGAGCACATATCTCAAGCATCTACACATTGCTGCAGAGGGCCCAAACTAGATGGGCCGCACATGTTGTTCGCATGCCCGAAAAACGCATCCCAAAGCAGTTGATGTACAGCGAACTCTCCACGGGTAAGCGAACAGCAGGGGGACAAAAGAAACGCTTCAAAGACACACTGAAAGCATCGTTGAGCAGCTTCATAATTGATGTCTCCTCCTGGGAGACTATCGCAAAGGATCGCTGTGCCTGGCGGACAAACATTACTCAAGGTGCTCGCATTGCAGAACAGAATTTAGCTGATAAGGCAGAAGGCAAGCGTGCTGCAAGAAAGGCCAGAATGCACAGCAACACTACTATCGACTCTAACCATGTGTGCCCCGTATGTGGCAGGGCCTGTAGGGCCAAAATAGGATTAATTAGTCACATGAGATCACGGCACAGATGTGTCACAACTCAAGTCTGAAGCTGTCGCCATCTTCGCTTGCGATGGGCAACTATTATTATTATGTAGAGGAGCAGATGTTGTATCAGACCATCTTCTGTTGGCTAAAACAAAATTACAACTCAAGAAATTTACAACAGCATATAGCTATAGACAACAGTATAATGTGGGATATCTAAGAAATCAGGAAAATAAGAGAAAAATTTTCAATCACAGTATCCAACAAATACTAAGTACTTCAACAGCTGGAAGATGAAACAGATACGGAAGACAACTGGCAACAAGTAAAAAATATATGGAACGAGACATGTGAAGAAGTACTGAGAAAAAGAGAACATCAGCAAAAAGCATGGATAACAATAGAAATCATTAGCAAGATAGAAGACAGGAAAAACAAGAAAGCAGATTTAAACAGAAGCAAAACCATAAACTCCAAAGCCAAGGCTCATGAAGTGTACATAGAAGCAAACAAAGAAGTAACACGAAACATCAAAAGAGACAAGATGAAATATATTGATGATTTGGCAAGGGAAGCAGAGGAAGCTGCAGCCAAAGAAAATATGAGGGACCTGTACAACAACACAAAGAAGCTAACAGGTAAATATAAGTAGGCAAATGGCCTCATAAAAGATAAGAATGGAAAATTGCTTAGCAATATACAAGAACAAATGAAGAGATGGACAGAACATTTTGAGGAACTTCTCAATAGACCATCTCCAACTAAATCCCCAGACATCCAGATAGCAGAAGAGGAGCTACAAATCAGCTCTAAACGACCAAGTAGAAAAGAAATAAAGAAAGACATAAAGCTTATGAAAGATGGAAAATCAGATGGTATTCCAGCAGAGACCATCAAAACAGACATTGGTACCTCTACAGAGATATTATACAAACTACTTGGCAAAGTCTGGGAGAGAGAGGAAATACCAGCAGAATGGAAGGAAGGTTATCTGGTCAAGTTGCCTAAGAAGGGAAATTTAAAAGAATGCACAAATTATAGAGGAATAATGTTACTATCAGTGCCAGGAAAAGTATTAAACAGAATCATCCTTGAGAGATTAAAAGAGTCCATAGACAAGCAGCTGAGAGATGAACAAGCAGGTTTTCGACAAAACAGATCCTGTACAGACCAGATAGCCACATTGAGAATAATAATTGAACAAAGTCTGGAATGGAATTCACCGCTATACATCGGATTCGAGGACTATGAAAAGGCATTTGACAGGGTAGACAGAGAATCGCTTTGGAAATTGATGAGGCATTATGGAGTTCCCATGAAGATCATTAACTTAATAAAGAAGACCTATGAAAACATGATATGCAGAGTTCTTCATGAAGGACAACTTTCAGAACCGTTTAGGATTAGAACGGGAGTGAGACAGGGATGCCTCTTGTCTCCATTTCTTTTCTTACTAGCAATAGATTGGGTTATGAAAACATCGACATCACACAACAAAATGGAATCCAGTGGAATCTGACTAAACAGCTTTGATGATCTGGATTTTGCAGATGACTTGGCTCTTCTGTCCCATAACCATAATCAGAAGCAAGAGAAAATGAAAATTCTCGATGAGAGGTCACAACAAGTGGGCCTGAAAATACACAGGGAAAAGACAAAGATTATGATAATAAATGAAAGAAATGATAACAAGGTTGAACTTGAAGAAACAACACTAAAAGATGTAGAATCGTACACATATCTTGGAAGTAATGTAGACAAAGTTGGAGGGACAGACAATGATATCAAAATAAGAATACAAAACGCAAGAGGAGCTTTCATTGCATAGAGAAACATATAAAGAACAAAAGAAATCAAGTCCAACACGAAAATAAGAATCTTCAACTCAAATGTGAAGTCAGTCCTATTGTATGGCTCAAATATCAAGTCAGTCCTATTGTATGGCTCTGAGACATGGAGAACAACAAAAACAACAACTAAAAAGCTTCACACTTTTATAAACGGGTGCTTGCGTAGAATAGAAGGACTGAAATGGTATGACAAAGTCACAAATGTGGAATTGATGATAAGAACCAGACAAGTGCCAGTGGAACAAGAGTTGAGAAGAAGATGCTGGCGATGGATAGGACACACATTGAGGAAACCTGTTGATAGCATTACAAGGCAGTCCTTGTTCTGGAATCCACAGGGAAAGAGAGGCAGAGGTAGACCAAAAAACACATGGAGAAGAGAACTGGAAACAGAGGTATAAATGATGAGGAAAACATAGAAAGAACTTGAGCGGATGGCACGGGACAGGAGGACTTGGCACGTGTTTGTTGAAGGCCTATGCTCCTTGTGGAGCTAAAGGGTATTGATTGATTGACATCCGCTGGTGGTTCAAGGCCTCAAACGGGGAACGCAGAGACATGGTAATTCAGGAGATATGAGGAGCTGAGAATGAGAAGAGGATGCAAAAAGCGGTGCAGCAGGCCCAACAAGGCCAATGGACTACATGGGAAGGAGCCCTGCAAAGGTCCTTGACATGAAATGATACATGGCATATGGCACCTCTTAGGCTCAGCTTCGTTATCAGATCAATGTAAGACCTCCTGCCATCGTCCTTGAACCTTGTGAGATGGGGAAAGTCTGATGATGCTCAGTGCCCCCTGCGCCATGAGAGGCAGACACTCGAACACGTGCTCTCAGCTTGCAAGGTGTCACTGGGGCAAGGGCGATACACATGGCGCCACAACAAAGTACTAAATGAGCTGGCTGCTACAATAGACCTGACAAGGGTGAAGGCAAACAGCAATGTCCTACCGAGCACCGCAAATTCATACTTTCTGAGAGCAGGAAAGTCAGCACACCCCAAACCAAGTAAATGAAGTAGCAGTTTACCATCCCTTCTTGGCTATGCAAATGGGTGGGAGATGGCAGTAGACCTACCTGGGCTAGGGGCATATCCAGAGAGCATCAGAAGATCTCGAAGACGGCCAGATATAGTGCTGCATTCCTCATCATCGCACCAGATTATAATGATTGAGCTGACCGTGCCATTTGAATCCAGATTGGACGAGCAACACTCGTTCAAAGTGGCCAAGTATAATGATCTGGCCACGGACTTGAGACACGATGGGTTCACTGCAAGGGTCATGGCTGTTGAGGTGGGTGCAAGAGGTCTCGTGGCTGCCTCAGTGTATGATCTACTGAAACTGTTGGGGTTGAGGGGACAGTCAAGAACAAGGGCACTTAAGAGGCTCAGCGAAACTGCGGAAAAGGCATCGTGCTGGCTGTGGAACAACCGCAACGGGCTATGGAACTCGGGACAGTAATTTGTTTTCAACATAGGGGTTACTTTCACAATTGCCTTCAGCTGGTAGAAAATAGGAATTTGAAAGTTGCAACCAATGTGGAGTAGGTTCAATTCCCCGCACAAGACAACAGGAGGCTGACACTTTTGAGTCATGACCCAAGTCCCCCCCCCCCCCCCCCATTTCTGAGTGTAAAGGAGATAAAGGGGTAGAAACACTTGATCTATGGGGGGACCACTTCTGATGATCAGATTCCCTCCTGTTGTATCGCTCTGAATAGAGTTTCCTATTTATTTAAAATGCCGTCTGGATCTTGGAATGGATGTCTGCTCAGTGAAATTGATGTTATAATATTAAGATGATTATGTTCGACACGATAAATTGATGTTATGATATTAAGATGATTATGTTCGACACGATAAATTGATGTTATGATATTAAGATGATTATGTTCGACACGATAAATTGATGAATGATCAGTTGAGTCAGGGAGAATAGTTCTACCTGTAATAAAGTGACTGTCGATAAAAATGATATCCACGTACCTGAAGATTATAAAAATGATATCCACGTACCTGAAGATTATAAAAATGATATCCACGTACCTGAAGATTATAAAAATGATATCCACGTACCTGAAGATTATAAAAATGATATCCACGTACCTGAAGATTATAAAAATGATATCCACGTACCTGAAGATTATAAAAATGATATCCACGTACCTGAAGATTATAAAAATGATATCCACGTACCTGAAGATTATAAAAATGATATCCACGTACCTGAAGATTATACTATTCGTTCAGTATTCGAGTTTGGCCATTCTTCCGTTGATGTTTATGATTTACACCCCTAGCTCAGGACGTGGTATGTCTCAACAATAGAAGACACCCGTATCAATGTATGTATGTGTATGTTTATATATATATATATATATATATATATCTTGTGGAGCACCTGATTGGCTGAGTGGTTAGAGCGCTGTCGTCTGGATGTACAGTTACCGAATATCGGGATCGAAGCCTGGTAGCCTAACGCTGCAGTCTAAATGGGTACCTGTCTTTGGTCTTGAGTAAGGGAAGCCAAAGACAACGAGGAAGGGAACACAAAATGACACAAGACCAGGACCTTTCTTCTTCTTCTTCTTCTTCGTTCGCCCTGAAAAGGACGGTGGTTGCGTTGTGTCTGTTTACAACGTAGCTGTGATATCTGCACCTTTCGGTCGACACATCCGACTTCTGCACGGCATTTTTTAGGACCGGGTTTGCCTTCCCATTTCGATCCACACTTGCTCAGCCAGCCTGCACAGCTGCAGACTGTTTCCAGGACCACCACGTGGAGGTGGAGTGCGGTCTTGACCAGCTCTGGTTCGCTGGTCCTGACGCAGGCAGTCAAGCTATGAGTCGCTGACTGCGGTCTCTATTGCTGCGTCTTGAGGTCCCAGACCAGGACCTAGTATGATGATCTCTAACTCTTCACCTTCACACGGCAGTATCTGACATAGGACTACTTTTACCTGTTTATAATTCTATTTCCGGTTCTCTATTTTCCTACTTGTTTGCTTCTTTTTATTTTCGTTTCTGCTGTTTTATACTTCCGGTTTAGTTTTTAGTCTTTTTTTCTGTGTTCTAGCGGAATTTCTGTCTTGGATGTCTTTTGTCTGTTTGTTCTAGCGGTATTTCTATCTTGGATGTCTTTTGTCTGTGTGTTCTAGCGGTATTTCTATCTTGGATGTCTTTTGTCAGTGTGTTCTAGCGATATTTCTGTCTTGAATGTCTTTTGTCTGTGTGTTCTAGCGATATTTCTGTCTTGGATGTCTTTTGTCTGTTTGTTCTAGCGGTATTTCTATCTTGGATGTCTTTTGTCTGTGTGTTCTAGCGGTATTTCTATCTTGGATGTCTTTTGTCAGTGTGTTCTAGCGATATTTCTGTCTTGAATGTCTTTTGTCTGTGTGTTCTAGCGGTATATCTGTCTTGGATGTCTTTTGTCTGTGTGTTCTAGCGGTATTTCTGTCTTGGGTGTCTTTTGTCTGTGTGTTCTAGCGGTATTTCTGTCTTGGATGTCTTTTGTCTGTGTGTTCTAGCGGTATTTCTGTCTTGGATGTCTTTTGTCTGTGTGTTCTAGCGGTACTTCTGTCTTGGATGTCTTTTGTCTGTGTGTTCTAGCGGTATTTCTGTCTTGGATGTCTTTTGTCTGTGTGTTCTAGCGGTATTTCTGTCTTGGATGTCTTTTGTCTGTGTGTTCTAGCGGTATTTCTGTCTTGGGTGTCTTTTGTCTGTGTGTTCTAGCGGTATTTCTATCTTGGATGTCTTTTGTCAGTGTGTTCTAGCGGTATTTCTGTCTTGGATGTCTTTTGTCTGTGTGTTCTAGCGGTACTTCTGTCTTGGATGTCTTTTATCTGTGTGTTCTATCGGTATTTCTGTCTTGGATGTCTTTTGTCTGTGTGTTCTAGCGGTATTTCTGTCTTGGATGTCTTTTGTCAGTGTGTTCTAGCGGAATTTCTGTCTTGGATGTCTTTTGTCTGTTTGTTCTAGCGGTATTTCTATCTTGGATGTCTTTTGTCTGTGTGTTCTAGCGGTATTTCTATCTTGGATGTCTTTTGTCAGTGTGTTCTAGCGATATTTCTGTCTTGAATGTCTTTTGTCTGTGTGTTCTAGCGATATTTCTGTCTTGGATGTCTTTTGTCTGTTTGTTCTAGCGGTATTTCTATCTTGGATGTCTTTTGTCTGTGTGTTCTAGCGGTATTTCTATCTTGGATGTCTTTTGTCAGTGTGTTCTAGCGATATTTCTGTCTTGAATGTCTTTTGTCTGTGTGTTCTAGCGATATTTCTGTCTTGGATGTCTTTTGTCTGTTTGTTCTAGCGGTATTTCTATCTTGGATGTCTTTTGTCTGTGTGTTCTAGCGGTATTTCTATCTTGGATGTCTTTTGTCAGTGTGTTCTAGCGATATTTCTGTCTTGAATGTCTTTTGTCTGTGTGTTCTAGCGGTATATCTGTCTTGGATGTCTTTTGTCTGTGTGTTCTAGCGGTATTTCTGTCTTGGGTGTCTTTTGTCTGTGTGTTCTAGCGGTATTTCTGTCTTGGATGTCTTTTGTCTGTGTGTTCTAGCGGTATTTCTGTCTTGGATGTCTTTTGTCTGTGTGTTCTAGCGGTACTTCTGTCTTGGATGTCTTTTGTCTGTGTGTTCTAGCGGTATTTCTGTCTTGGATGTCTTTTGTCTGTGTGTTCTAGCGGTATTTCTGTCTTGGATGTCTTTTGTCTGTGTGTTCTAGCGGTATTTCTGTCTTGGGTGTCTTTTGTCTGTGTGTTCTAGCGGTATTTCTATCTTGGATGTCTTTTGTCAGTGTGTTCTAGCGGTATTTCTGTCTTGGATGTCTTTTGTCTGTGTGTTCTAGCGGTACTTCTGTCTTGGATGTCTTTTATCTGTGTGTTCTATCGGTATTTCTGTCTTGGATGTCTTTTGTCTGTGTGTTCTAGCGGTATTTCTGTCTTGGATGTCTTTTGTCAGTGTGTTCTAGCGGAATTTCTGTCTTGGATGTCTTTTGTCTGTTTGTTCTAGCGGTATTTCTATCTTGGATGTCTTTTGTCTGTGTGTTCTAGCGGTATTTCTATCTTGGATGTCTTTTGTCAGTGTGTTCTAGCGATATTTCTGTCTTGAATGTCTTTTGTCTGTGTGTTCTAGCGATATTTCTGTCTTGGATGTCTTTTGTCTGTTTGTTCTAGCGGTATTTCTATCTTGGATGTCTTTTGTCTGTGTGTTCTAGCGGTATTTCTATCTTGGATGTCTTTTGTCAGTGTGTTCTAGCGATATTTCTGTCTTGAATGTCTTTTGTCTGTGTGTTCTAGCGGTATATCTGTCTTGGATGTCTTTTGTCTGTGTGTTCTAGCGGTATTTCTGTCTTGGGTGTCTTTTGTCTGTGTGTTCTAGCGGTATTTCTGTCTTGGATGTCTTTTGTCTGTGTGTTCTAGCGGTATTTCTGTCTTGGATGTCTTTTGTCTGTGTGTTCTAGCGGTACTTCTGTCTTGGATGTCTTTTGTCTGTGTGTTCTAGCGGTATTTCTGTCTTGGATGTCTTTTGTCTGTGTGTTCTAGCGGTATTTCTGTCTTGGATGTCTTTTGTCTGTGTGTTCTAGCGGTATTTCTGTCTTGGGTGTCTTTTGTCTGTGTGTTCTAGCGGTATTTCTATCTTGGATGTCTTTTGTCAGTGTGTTCTAGCGGTATTTCTGTCTTGGATGTCTTTTGTCTGTGTGTTCTAGCGGTACTTCTGTCTTGGATGTCTTTTATCTGTGTGTTCTATCGGTATTTCTGTCTTGGATGTCTTTTGTCTGTGTGTTCTAGCGGTATTTCTGTCTTGGATGTCTTTTGTCTGTGTGTTCTAGCGGTATTTCTGTCTTGGATGTACCAATAACAACACCGATCTTCATTTGCTTTCTTTTGTGTTTTAATTTTTAATACATTTAGATTAATTCTTACTTTTTTTCCTTGACTTCTTTCCTTTTTAGTCATTGACAGCCCATGTTTTTGCCTTTTGTCGCAGTATGATATATTCGAGTCCGCCTCGAGTTCTAGAGATACTGGGTTCAATTCCCGAGTTGAGGGAATACAATTTATGGAATTTTTTTTTTTTAGAACCACTGGTCCTAATGATGTCATACTTCCCCCCCCCCTCCCCCCGGTCTCCTGGGTAGTGAGATCGGATGCCTAGCCTTCTCGGATAAAGGCGAAAAAAGTGTAAGTTACGCGCGTTAAAAATCCCACGGCAGTTGGAAATCGTAAAGAGTAGGCCCATCAGGCCGCTGCACTGGCAAAATTTAAAAATTAGAAATCTACCCACCGCAAAAATAATTATAGAATGTGTGATTCCTATATACACACATATGGATTCTCACCGGTGCTACGGAGTTCGTGCACTGTGCTGAGATCCTCCTTGTGTGATCTAAGGCAGGATATCGGAGCACTGGTGGAGTTGTCCGTGTGCAATGAACACAGTCCTTAAAACCAAACCAAGCCATGATATACGAGGTATTCTAACGATTTCCGTTCACTTGCCCTGTCAAGTTTTCGGACTTCTGTCTTGTCTTACAGAATTTATATTTGATATCTAATTTCTCTGTCGCCATTACGTGTTATATTTCTAAAGCTGCTTAAAACTGCTTCCCTACAGGTTTTGTTGCTATATGATGTTATTTTTCATTAATCTTTAAGCGCAAGCACGCGAGTCGTGGCGCCAGTACGCACGTAGACGCACACACACATTTAGCAGACTTTTCTTCACGTTGATGAAAGACCTGTCACCCCGATGGAATAATGTAACTGTTTTTAATATTCATGCTCGCCGAGGGTAAACACAACGAAAGAAGGAGAGCTCTCGTTTCTGTTTGCTGTCCGGATAATCATAGCACCAAGCGATATGACCTTTCCTCTCTCAGTTCGTTCACACTCATTTAAGTCCCCGGTCACAGAAGATGAGAAGAAACTTCAGTTTCTGCTGAGAAGAAAAATAAAATCGTTTATTCCACGTGACAAATTAAATTTGGAGTGGCCAGCTTGTGTTCACTGTCCGTGTTTATTTAACCCAAAACGTCAAAAGGATCTGGCCGATCTTGGACGAGGTTGTCATAGAAGACATCCGCGGTAATGTCGAGAGAATATAGGTCGGACGAAGATTATTGTACGATCCCTGCGCCCATAAGAAGATTCTCATTAAAATGAGATATCCGTGATAGAATGTCACAACTAGAAATTCAGTTATTTCTTCCTAACAGAACGAAAGTTGAAATTTTCATAGATTTACAGCACCTTTTTTCTTTGTTTCTGGTACTGAGAATAAATAAGCATTACTGCTTGCCCAAGTAAGCACGCAAGCATTAGATAGGACACACTCTGAGGAAACCAACTGATGGCAATACACGACAGTACTTAGTCTGAAATTTCCAGGGTAAGAGAAACTGAGGTCGACCGAAAAAAAATATGGAGAAATAAATTGGTGACAGTTATAAAGGGTATAAAGAAGACATGAAACAATCTTTAACGGATGGCAAGGACAGGAAAGTTGTACGTCAACCTACTGGAGACCTGCGCTCCACGTGGAGATAAAGTGTAGTGGATGTCACGAGCTCCAACATTCTAGTTTTAATTCATAACGATCAAGTGAAAACAATGACGAGAGAAGGATTAAGGTCATCGTCTAAACATTGTCAGCGCCTGAACACATTGACATGACTTGGAACCAGGGCTGTGGAGTCTGTCATTTTTTAATGGAATCGGAGTCGCTAAAAAATGTCTCGACTCTGAATTTTACGAACCTTTTTTTTTTTTTTTTTTAACGTACTCCCGCTATTACTCAGGCGAAATGTCCGGTTAATATGTCTAACCTGAGACTGATTTTACGTGAGTATCCCTTTTTATCCTGTGCAGTGACAGGTGTCCTCTCACCATTCAGGCAGATATACTCGCCAATTTCGGAGATACCCAATATAGCTGGGTCGGCTCAGGAGCCGTTCAGGTTAATCCAGTCCCTGGTCGACGACATTCTTTCAAATGTCTTCGCCAGGGCTCAAACCTGGATCACCCGATCGCCAGCACAGTGTGGTATCCATTACACCAGAGCGGCTCCCTTACGAGACTTAAGTCAAGGCAGATACACGTTTGATCCGTGCAAGTAATAAATAGATCCATCATTACATAATGTAGGACAATTTCACTTGCTTCTGATCATATACGAGTATACGTTTTTATCACAATTGGAAATTTGTTGGCACATTTAGTTTTCTAAATGAAAACACAATTGAAATGAAAATAAACTATAAACACTGTCAATTTTCATGTCATTGTTAAAACGAAACTATTTTGCCTCATGGTGTTTGTCAAAGCAGTCAGATGTGTGAAGGTGTGGATGATTTGTTATTTTGTATTACTGTATGAATGAGTGAATAATTTAAAACCTAGTCTACGAAAGCCACTTATGTATTTATTCACACACATACCATAATTATACATATAACTCCATAAAGTTCATAATTGTATGCCATATAATAATAATAATAATAATAATACCCCTTCAGTCATAACTGACTACGGGAATGCGCCCCTGAGGTGACAGCCCCCATCTGCTTATTTTCACGGAGCTTCTTTCGACGTTTTCTCCTCTCTGCCATATCACTGCCATATCACTGCCATATCACTAGTTTACAAAACTGTAGTCGGAGTCAGACTCGGACTTCTGAAATTTGCTGAGTCGGAGTCGGAAAATTGTTAGGCCGACTCTACAACTCTGCTTGGAACTCAGTTTTATGGTTTTAATTCTGAACCAAGGTACTTTAAAATATTTACACCGTTTTGAAAACGAATTTTTATTTTTCCCCTGACTTCTTTTCAAGGTCGCTGTCCAAGGGAAACAATCATACCGCAAAAAGTATCATTACATACATGCAGTTATGAGGCATTTTGTTAACGCTTTCTCAAATTATTATGTTTAAAATATAATAAGTATACAATTTCCTGTTTTAAAATATAGTTTAAAAAATATAATGCAAAGTATTTTTACCTTCATACACCAATGATCTATCTTGTATTAAACATATATTCAAGTAGATGTCTGAGAGTGGAAGAAGAAGAAGAAGAAGAAGAAGAAGAAATATACTGCTCAAAAAAAGTTAAAGGCCACTTTCAATTTTTAGGTCATTTCAACTAAGCTGTTTTTTTAAAAACCTGAACACTCAGTCAAAAAAGTTTTGCTGCATTTTGTTGCATGCTTAAACAATGTTTGTTAATCTGACAATAAATCAAATCTGTGTTACGTGTGTGTACCTCCAAAGTCAATCAAATGTACGTGGTGGAAAGGGAAATAATGCAGGTTTGAAAATGCTTCCTATGGCAAAGCCTGTTGATAACATTGCTGAAATTTGCTTTTCACGTGCAAGTCGTGACTATAGTGAACACATGTCACCCACTTTTCGGAAGGAACGGGCAATGGGTATGTTTGTAACATTTACCATTTTAGCCATTTTTAAGTTGTAAGGAGTCATTAAATACTGCCTTGATAAAGAATAAATCTTTGGACTCCGAGGTTCAGGAACTGCAAGATAATGTTGCAGCCTGTCAGAGGAAACTTGACAAGAACAGTGATGATTTTTCTAATAAGATTGTTGTTATTAAAGAAAATTTTTATAAAGCAAAGGAAACTATGACAGCTCAGATTCAGGCACAAGTTGCTCAATTCGTGGTCTTAGGATTCAAGTTGCCCTACTACAGCCTCATATGGAGTGGGCACAAATAAGGAAATTGAAGAAAATGGCAACGAAAAAGAGAGTCGTGTGGGAGGCAAAGTTCGAGAGTAAAATGGCAACATAAAAAATTGACTCAGGATAAGGTGGTTAATTTTGAGAAATTACTTATTGAGGAGAAAAGTAAAATTGAAAAGCTGTTGGAGTTGAATATTAGGATGGGGGAAGAAATGTCACTCAAAGATTTGGAGATTGTTAAAGCTAGACAAAGAGTTGAGGGTTTACTGGATGTTGTGGTGGACAAAAATATATTGTCCAACATTAGTTATAGGAAAGCTAGTGTACAATATACCAGTGATACTAAAGGTGATAAAAACAGGTCAGTACTTCCCTCGACATCACTATGATACCAGTGATGCTGATCACTATAATACTGCCTCTTAAGGGATAGAGAAATTGCCCGAATTATCTCGTTTGTTGTCTAGGATCCATTCGTTTTAATAAAGCTGTGGAAGTTCTTTTATTTTTTTAATTTGGTTTACATTGACAAATATTCTGGAAGTCAATCTTTTTAGCTACCTCCTTCTGTCAATTCTCAATTACTGAATAAGGCTATCAACTGGTTAACTGAACCTTGAATGATTGAACGAACCTCTCGACTTAGACGATTTGGCAAACAGTTTAATACACAGTAAGTACGAATTCACAAAACGTCACAATCACGAGTATGGCATGAATACTCCCTCTAACTTTCAGTCTACCACTATCTTGGTTCGCTTGTATACAATGTCACTCAACTTTTCCCTAGTTGATACTTTTATAATATCATTCCATGATTCAATTTAGCATCGGGGTATTTAGCCTCCCGGCATATCAAATATTCTTTACATCCTTTTCCAACAACATCGGGGGATTTGAGCGTCCCGGTATGTTTAATATTTATACATCATAACTTCCACTCCATAAACTTCGGGGAATGAGTCCTCCCGTTATAATACTGTTCAATTATATTTTCAACACACTTCTTTGTATTGGGAACCACCGTCCCGTACTGACTTCAATTATACTCCTGGCATATTCTCATGCCTCTCATTTAAAGCACATAGCTTACCATTTTTCCAGAAATATTTCATGAATACATACAAATATACTGGCTGATACACAAGCCATTTTAGACACACATCTTGACCGTATGACGTCAGATCAATCTCTCTGCATCATACCTAGATACTCATCTCACCGCGACCGCTTTCATATATTTCTTGCGTTCAGTTTATGTACAACATGGTGTGACAAAACCCTGGCACTAATAATAAGTTGCCCTGATAAAAATCGCACCATGAAGCAGCCTCAACATTACCCCTCACGCTCCCGAGCGTTTACTTCAGGAAACGCGCAAGATCCTGCAGGGTATAACCTTAAGTAATCTTACGTACGGATACACCTTACAGATAAGCAATATAATGAGAAGTATCAGGAATTTGACATATATACATAAAACTATGAAGAGCAATTATTAAATAACCAAAATTGCAATACAATTTGAGTCCATATATGCGGACGAAATAGCAAGTCCAGAAGACATAATATGATGTCCAAACAAACTGGAACCATAAACCTGGATGCAAAGTTCCATGTGAAATATATCAGTCCTGGTGAGTTGCAAATCGCGACAACAAGTCAGCCAACCAATTGTCCTCACCGCGAATATGCTTGATTTCAAAAGAAAACTGTTGCAGTAGCAGAAACCATCTGTAGATTCTTGAGTTCTTGAATGCTTTTGGTTTCATTGAGGTCAAAGGATGATGATCTACCTCAACGTAAAATTTTTGTCCAAGCAAGTAGCGAGAAAGTTTTGATATAGTCCAGACGAGAGCAAGGAGCTCTCTTTCTCCCGCCGAATATTTCTTCTCTGCTGCAGACAACTTCCGGCTCACAAAGAAGCAAGGATGGAGTATGTCGTTGACAAGTTGCATCAAACTGCCACCGATTCCCATCTGAGAAGCGTCTGTGCGAATATAGAAGGGTTCATGGATATCTGGCAGAATCAAAATAGGATGATTCGCAAATAATATTTTAATCTTATCCAATGCCAACTGACAAGTCTTTGACCACAATAATTTAAGAGGAGCACCTTTGCGGGTCAAATCTGAAAGAGGACCAGAGATAGATGAAAAGTCCGGAATAAATTTATGATAACAGTTAATGAGCCCTAACAGACTACGGACCTTTTTCTTATTTTTCGGTATCTGAATGTTCAGGATTTTATTCACCAGACTATCCGAAGGATAAAGCCGATGATTACCGATTTTATGCCCCAGGAAAGATATTTCCTGAAAACCTTTCTGAACTTTCGAAGGTCTAACTGTCAAATGATGCTTTCTAAGCTGTTCTAGCAAAGAAATGAAACCTACAATATGTTCTTCCCATGTGTTATGGAATAAACAAATGTCATCTATATATATGATGATATCGGGTCTATCGCCAACCAAACGGCGCATCATGCGAACAAAAGTAATGAATCATCGTTACACAAATCAATAAAAGTGAAGTTGTATAGACCGGTGAAGTCAGCAAAGATAATGCAAGTGTCACTGATGACAGTTATGATCAGAGAAAATATATGAAAAGAAAGTAATGTTGATATTACCGAAATAAAATTATCATGTGTTCAGAGAAAATAGCACACTAAACTATGGATGTATAAAAGAAGAAAACATCCACAAAAGAAAATAGATAGTCCAACGCAACTATAAAGTGCGTGGTGTAGTATTGCGTGCGAGTTGCACATCTAAATAATGGTGTGCAAACCAAGTACCATTCTTAAATTTTACAGCCCTTCGAGCGTCATAATACCTAGAAAAGCGAACAAACGCTAGTTTGTGAAAGGAATGTTGAAGTTCGAACATACGAACAAATTCAACATCTCCGACACATTGAAAATAGTTTCTAAGTGTATACCAAGTAATATTAGAAGGTAAATTACGCACCACGACAGTGCGATTTGGTGGAATATGATCTCGGCCAGGACGAAACTGAGCACGAGAATCCTTGACCTTATTATGTGTCGTGCGGGTCAAGAGCACGGAACTATTCTTATGTCCTTGGCATGTCGCATTGATGTGACCATCGTTGTTATACTTGCGATTATCGGATCGAGCATTAAAACCTCCTACATGCGTAGATTTAGTATGTCGTAACTCATCACCATTGGATGGAACGTGATGGTTAGGACATGTCATAAAGGCCTGACAATCATGAGTGTCCTCACAACCCATACCAACAGCAGTACAGCTAAAAACTGTCAAGTTATTATATTGATCATTGTTGATCACTTGACTTCTAGGTAAAACCTGCTTATCACGAACACCAGGAGTTGTATTGTTATGTGACACCTTTTTATGTAATTGAAGTTTGTTAAAAACATCCATTCCAACACATGTACCAGCACTAACAGTTGGAGTATCAGTACCAACCCCATGAGATGTGATGTTATATATAACAGGAGAAGGTGGTGTAGCCATGTCTGTAGCTAACTGTTGTGCACTAGTTTCAACAGCATTCGTCACCAATGGGTGCTTGCTGACCCACTCTGCAATTTCCTCAGGTGAACAATCTTTTACACCTGGAATGTTACCAAGTATCACGTCACTTACAGGGTTCTCCAAACCACACACGAGTACAGTCCCTGAATAAAATGGTGTGTCGATCTCCGCCTTTGCCATGGGAAACCATTCAATGTTACCTCCAAAAGTAACACATTTCAGTGACTTTCCTGTAAATGATGATTTATCCAGCAACGATTTCCGTATCCCGACAATCGTGCATCCTGTGTCCCGAAGAATGGTGGCTGGTTTGTGATCTATAAACCCTTTGTGTAATGTAAGGCGACCAATAAAATCGCAGACAGACATCGCTGGTAAAATATGGCCACACAAAAGTCTAGTTTTAGCACCTGGCTCATAAAGTGTATTACACTCAGTGCAATTGTTATCTTTGCTTGAGCGTACAATGCATGCATTAGCCTGTTCAACATGGCTATCATGATCACAAAGTGGGGTACAGACGTTAGCATGGTCTGCTTTCCCTTTTGCCAGTTTACAATCATTTTTGTGATCAGGTTTGTGATTGCATTGTTTGCTGTGCTTATTGTTTACCTCATCAAAATTACACTTACCATTTCCATTGAAGCGTTCACCTGAATTTCTTCTATCAAATCTGTGATGTATATCATCACTGCTATTCGTAGTGTTGTCCACGACCTCGGTTAGAATAATTAGAATATCTATACCCACCGAAGTGAGATGGTGAATGACGACGAGGAAAATGTTACCGTCCTCGAAAGGAAGATCGATAATCACTCCTATATCTGCTCTCTGTACTCCTTGGGCGAGAACGATGGTCACCCACTCCTCCGTCGTGGTACGAAACACATACAGGTAATGCATTATCAAAGGAAACCTTACGCATTTCCTTGTTTGGATGTGCAGACATGTAGTTTCTCCCCAATTCTTGACACTCATTGATAGATTTTGGCTTTCTTTCCTGCAAAAAACTAACAAAATCTGCGCCACAGGTAGATAAAACTTTATCCCTGAGCATTAGGTCAAATAATTCATCAAAAGATTTATTGATACCCGATAAATCTATCCAGCGACCCAAGTACAATTTAATAGAAGAGATGAACTCTCCAAAATCTGCATTCTTGGACGGAACTGCAGAATGAAATCTGGATCGAAAACCCTCCTCAGTGAGCTGAAATTTTGCCATCAAAGTATTGGCAACAATATCGAAATCAGATCGACTTGTTTCATCAATTGACATAAAACAACGCATTGCTTCCCCTGTTAGGTAGTCTGAAAAGATAATAGGCTACCTATCTTTTGGGATCTTCAAATCCATAGCCCTCATTTTAAATCTCATAATAAACGAGTCCATGCAGTCCCGTTTATCATCAAAATTTGGCAATTTAATTTTTGGATAATTAAAATTATTACCCTGACAACCTTGTGGATTAGCACCAGTATGTTGTGCATTAATCTTTGCAATCTCAATCTCTTTTTCTTTATCAGCCTGTAATTTCAATGACTGAAGTTCAATAGCATTTTTGTGTGCTTGATCCAGCTGAAGAAGTTCCAACCTACGTAGTTCCATTTTCTGCCGTTCTAGCTCTCTAGATGCTTCTTGATCTCTACGAGTGGCTTCTTGTTCTTGTTGAACCATTTTTGCCCTTTCCAACTCTCTAACAGCCTCCTGTTCAATCAATTTCTTCTCTTCCAGTTCCATTTCCTGTTTCTTTGCGACTTCCTGTTGAGCCAATTTCTTCTCTTCCAGTTCCTTTAATTCATTTGCTTGAGCAAGTCTTTTCTCTTCCAATTCCCTTGCCTGATCAAGCTCCTGCTTCTTTAAATCTCGTTGCTCCTTCCGTTCCATACGTTCCAAATAGTCATGATAGTTTTTCTCAGCATAAGCCTCTAGCTCAGCTGCAGATTTGCCTAAACGCAAACCTATGTCAACAAACTCTGACAATGACGACATCTTGTGTTCTGATTCGAATCAACAAGTGTCAAATCTCCCCTTAATATCAATTAATTAATTACAATAAATTATGTTGTTGACTGAATTTATACCTTATGAAGGAATGAACATACCAAGAATGAGAGACGAGCACAATGAAAAAGAATGGCACAGGTCAATGATGATGATAATAAGTAACATGTCGAATTACAGAACATTACTCGACAAATATAAAGGAAATAAAATAAACAAAGACATGTTGACAAGCAACTACAAATTTGAATAATTACTTGTAAAATAAACAAGACAGAAAATCACGAACAAAAACAGCAAATCGTCAAATTTTACACTGAGACAAAGAGTGATAGAAAAAACAGCTGTGCAGACACGTGACCCAATTACGTAAATTAATGAATGAAAATATATAACGTAGACTTGACGGAACAATCTAAACAAATAATGATGTCTGTTATGCAGTCAAAGACTAAAATTCCACTGTTATTTTCTTTGACTGGACAACCAACAACTAATAACCTAATAGGATATCGTCATTTGCAAAATTTCCGAAGAAAATTTACAAATAGCGAGCATTTACTTTATACAAATAGACATGCAGATGACATAACGTGTATAGGACTGGATGTTGACTGGCAAACGTGTTCGAAATGGTCAAATACCGTCACGCATTAGACAATTTACAACTCTACTTATCTTTCTTGTATCTCAGAACCTCTCCAGATACGGAATCAGTGTGTTTGTGCCAAACCTCAACTTCAGCACTCCATAAATTGACGAAACTATCTCTTGATTCCCATTTCTGCGAACGTCCGTTTGCAAGTTTTCCGGCTTTGATGACGTCATTGAGTAAAATTTGCCAGATTGTCATTTATCTTTCAACTTCGAAAATTGCGTGCTGCTAGTATTTAAAATCTTGAATGTAGAGTTGTAAAGTTCGAACCGAATCAATATGATGTCGAAGCGTTGAATCTTGACAGTCCTCAAGGTCAGGTCAACGATCTTTGATGCATCTACATGGAGCAACCGTTACATGTCATCTTCAATTGTGAAATTCAGTGAATGTACAGTTTACATCGACACTTTATATTCGTATAGTTCTTCAACTGTTAAAAGTCCTGCGTAGAAGTTAAGTGTAGTAGTCCAGATTCAGTTGATTTCATTTTTGAAAGAAGAAGGAAAAACGGACGACCGCCTCCAGTTTATTTCTCTCCTGTTAAGGGATAGAGAAATTGCCCGAATTCTCTCGTTTGTTGTCTAGGATCCATTCGTTTTAATAAAGCTGTGGAAGTTCTTTTATTTTTTTAATTTGGTTTACATTGACAAATATTCTGGAAGTCAATCTTTTTAGCTACCTCCTTCTGTCAATTCTCAATTACTGAATAAGGCTATCAACTGGTTAACTGAACCTTGAATGATTGAACGAACCTCTCGACTTAGACGATTTGGCAAACAGTTTAATACACAGTAAGTACGAATTCACAAAACGTCACAATCACGAGTATGGCATGAATACTCCCTCTAACTTTCAGTCTACCACTATCTTGGTTCGCTTGTATACAATGTCACTCAACTTTTCCCTAGTTGATACTTTTATAATATCATTCCATGATTCAATTTAGCATCGGGGTATTTAGCCTCCCGGCATATCAAATATTCTTTACATCCTTTTCCAACAACATCGGGGGATTTGAGCGTCCCGGTATGTTTAATATTTATACATCATAACTTCCACTCCATAAACTTCGGGGAATGAGTCCTCCCGTTATAATACTGTTCAATTATATTTTCAACACACTTCTTTGTACTGGAAACCACCGTCCCGTACTGACTTCAACTATATTCCTGGCATATTCTCATGCCTCTCATTTAAAGCACATAGCTTACCATTTTTCCAGAAATATTTCATGAATACATACAAATATACTGGCTGATACACAAGCCATTTTAGACACACATCTTGACCGTATGACGTCACATCAATCTCTCTGCATCATACCTAGATACTCATCTCACCGCGACCGCTTTCATATATTTCTTGCGTTCAGTTGAGGTACAACATGGTGTGACAAAACCCTGGCACTAATAATAAGTTGCCCTGATAAAAATCGCTCCATGAAGCAGCCTCAACACTGCCTCTTCTGAGAGTGAATCGTGGCGACATGCCGACAGCAGTAAAAACAGTATAACCAACTGTTTAACAAATCATCCTGCGTTCAAGAGGAAAAATGTTTCCCATGATCATCAGATTCATGTTTCCATGTGACAGTATCTGCTTGGGACTCAAAGTCGCTCACCTGTGGGAACATTTTCCGCATGCGCTGACAACACATGAAGTCCCAGCTAATTCAGCAGATTTCCAAAATGTCACGAGTTCTTATTATATGCCACCATTATCTGATTACGTTTCAAATTATCTCTTATTTACCGTATGAATGGTTTAGATTGTGTTTGTTATTTTATTTTTTTTATTTTAAGGTATTAATTTTTGTTAATGTATTTTAATTAATAATTTTCCCCCCCCTTAAATTTGATTATATCTGCATGTTACAAATGTATGTTATTATTTTACCTCGATAATGTTGTATGCTTAAATAATGCTAAAAATACATGTGCTATTGATAGGATACTGTATGAAAGTGAGCGAAAGGAAGGGCAGAATGTTAGACGGGCCTGCGTGCCCAATTCTCAACCCTTTGAAAATAAAATTCGTTCGTTCGTTCGTACCTCTGGGCCTGAGAAGCCTAACATCATTGATACAAACATTGCAAACTTGCAGGATCTGTGTCGTAAAGGTAAAGACCAGTTTGTTCAATGTGATCTTAATGTGACTGATGTTGTTCATGTTGGGTCCATTAATTTTGATAAGGATCGCTATACACAGCTTTGTCGTCAAAAGACAGTTAATGCTGATGTTATTACTGTGCAGCATCCTCTTTGTAAACTGCATGCTCACAGTTTATCTACTCTTAAGAGTATTGATGGGGTTGTAATAGATGACACTAAGGTTACTAATAAGGGTCATGGTGTGACACTTATCTCTAATGATAAAGATTATGAAAATAACTTGCCTATTCAAACTAATGCTAGTGCATCTGGAGAAAAGGGCTCAACTGCGCCTATTAGGCTGTCTTCTACGGCATGCTTCAAACCTTCAGGTTTGAAAGGAAATGGGCGGCATACTCAGTCCAACCAGTATGATCCACCCTACAATAAAGATATGAAATCCAGGAGAAATAAACATGCCCATGAGTCTCATGTGACTAAAGGTGCTTACTCACTGTGGTAAAGTGGGATATTATAAATATTTATAGGGGACTTAGTGTACTGACTGAGATCAGCTGTGAAGGTATCTGTATCTAATAAGTGTGGTGTATTACAGATGACCTTACTTGCTACCACATATTTATACCTCAGTCAGAATTATTCTGGAATATTGTGATGACTACGTTGAATGTCTAGGGTTTTGTAAATGATGAAGTGTAAGTCACAACAACAACAGACAGATAAACAATTTAATTTTATTTCACAACACTGTACACCACTGTGACACTCACACACATATAACACTTTATAAGACTATCTTAAATGAGTCAATGGTAAAGTTTCAAATATATATGTATTAAGTACTTTCACTAATAGATATCCTGATTCAACCACACAGTGAACCAGGAATCACTATCATATGTAATCACAATTCATATGTACATAATTTATAAACATGAACCTTGTAGTGACATATTTTATTAGTATTATCCTATGTGTGTCAGTTTTGTAGTAGTACTATGAGGTAATACTGGTTTTGTTTTTCAAGCTATGTTGTTATTTGTCATCATGACTTCAAGTGTTTGTTTATCTTGGAAATGTGTGTGTGTAGGAGCCGCGCTAGCGTAGTGGTTACAACACCGCTCTGGCGACCGGGTGATTCAGGATCAAACCCGGGCGACGGCATTTGAGGATTTTTCGTCGACCGGGAATTGGACTGGATTAACTCGAGACCTGGCGAGGACATTTGAAGGAGTGTTGTCGACCAGGGATTGGCGGCTCCTGAGCCGACCCAGCTGCAATGGGTACCTCCGAAATCGGAGAGTATTTGCCTGAATGGCGAGGGACACCTGTCTCTGTACAAGTAAAAAGGGATACTCACGTAAAATCAATGTCAGGTTAGACATAGTAATAACCTGAGATTTCGCCTCGAGTATTAGCGGGCGTACGCGAAAAAAAAAAAAAAAACTATACTGTCAATTTTAGAGGGGGGCACATAATGTTGAGCTCCTCTGGCCACATAGGCTTAACTTTCGTGATGGCGGCAGGAAAAGACTCCTCTGCTCGATTGCTCCCCTGTGTTCTGGAGACACCTCACTGGTCACTATCTGGACTCAGGAGTATGCTGTCAGCCTCTAGATTCAGCAAAGCTCTGACCAGGTACTACTCAATAACTTTAGGACCACAGTCCCACAATTCATGGAAATATTACACAGAAACGCAGTACACGTTCTATTGTGTTGTGGAAACGCGTGTATGCTGCTATAGGCTTTACTATTAACGTGGAAACGTTACAATTTGCAGACGAAGTAGAAAACAAGGGGAATTTCGAGTACAGTCATTGTGACAGCACTGTTCTTTACCATTCTTCTTTCCTTTTATTGAATTTATTTGTTAGGCTTTACATTTACCTTTTAATTTATATATGTGGATTTAGAATGTTTCACGACAAATTCTCCCCTCTTAAAACAGACGTTATATGTCAGTCTATAATTCTATATACACATAAAGAAATTTATTATTATTTCTGGGGCTTACGGTGATTCTCATCACACGGATGGCGGCTTAAAAAATCCGCTCCCAGATTTGTTTTTCCACTTATATACTCTATGCAAAACTCATATGGCTGCATCAGTAATGACCAACGGAGTAATCTAGAATTTTCATGTCTAGCCTGCGCTAGAAATGACAAGGGTTTGTGGTCCGTTTGCAACTTAAATGCCTTCCCATGCAGATAAATATTGAATTTCTTCATCGCCCATATTACTGCAAGACATTCTTTTTCGCTAGTTGAGTAGTTGGTTTCAGCTTTATTCAACTTTCTGCTAGCATATGCCACTGGGCTTAATTCCCCATCCAATGCATCTGATTTCTGTAGCAGAGTTGCACCTAACCCAATATTACTGGCATCAGTCCTTACAATGAATTCTTGACTTAAGTCAGGTAATTTCAAAATAGGTTTGCTTGTAAGCTTTTCCTTCAATTCCTGGTAAGCCAATTCACATTGTGGTGTCCATGTAATTCGATCTGGATTTCCTTTACGTGTCAAATCAGTTAACGGTGCACATATGGAATTAAAGTTTTTGATATACTTTTGGTAAAAACCACATAATGAGACAAAGGATCTCACGTCTTTCTTGGTTTGTGGTCTCGGGGCTTTCTTTAGTTTCTCTAAATTCTTGGGGTCAGGTTTCCCTGATAGACTGTGTGTCCCAAGAATTCTAATTCTTTACATCCAACGCAACATTTGGTTGGTCGGGCTGTTAAATTCGCTTCTCTAAGTCGATTAAACAGCATGTTCAGAGAGTCAATGTGTTCCTCAAATGTTTCTGTTGCTATAAGGATATCATCCATGAAATTTGTGATACATGGATTATTCAGAGGGTCCAATAATTTTCTCATCATTCTAGAGAAGACACTAGGTGCATTCTTCAATCCAAATGGCAATCTGTTAAACTCATAGTGTCCCTCTGAGGTACTAAAAGCTAGGTATGGTCTAACCTCAGGCTTTACTGGAATCTGATAGTATCCTTTACTCAGATCCACTTTTGAGAAATATTTAGCTTTATTTAGCCTGGCAAACAACTGATTTGTATCCGGCAATGGATCCACCTGTCCTTCTGTAATAGCATTCAGTCTCCTGTAATCTATACAGAGTCTATGTTCTCCAGAGGGTTTCCTTAAGAGTACAACACTGGAACTATACGAAGATTCACTGTGTGAAATAATTCCTTCCTTCAACAAATAGTCTATCTCTTCCTTCAAAGCTTTCTCCTTAGCAAAAGGAATCGAATAGGGTTTCATACAGACAGGTGTGGGGTCTATCAGTTTCATATCATATTCCAATAAGTTTGTATGCCCCGGTCGGTCTGTTAACACCTCTGTATGATTATCTAGAACCTGTTGCACTCTCTCTTTCTGATTTTTCGTTAAATGTGTACTGATTTTCACCTGTGCCGCTGTCTCACAGGGGTGTAATGGATATTCAAATGATGAAAGTGGTTCCTTTTTCATCTCCATTGCAATGGACAAGGTCAACAAGTGTGTCTCTTCCTGATGTTCTCTTTCCAAATATTTCTTCAGGAGATTCACATGATAGATTTTTTCTTTCCCCTTCTTATCTATCTTATAATTTGTTCTAGACACCTTCTCTAGAACTGTATATGGACCTTGCCATCCAATTTGTAACTTATTCTGACTACCGGGTAGAAGAAGCAGTACCTTCTCTCCCACAGCCAAATCTCTGTCTTTAGCTTTCCTGTTAAAATAGGCAGCATGTTTCTTCCTGGCTTGTCTCAAATTTTCATTGGCAAGTTTCCAGCCAGTTTTTAAACGAGTGGTCAGCTCATTCACATATTGGTATGAGGATGTAATATTTTCCTCTGCCTTTTCATCAGTCCACGTTCTTAACAGAGCTTCGAGTGGACCTTTTATTGGCCTTCCAAACAATAATGTTGCCGGGGCCATACCGGTTGAACTATGGGGTACCTCCCGATAAGCAAAGAGGGCGGCGTGAAGGTACTGGTCCCATGTATCTGGTTTTTCGTGTGCCAACTTTCTCAGGATCGACATCAACGTGCCATTAAATCTTTCCACTTGGCCGTTCCCTTGGGGATGGTACACACTACAATGGAAGTGTTTGGCCTGGAAGATCCTGAAAACTTCTTCTGTTAGTTTCCCCTTGAACTGAGAGCCATTATCAGTCAAGATTTGATTGGGAAAGCCTAACCTTGTGAAAATTGTGAGTAATGCCTCTGCCACATGTTTAGAATCAATCGATGACAGGGCTACCGCCTCTCCCCACATAGAACAAGTGTCCACCAGAGTCAGAATGTAGCTGTTCCTTCTCTTAGTTCGAGTGAGAGGTCCCACAAGATCCACGGCAACTCTCTCAAAGGGTGTTCCCACTATGGGCATTTCCCCCAGAGTTGCTGGTGCAGTCCAATGTTTAGGTGCTACTCGTTGGCACTCTGGACAGGATTTTACATATCGTTTGATATCTTCAGTTATTCCTGGCCAGAAATAGTGACAAGCTATTCGCTGTCCTGTTGCGCTGATCCCCATATGACCACTGAAGGGAATCGCATGCCCTAGTTCCAACACTTTAGTCCTATATGAAGTGGGAAGGACCAGCTGTCCGTGACCATTGGATTCAGATCCAGCCTTCCTATAAATCAGTTTGTTCTTCATATAAAATTCTCCCTTGCCTGGAGGTGTATGAGATTTGGGCAACTTCTTGAAACACGGCTTGAGTGTTTTGTCCTCCGCCTGTGCCTTCCTCATCTCATCTGGATGAGTATTTATTGGATTATCCTCCTCCTTTTTGACTGTGATCTGGTCTGCACTGTTGCCAATATCACAGGTCTCTTGGGATTCCCCAAGAAGACATATCTACACCCCAATATCAGAGGGTAGATTGGCTCATTTATCACTGCTGCTTTTATGATTCCTTCCACATATCGCGTTTTCACCTTTATCCGGGCGACGGGAAGTGTCATGGTAGCTACATCCTTGGTTGCAGTTTGAATCTCCACTGTTTCTGTGGTGTATTGATCTGCCTGCACCAGGTGAGAACTCACAACGGAATCGTAATCTAAACCGGTATCATATAAACACCTTATAGTGACACCATTACAGATGACATCTTCACACACTGGAGGGTGGTATGGTTCCTGTAGTTCTGCAGGTTTGACCTTTTTTTCCTTTTTCCCAGATGTCATAGCAGCACAATGAGGAGGTTTCCTTCTACAATGGTCAGTGTCATGATTGTTCATCTTACAATTTTTACACCACCTTTTCCCTTGGTTGAAAGATTTTCTTTCATCATATTTCCTTTCATCGAATTGTGGGGTTTTATTTTTATTGTCATACCGTGGCCTATCAAACTGGTGCTTACCTTTGTTTTGATCTCTAGGATCAAATTTATTAAAGTTCTGTGGTGCCCTAAAATTTTCCACCTGTTTCTTTTTATTACCTGATACCTCTGCCTGAGCTGCTTGATACCTTTCAGCAACATTTAGCAACTCACCCAGCCTCTCTGCACCTTGTTCCATGAGAAACTTTCTCAGGTCTGGAGCCATGGACTCTCTTAATTGTTCTATAAGGACCATTTCCTTAAGATCTTGGGTTTTCCCCAGAGAAGTCCATTTCTCCAAGTATGTCTCTATCCGTGCAGAGAACTGGTGATAGGTTTCACCTGACAGTAGTTTAGCATTCCTAAATTTTTTCCTATAAAATTCTGCGTTCTTTTCATATCTTAACAAAAGAGCCTGCTTTAGCATGTCATAATTTTCCTGATCACCTCTGCTCATTTTGGCAAAAACTTCATAAGCTGCCCCACGAAGACTTTGAGATAACTTTAAGCTCCACCTTTCTCTCTCTAACCCATATGTGGTAGCTAATAGTTCATATCTATTTAGATAGCTCTCAATATCATCGTCTTTCTCAACAAAATGATCTAAATGAAAATTCATAGCTGAGGTTGAGGCTCCCTGACTAGCAGTGGCATCAGAGGTAAAGGGACTGGCACCATTTTCAGGAGCATGGCCTTGAAACTCAAACTCCCTTAGTCGTAACTCATGTTCCCTTTGTAATCTCTTCTCCTCCTTTTCTGCTTCCCTCTCTGCAGCTAATCTTCTTTCCTCGGCTTCCCTCTCTGCAGCTAATCTCTTGTCTTCCCTTTCTGCAGTCAATCTTCTTTCCTCTGCTTCCAATTTCTTAGCCTCAGCCTCAATCTGCAGCCTCTTAGTCTCAGCCTCAGCTTGTAACTTCTTAATTTCTTTTTCAGCCTCTAACCTCTTATCTTCGGCCAACCTTTCAGATTCTAATTTTCTTTCGGCCTCTTTTTCTAATCTTCCTTCTTCCCGTTCAATATATTTGTCACATTCAGCAGTGACATAAGCAATCATAATTTGCCCGTCCATTCCTAACTCTTTTGCAGTCTGCACAGCAGCAGATCGAAATTTGGCCAGGTCCGCCATTTTCTAACAGGTAATTGTATAAAATATTTAACTAAACAATTTTATCTATGACTAATTAACTCAGGACAACACAGGCACTGAGAGCTCAACCTTATTTATTTTCACCCAAGGATACCTTTTACTTCTTTATTATTCCCAATATATATATAATAGGAGAAAGTTCAATATCCCGGGAGCGAGACCCCAATATATGTGGTAAAGTGGGATATTATAAATATTTATAGGGGACTTAGTGTACTGACTGAGATCAGCTGTGAAGGTATCTGTATCTAATAAGTGTGGTGTATTACAGATGACCTTACTTGCTACCACATATTTATACCTCAGTCAGAATTATTCTGGAATATTGTGATGACTACGTTGAATGTCTAGGGTTTTGTAAATGATGAAGTGTAAGTCACAACAACAACAGACAGATAAACAATTTAATTTTATTTCACAACACTGTACACCACTGTGACACTCACACACATATAACACTTTATAAGACTATCTTAAATGAGTCAATGGTAAAGTTTCAAATATATATGTATTAAGTACTTTCACTAATAGATATCATGATTCAACCACACAGTGAACCAGGAATCACTATCATATGTAATCACAATTTATGTGTACATAATTTATAAATATGAACCTTGTAGTGACATATTTTATTAGTATTATCCTATGTGTGTCAGTTTTGTAGTAGTACTATGAGGTAATACTGGTTTTGTTTTTCAAGCTATGTTGTTATTTGTCATCATGACTTCAAGTGTTTGTTTATCTTGGAAATAGTAGGGGGAAAAGTTCACAGTTCCTATCAATTTAAACAATGTATTTTCCCTCTGTTTTACTATACTGTCAATTTTAGAGGGGGGCACATAATGTTGAGCTCCTCTGGCCACATAGGCTTAACTTTCGTGATGGCGGCAGGAAAAGACTCCTCTGCTCGATTGCTCCCCTGTGTTCTGGAGACACCTCACTGGTCACTATCTGGACCCAGGAGTATGCTGTCAGCCTCTAGATTCAGCAAAGCTCTGACCAGGTGCTGCTCAATAACTTTAGGACCACAGTCCCACAATTCATGGAAATATTACACAGAAACGTTGACTAGCGATGAATAATGGCACAAATTATGGCACAAATTCCGATCCGCCTCTGTCTCAGGCTTTTATTTAGAAAAATAAAAGCTGAATCTCAACGCACTGTTGCTTTAGAAAGTTTAATTGAAAATGTGGTGCTGAACTGACGCGTCTAATTGACTATATTGGCGGGTCTAACCAATCGTGCCATGTTTACCCAAGCGTTTGAAAAAAAGTACCCTTCCATCCGTCTCCCCTAACAACAAAAAATAGTATTTATAGTCCGACTAATCGTGTTTAGCCTTACATTTATTTCTATCCTATCAAATAGGATTTAACATGGGGACCTATTTCCCGTACAATGGTGGTTTAAAAATCTGCCACTGCGCAATTCTGATTTTGGTGTTGTCTGACAGCACCACCATTTTATTTTGGCTATAACTTGTTAATTCCTAGACTATTTGCGTAACACTTAACATATTCTTTGTCAGCAAGTCCTAAGGAACCCAAATATATAATTTTAATGGAGCCAGGAGGTGGCGTTCAAAATATGCATTTTCTTCTACCTCCCGTTCACTTCGATCGATGTGGTGTCTGGGTACTGTCATGCTTTCAAACGTAAACCAGTATAATGTCATGTTTCCCAATAAGAATTTTTCAGGTTTTTAAACCTAACTCTCGTATGGGTAGTGTTTTTTATCACTGTCCATCTGAAAAAAAAGTATTGCTTTTGGCCTTACGCTTGTTGTGGGTGGCATTAATATCACGAGACTGTGGTAGTATTGCATGCGTTCCTGCTTTCAGCCCTCCTTTCTTTCTATCCAAACTTCATCTGTCTTTCCGTTTATGTTAACGTAGTGTAATTAATGTTAGTATTAATTTAGGTCATTACGCGGTGTGCCTTATCTCAAGGTTTTCTTAGAAATGCAGTACACGTTCTATTGTGTTGTGGAAACGCGTGTATGCTGCTATAGGCTTTACTATTAACGTGGAAACGTTACAATTTGCAGACGAAGTAGAAAACAAGGGGAATTTCGAGTACAGTCATTGTGACAGCACTGTTCTTTACCATTCTTCTTTCCATTTATTGAATTTATTTGTTAGGCTTTACATTTACCTTTTAATTTATATATGTGGATTTAGAATGTTTCACGACACTCACGCACCTTGCTAGTGCGAAATCTGCCACCAGATACTACATGGCAGGCACTGGGTGAATTTTTTCAATTCACTGCTGACGTAAAATTTGTACGTCTTTTACCTATCAGCCATTTCAATGTGAGAGAAGCGTTTGTATATTTTTATTCAGATAGGGGTGCACTTATGGTTGTTGATCGTGACAACGGTGCTTATTTTCAAGACCATTGTCTTGATGTACGGATAATTTTTCTATGTTCATTTTTGTTTTATTGTCACTCCTAGTTTTCTTTACATATTTTTAGGATGTTCAATAACTTGAATAAAATTAACACTTAAGAAATGAGTTAATTTACGTTTTTTTTGCTCATGTGAGAAAATTAATTATTTATAAAATTATACACAAGGGAGAGTAAGACGAGAATCGCCAAAAACGTAAGGAAATTTTGTAGCGTGTGCGTAACATTTTGTGATAAAGACTCGAAGGCGAATGACATTTTGTGATAAAGACTCGAAGGCGAATGACATTTTGTGATAAAGACTCGAGGGTGAATGATGTTTTGAGATAAAGACTCGAAGGCGAATGACATTTTGTGATAATGACTCGAAGTCGAATGACGTTTTGTGATAAGGACTCAAGGGTGAATGGCATTTTGTGATAAAGACTCGAAGGCGAATGACATTTTGTGAAAAAGACTCGAGCGTGAATGATATTTTGTGATAAAGACTCGAAGGCGAATGACATTTTGTGATAAAGACTCGAAGGCGAATGACATTTTGCGATAAAGACTCGAGGGTGAATGACATTTTGTGATAAAGACTCGAATGCGAATGACATTTTGTGATAAAGACTCGAAGGCGAATGACATTTTGTGATAAAGACTCGAGCGTGAATGATATTTTGTGATAAAGACTCGAAGGCGAATGACATTTTGTGATAAAGACTCGAATGCGAATGACATTTTGTGATAAAGACTCGAGGGTGAATGACATTTTGTGATAAAGACTCGAGGGTGAATGACATTTTGTGATAAAGACTCGAGAGTGAATGACATTTTGTGATAAAGACTCGAAGGCGAATGACACTGAAATATTTTAAGAAGCACTGGCTTAAGTAACATCTTGTTGTCGTCCATGATTCACAGCCTTGCAATAAGATTGTTTTCACACTTGAGTTGACACTTCTCACTTTTTTATTGAACTTGATCACTTTTTATTACCATATGTATTTTGAAATATGTACAGAAAAAAAAACAAATACAATATGCCCCAAAAGTTTGTTTAGAATACAAACAAACTGGTACTCCGTACATTCTTTGCTTGGAAACTGAAATAAGTCCCGCAAGAAAGAACAGACATAAGACAGATTATTAAGTGCACTCATAAATAATAATTTAATTCTTGATTAAGAAGATTCTGAATTTGTCAACTAAATAATATGTGAGTACAAGATGCTAAATAACTCTTTACTGCATACAGTTTCTGGCAGTGGCGGTAACAGCAGTGGCGGCCTCCTTCATCTGGCAGTGGCGGTAACAGCAGTGGCGGCCTCCTTCATCTGGCAGTGTCGGTAACAGCAGTGGCGGCCTTCTTCATCTGAGCAAATGGAAAAAGGAGAAAAACGAAAGAAGATCTTTATCCTGTAAGCTGTGAAACGGGAAAATGTGCACTTGGAATAGTAATGGCGGAGACAAGGCCCCGTGTACAGCACAGCAGCATCAATCAATCAATACCCTTTAGCTCCCCAAGGAGCATAGGCCTTCAACAAACACATGACAAGTCTTTCTGTCACGTGCCATCCGCTCAAGTTCTTTCCATGTTTTCCTCATCATTTTCACCTCTGTATCCAGTTCTCTTCTCCATGTGTTTTTTGGTCTACCTCTGCCTCTCTTTCCCAAGACGGGCCTGCGTGCCCAATTCTCAACACTTTGAAAATAAAGTTCGTTCGTTCGTTCGTTCCCTGTGGATTCCAGAACAAGGACTGCCTTGTAATGCTATCAACAGGTTTCCTCAATGTGTGTCCTATCCATCGCCAGCGTCTTCTTCTCAACTCTTGTTCCACTGGCTCTTGTCTGGCTCTTGTCAATTCCACATTTGTGACTTTGTCATACCATTTCAGTCCTTCTATTCTCAGCAAGCACCCGTTTATAAAAGTCTGTAGCTTTTTGGTTGTTGTTTTTGTTGTTTTCCATGTCTCAGAGCTATACAATAGGACTGACTTCACATTTGAGTTAAAGATTCTTATTTTCGTGTTGGACTTGATTTCTCTTGTTCTCCATATGTTTCCCAATGCAATGAAAGCTCCTCTTGCTTTTTGTATTCTTATTTTAATATCACTGTCTGTCCCTCCAACTTTGTCTATATTACTTCCAAGATATGTGTACGATTCTACATCTTTTAGTGGTGTTTCTTCAAGTTCAACCTTGTTATCATTTCTTGCATTTATTCTCATAATCTTTGTCTTTTCCCTGTGTATTTTCAGGCCGTTTAATTAAATTGACTACATAGGTCGAGTATTTAGAAAGCTAGTTTAGTTAAATTGACTAAATAGGTCGAGTATTAAGAAAGCTAGTTTAGTTAAATTGACTATATAGGTCGAGTATTTAGAAAGCTAGTATAGTTAAATTGATTATATAGGTCAAGTATTTAGAAAGCTAGTTTAGTTAAATTGATTATATAGGTCGAGTATTTAGAAAGCTAGTTTAGTTAAATTGACTATATAGGTCGAGTATTTAGAAAGCTAGTTTAGTTAAATTGACTATATAGGTAGAGTATTTAGAAAGCTAGTTTAGTTAAATTGACTATATAGGTAGAGTATTTAGAAAGCTAGTTTAGTTAAATAGACTATATAGGTAGAGTATTTATAAAGCTAGTTTAGTTAAATTGACTATATAGGTAGAGTATTTAGAAAGCTAGTTTAGTTAAATTGATTATATAGGTAGAGTATTTAGAAAGCTAGTTTAGTTAAATAGACTATATAGGTAGAGTAATTAGAAAGCTTGTTTAGTTAAATAGACTATATAGGTAGAGTATTTAGAAAGCTAGTTTAGTTAAATAGACTATATAGGTAGAGTATTTAGAAAGCTCGTTTAGTTAAATTGACTATATAGGTCGAGTATTTAGAAAGCTAGTTTAGTTAAATTTACTATATAGGTAGAGTATTTAGAAAGCTCGTTTAGTTAAATTGACTATATAGGTAGAGTATTTAGAAAGCTCGTTTAGTTAAATTGACTATATAGGTAGAGTATTTAGAAAGCTAGTTTAGTTAAATTGACTATATAGGTAGAGTATTTAGAAAGCTCGTTTAGTTAAATTGACTATATAGGTAGAGTATTTAGAAAGCTAGTTTAGTTAAATTGATTATGTAGGTAGAGTATGTAGAAAGCACCTCTGATTCATGCTATACAGAGCTTCTACAAGTCCTGCAGAAATTATGTGAGGACAGCAAACTATAAGTCAGAAGAGTTCAGGACCACCACTGGTGTAAGACAAGGCGATATCCTGTCACCTTATCTTTTCATACTCCTCATGGACGATGTCATCAAGGCATGTAAGGAGAGAACAAGAAAGTATTCAGTGGGGTACTGGAAGATGAGACAGGTCTGTATTTCAGAGCTAGCATTTGCTGATGATGTTGTCCTGATTGCTAAATCAGAGACACATCTTCAATCCAACCTGCAAGTCTGGAAGGAAGAGCTGGAG
The DNA here is from genome assembly GCA_024509875.1 of Oreohelix idahoensis. Classification (NCBI taxonomy): domain Eukaryota; kingdom Metazoa; phylum Mollusca; class Gastropoda; order Stylommatophora; family Oreohelicidae; genus Oreohelix; species Oreohelix idahoensis. The sequence goes on from JAMPIV010000384.1 coordinate 216,430, forward strand.
AAGAGAGGGATGGTCATAAGCAGCTCTTAAACAAAATCCATGGTGATATCACGAGAAGAAAGAAAACATCAGATTAAGTTGGAAGAACAGGTCCTGGAGCAGGTCGACCACTTTAAATATCTCGGAGCTATTATAGACCGAAAGGGGGGCATCAAAGAAGAGTTGGCCACTCGAAAAGCAGCGGTTGGGAGACTTTATCAGGCCATAAATCGAGGATTCCTCAGCAAGAAAGAGGTTGGTAAGAAAACGAAGATGGCTGTATACCGCTCCACCTATGTCCCAGTCTTGACATATGGATGCGAGTCATGGGCAATGACTACAACCCACAAAAGCCAGATCCAAACCTCAGAAATGAGGTATCTGAGGAAGGTGGTTGAAGTAACAAGAAGAGACATGGTCCGCAACCAGACGATACGTCAAGGCCTAAAATCCCACCCGTTGCAGACCCAAATAGAACAGTCCCAACTAAGATGGTTTGGCCATGTCTGCAGAATGGGAGAAGATCGGCTACCACGACAAGCATGGGAAACAAAGAGCCAGGGATCCAGACCTCCAGGACAACCCAGAGTCCGCTGGGAGGACAACATCAGACAATCTTTGAAGGACCGAGGACTAGAATGGAACCAGGCCAGGAGGAAGACAGCTGATAGAATAGTCTGGCGCTCTCTCTTCCAAACCTCTACACCTCACGGTAGAAGGGGAACGACTAAGTAAGTAAGTAAGTATTTAGAAAGCTAGTTTAGTTAAATTGACTACATAGGTAGAGTAATTAGAAAGCTTGTTTAGTTAAATAGACTATATAGGTAGAGTATTTAGAAAGCTAGTTTAGTTAAATTGACTATATAGGTAGATAATTTAGAAAGCTAGTTTAGTTAAATTGACTACATAGGTAGAGTAATTAGAAAGCTTGTTTAGTTAAATAGACTATATAGGTAGAGTATTTAGAAAGCTCGTTTAGTTAAATTGACTATATAGGTAGATAATTTAGAAAGCTAGTTTAGTTAAATTTACTATATAGGTAGAGTATTTAGAAAGCTCGTTTAGTTAAATTGACTATATAGGTAGAGTATTTAGAAAGCTAGTTTAGTTAAATTGACTATATAGGTAGAGTATTTAGAAAGCTAGTTTAGTTAAATTGACTAGCTCTATATAGGTTAGAGTATTTAGAAAGCTAGTTTAGTTAAATTGACTATATAGGTAGAGTATTTAGAAAGCTAGTCCCATTACAGGTAGGCTTGTGCTGTAGGGAAGTGTGGTAGAGACCTTTACTATATTAGATTCAGCTTTATAAGCTGGAGATACCAGTTCCCTTCCTTATTGCCTTCGCCATCCCATAATCAAGAGCAGTGGCAGGTACCTACTTACATCTGGGTAGACTTGAGCGTGACGTTACCAACTTTCGAACTCAGTAACTTTGACGGTAGAAGCTAGCGATCTAACCACTTAGCCAAATGAATGCTACAAGTAGAATATCCGTACTAAATGTGCCTGAACTGCCATTATAGCGGCACTCCTTTCTTTCTCCCACTGCCCAAATCTGGACAAGACTTTGTGCATTCAGCCTTCTCTCTGTCAGATTTGATCGATGACAAGGTCATGAACACTGTTGAAATACCATCTTCCCTAGCGCCTCAATTGTTACCGGCTGTTCCGAGCCCCGGGTCAAAATGTGCCCGAATCTAACAGACGCTCATTTCGCGACTGTCGCAAAATGTTTCTGATTAGGGGCTACACGTCTAGAATTATCTCCCCGTGTCCCCCCGAGACGCTGGTCAACAGCCGTGGTCAGGAAGCGACCCATACTTCCTTTCAGAGCTAATTGAGGATGGACCTTTCAACCTCTGAAACTCGACCGCTTGAAATCAGAAGTGGTCTTTCCTTTGTGATACTAAGCTGGCCAAGTGGATGGTTCGATGTGGACGAATCTGATCTTACATAGCTGGTGAAATAATTTGATATATATCGAGGATTGATGGGAGGTGAGACCCCGGGAATGATGGACAAAGAAAAGCAAAGAAAGGCAGAGAGAAAAGATAAAGGTTAGCTTGAATCTAGGGCATGGGAAGGGATCAACACTAGGACTATACATAATCATCGGAAATAGAGATCTATGGAGTGATATGATCGCCGACTCCTCGGGGCACGGCATCTGCCTTAAAAGTATCTGATCTGAACGGGAGAGATAGTTAGTTAAAGGCAAAAAAAGACCACGACTACAAAGCACCAAACAACAATAGAAAATGTACCAACTGCCTCGGAAAGCACGCTACCGAGGGTGTCCCGAATACCAACAAACAAGGCAAATAATTACAGTTGCTATTGGAAAGGGGGTATCGTACCAAGAGGCAAAAAACACACTGAAGGCAAGTACTCTAGGTAATAGGCGCCAAGACAGCCTAACAGAACAGGTCAGACAGCTCACGACTGAGGTGAGAGATTTAAAACAACAACTGCGAAAGGAGAGAGAAAACCGACAGCCACACAAAAACAGAACCTCAACTGCCAGATGTGAAGAAATCCCTGATAGCTCAGAAAGCGCGAAACAACAACAATTCATAAACGACATGAAAATAATACACCAAGACATGAAAAGAATTCAGCAGCAGGTAGAAGAAGACATCAAAAAGCTGATAGAACTGAAAGAAGGAAACGAAGAGGTACTGAAGAGAATAGAGACAGAAAGAATGACCATTAAAGAAATAACATCAAACACAAAAGATATTAAAACGAACGACCAATCTGACGAAGAAGTCATTGAGGAAACGCTGGAAAAGCTACTCCCAACAATTATAGAAAAAGCGCTATCTAAGATACAAGAGCAAAGGAAGACACAAGAAACAGAAACAAGGAGGGCAAAAACACACAAAACCATACAGGACAGATAGGGAAGCAGGATACGAAACACAATAAAGAACATGCCACGGCAACACAAACAGAGAAACAACGAAGAGGAAGCCAGCTAGCACCAGTCCTTTTCAGGACTATCAACCGACCACCATCGAAGAGCGTAACACACAATATACCCAAATTATAACCAATTTCCAGGTTGAACAGGGTATAACAACACTATAGTCGACGTAAAATGAAGAAGAAGAAGAAGAAGAAGGGAGAGATAGTTTCACTTGGTCACAGTATCTATAATGTGAAGGGCGCTTTAAAGTAACTTGTTTTGAAGGATGCTTTAAACTAACTTCTTGAAGGGCGTTTTGAGTAATTTGTTGAGGGGCGCTGTGAAGTAATTTTAAAGCACGCTTTAAAGTAATTTTTGAGGGACGCTTTAAAGTTATTTTTAAAGGACGCTTCAAACTATTGAGGGTCGGGGAGGGGGGGGGGCGGAGAGGGGCAGAAAATGGCTCTGTTACATTTATGTTGTCATAAACATTAAAGACCTACTTCCCGCTTATATTTACAGGTTCACGTTCAAGAGTCTCCCCTGTGGCTTACCAAAATATTAATCGATTAGCTATTTCCTTACCATAATATTAACAGATTAGGTATTTCCTTACCAAAACAAAATATTTATGATTAAAGAAGAGACGATTGGTTAGCAAACACCAAAACTAATAATTAATTAATGGTAGGACCACAACAATGCAGGTACACAAACACGTTTCTAAATATAGACACACAGTCCAGACTAACATGTACTCTTAAAAGAATACCATTCAACTTGTGAAGTCTTTTACAGACAGTTAGTATAAACAAAGAGAGAAGAGATAGACGGATTGACAGGAAGGATGACGAAAGAACATCATTGTTGAATAGTTCAACATTGAGTTTACAAACCCGTCATCATGTCAAGACTGACGTATGCATCATCATCATCACCATCATATTCCTGTGCACCGTCGTAGCTGGTCATACAGGAAACTCGTAATGAAGCAGCGACATGCTCTTACGTCGATAATTTATGTGACAATTTGTTTGACATGATGAGATAGCCAGCCTAATGAACAACTACATATTAGTCTTAGTCACCTTGTACGACATGCTTGAGGGTGAACTAGTCCTATTCTTTGTGTTTTCAGAGAACCCGGGAAACTACACCGGTGAAGGCAGACGTAATAACAAAGATAAAGCGCCCATTTCTTGGCCTTGACCACATCAAACTACAAGGTCAAGGTTTTCATTTTTAAGTTTGGTTCTCATTTTTGTATAACTTTTCATGTTCTCATCCATTCTGCATTTTTTTTTTTTTTAAATGAAATGAGAGATTCTGAGATTGTGAGAGAAGCTGGGAGAAATAAAGACAGTAAACAGAGGACAACATAAAAATAACGTAAGATTAATGTAATGAGAAGGGATAAAGCCATACAAGATGCTCCATTGATCCTTCAAGCCCCAACATTGTCTGGGGAGGTAAAACGAACAGCATTATCAGTCCCTATAATCTCGACCCTAATTATCTCCCTTGGAGAATTGGGTTTTCGGCACTGGCAGATGACACGGGAGATAAACAACATAAAACGACATATTGAGGACAGACTTAAGAATCTCTTCTAGACACTGGTGATTTTAATATGACTAGTTCTCTGTTCTTACCCAATGTGGTTCTCGGGTGTTTGTGAGCAGAGACAGAACACATGGGCAGTGATCTGACAGAGAAAGTCACAGGATGTTATAAATGTCGGGCTGTGTAGAAGGCTAGCAGATACTTCTTCATGTAAAACGTAATGTTACGGGAACACTAATTGCCAGAGCGTCAGAAATGTGGAAGAATCTAACTGTTGCTTGTGTGTTATCTTTTTCTTCCTTCTTCCTCGTTCGTCCTGAAAAGGACGTTGGTTGCGTTGTGTCTGTTTACACTGGAGCTGCGATATCTGCGCCTTTTGGCCGACACATCCGACATTAGCACAGCATTCTTTGGGACCGGGTTTGCCTTCCCTCTTCGAACCCTACTCTCTCAGCCAGACTGCAGTGATGCAGCCTGTTTCCAGGACCACCACGTGGAGGTGGAGTAGGGTCTTCGTCAGCTCTGGTTCGCTGACCCTGACGCAAGCAGTCAAGCTATGGGTCGCTGACTGCATTCTATATTGCTGCATCTTTGGGTCCCTTGTGTGTTATAATTATGGGTCATTCAAATCACATTTTACGTTGGAACTGACAGGAATCTACAGGATGACTGAAGAGTCACCTACTATTGTTAAAATGATATATTCTCACAAGATTCTATAGGATATACACAAACGAAATGTCAAAACAAGGGAAAATAACTGCTATTTGGCAAATACGTTTTTTAAAATACTTTATTTGCATAAACAAAAATAAATAAACAAAATAAGAAATGGCTAATAAACCGACGTTAACAAGAGATTGCGGAAATAGTTGCCAGTTACGAGATTATCTGTAGAACAGGCCTGATCTCTCATTGTCTAGATTATAGAGTTATGTAGTTCTGAGATCAAGATCATAGAGTTATGTAGTTCTGTAGTTCTGAAATATAGATCATAGAGTTATGTAGTTATGTAGTTCTGAAATCTAGATCATAGAGTTATGTAGTTCTGAAATCTAGATCATAGAGTTATGTAGTTCTGGAGCTCTTGAGTCTAGATCAGAGACATCTGGAGTTCTGGAGTCTAGATCATAGAGTTATGGTTTTCTGGAGTCTAGATCATAGAGTTATGTAGTTCTGGAGTCTAGATCATAGAGTTATGTAGTTCTGAAGTTTGTCACAGAAATGCCTCCCCTGCTTTGCAGTAGTGGTCCAACAGTGGCCAAAACTCAAGAGTTTCTAATATGGGTCTTCAAAGGTGTCTACCTTCGCACAAGATTACTCCTGGCAGAGTTGTAGATAGAAGGATAATGATCTTTCTATCTCAAGGGAGTGTTCACAAGATATTTTCAGAAGTCAAGAGCAATGCTGCTTAGCGCCGAGCACTATTAACTTATATCTGATCCGTCGCCTGTTGTGAAGTAAGGATTATGCAATGATTTATTTCAGCTCGTTCAAGCCCCCACCCTGATTTACCCAGTGGAATTCTTCTTATTCTGGTATAGCTCTGTTTAGAGTGTATTTAATAAATTGACTGAGACAAACATGCAGTACATTCAAAATGATTAAATCGACGTTAAATTTGTATATTTACAAATACAAAATTTAATAATCACTTAGGTTTTAACAAGGTTTTAAAAAATCAATAATGATTTATCAGAAAACTATCATCACTGATGTAATGGTAGTTTGTAAAGGAGGTCACTTGGTAGCTTTTATGTGTTACTTAGCTGTTATTGTCTGATGTTTTGGTTCTTGGTAGACTAGATCGCTGATCCTGCGCGTCACTGGTCAACGTTGTAGGGCGCAGCACGTTCTCAGAAGTGTCAGGGAGTGTCTACTAAGCTGGTCCCTCGTCTTTAAGCACCGCCTGATGATGGTGTATAGCTTCGACTTCAGTCCACTTGTACGCTTCTTGTTCCAGAGAAAGTGCACTCAACTAGTACCACCAACTAGTATGGTAAAACAAGAGAAACCAATACCCTCAGAGTATGGAGTTTCCCGACACATACTTATGTGTCTCCATCTTCCTATTCCACCATCCCATCTACATCAAACTTTACCCTGGATGAGAATTAAGCTTAATCCCTGGAGAGAAAACTTTCTTTACATTTAAATTGAATAGCTTTATATTTACTCTACATTCGAATGAAAAGGTTTATATTAAAGATAGAATATGTTTACATTTACATCTACACTTGTTGAAAAATGTTCACACTATAGATTGAATCTGTTTTCAGTTACATCTGAACTGGTTGAAAAGCTTGAAAAACTTTCATTATTTTTAAAGGGAATATATATACATAGACTCTTACACTGGTTTGTAACGGTAAGTATTATAATTAGAATGTACATCATTTCTTTCATCTTTCCCTCCCTGCTCCATATGGAACTTGGGACTACCTATGTTTTTTAGTTCTCTTTAAGAAACTAGCAATAAAGCAGTCACCAGCCCTTGCTGTGGTGGTTCAAGAAATCATCATTTTATATGCCGAGGTTGCCAGCTTCAAATGATTTGGACATCCAATAGCAGTTTTCACATATTAATATTCACATGGTAATATATACATATTAGTTCACATGTCAGTAATGAAAAATATAGAATGTAAAATGTACAATCTACGCCAATCTTTGGTCACAAACTGTTTGCTCAGAGAAGTAGGTTAAGACACTAGCAGATGCATTTTACACGTGTTCTTGGGAGTCGTTACTTTAACAATAAGTTCCCACTTTGACTCCGTATTCCAGATTCCTCATGTTCCGGTTTTCCTTGTTAAAATTGTTGAGTTTTTGTTGTTGTTTTTTTCTTGGCTTTTAAGTCCTCAAAAATGTCTCAAACAATGGTCTGATCCGATTTATGACTCTTGTTTCTAGTCTTCTCTGGCAGTCTGGTTGTCGTCTTGGCAAGCGATTCTCACAGTGTTCTAATCTGGCAAAAGTGTCAGATTATATGGCCCTTTGCCTCTTCCAGAGTTCTTTCTTACGATTTAGGCAGGGTCCAATCAGGAATTTGGTGGTTCCTCTATTTCGAACCCCCGCCAACTGCATATTTAAGTGGGGTAATTCAAAATTATTCCGACATGGAAAATTATGTGCCTCATGCGAAAGATCACGTCTCCCATATATGGAAGTGACAAGTCCGTACACTCTTTCGAGAATGTGTTTCAGATGTAACATATTACTGTTCTCTAAAGTAATGTCTGTGAAACAGGTGGACAGGAAATGATGATGTCATTCACGTGTGTCCAAAATGTGCCGCACAGACAAGTAATCTCTCTATCCGTTGCTTGTGCACACATAATCCGTCTGCGGGCGAGTAATTTTTTCGCCTGAGACAGCTTGAGCAAACAAAACTATGCCAAACTGACCAGGCCCATCTGGGTTTTACCTGCGCTAATATTAGCGAAGCTGAGAAGCGCAGAGCGAATGTGATGAATTATCGCAAAAAGGAGTGTCAAATGGTTTTTTTTTTTTTTTTTTTTTTTTTTTTGCGTACGCCCGCTAATACTCGAGGCGAAATCTCAGGTTATTATTTATGTCTAACCTGACATTGATTTTACGTGAGTATCCCTTTATTTCTTGTACAGAGACAGGTGTCCCTCGCCATTCAGGCAAATACTCGCCGATTTCGGAGGTACCCACTGCAGCTGGGTCGGCTCAGGAGCCGCCAGTCCCTGGTCGACGACACTCCTTCAAATGTCCTCGCCAGGTCTCGAGTTAATCCAGTCCAAATCCCGGTCGACGAAAAATCCTCAAATGCCGTCGCCCGGGTTTGATCCTGTATCACCCGGTCGCCAGAGCGGTGTTCTAACCACTACGCTAGCGCGGCTCACAAATGGTTGTAAATACCAAATATCCGTTTGATAAGAGATAATTAAATGTGTCGATGCCCTGGAAATTCCAGGTTATCCGTACGTACAACAAATGTAACTGATTACTGCCCTATTGAAGAAGAGATCGACCCGAAATTATGTGACAGAGTTCTGTAGTTCTGAAGTCCAGATCATAGAGTTATATAGTTCTGGAGCTCTGGAGTCTAGATCATAGAGTTATGCAGTTCTGTAGTTCTGGAGTCCAGAACATAGAGCTATGTAGTTCTGGAGTTCAAGAGTCTAGATCATGAAACAGTCTACGGAGAAGAACTGTGGTTAAGATTAGGTAAGTTAGGCATGGGCAGTTAGAAAAAGAGCAAAAACGAAAGCATACGGAAGTGCGTGGAAGGAAGTGCACACTACGGCCTTTCTAGAAAGTTCGAAGATTAGTTGATATATTCGAAAAAGACACACTTCCCAGAAGAGTTCAGGAGTGTCAGTGAGACAGTGCAGACCGCACGAGCTTAGGCGGCGGTCAAGTAAAGGTGGACCAGTCATCTTGAAATGAAATTGCTAGTTCACCGAGTTTTGTGAAATCGATGGTCTGCGGTAACCAGACACAGCAGTAATTGAAAAGTGAAGACTTAATAAGCAGACGAATATTGTGCGAATAAACAATGAAATGTAAATGTACCATACATACATTCGTTCGTCAGAGAAAGGGTACTTAGGCATGGGTAGTTTAGAAATTATGTGGGCCAGTGACGTGAGGCCAGTGTAGCAGTAAAGGTTTCAGGAAAAGTTACCATTCCCCGGAGTTGTCCAGTTTCAAATAACCACAGAAATATCTTGAGTCATTGTAGACGAGTAGTAACGGAAGAAATTCATGATCCTTTTACAAGTAAGAATATCGAACGTTCCATGGCCATAAACATTAGAAGAAATTATCTGATAAAACGCTGTACAAGATCAAGTGTTGAATATCGAGCTTGCCAATAAACTACTGTTTCAACATACCCTTGGACATATCATATAATAATATAATATAATAATAATATAATATAATATAATAATCAGTTATATATAATAGCCCCTTCAGTCATAACTGACTATGGGAATGCGCCCCTGAGGTGACAGCCCTCAGCTGCTTTTTTTCGTGGTGTTTCTTTCGACGTTTTCTCCTCTCCTCATCTTGTTGTGTGAGCCTCTTTTCGCCCAATCTGAGGTGCGTGATAAATAGCATCGCCACTTAGTGCGATCGACAGCTTCATCCTCCCATGTTGCTGGATCCATGTCCAGTGCCCTCATATCTCTCTTGCACACATCTTTGAACCTCAGCTGTGGTCGCTGTGGTAAAGTGAGATGTTATAAATATTTATAGGGGACTTAGTGTGCTGACTGAGATCAGCTGTGAAGGTATCTGTATCTAATAAATGTGGTGTATTACAGATGACCTTATTTGCTACCACATTTATACCTCAGTCAGAATTATTCTGGAATATTGTGATGACTACGTTGAATGTCTAGGGTTATGAAAATGATGAAGTGTAAGTCACAACAACAACAGACAGGTAAACAATTTAATTTATTCCACAACACTTTACAACACTGTGACACTCACACACATATAACACTCTATAAGACTATCTTAAATGAGTCAAGTGTTTAAGTTTAAAAATATATGTATTAATTCTTTCAATAATGGGTATCCTGATTCAACTATACAGTGAACCAGGAATCACAATCAAATGTAATTACAAGTAGTATGTACACAGTTTATATATATGAACTTTGTATTGACATATTTTATTATTATTATTCTATGTGTGTAATTTGTGAAGTGGTACTATGAAGTAATACTGGCTTGTTCAAGCTTGGTTGTTGTTTTTTCATCATGACTTCAAGTGTTTGATTATCGTGGAAATAGTATTGGGAAAAGTTCACAGTTCCTGTCATTTGAAACAATTTATTGTCCCTCTGTGTTTAATATAATGTCAATTTTAGAGGGGGCACATAATGTTGAGCTACTCTGGCGACAGAAGCTTATCTTTCGTGATGGCGGCAGGAAAAGACTCCTCTGCTCGATTGCTTCCTGTGTTCTGGAGACACCTCACTGGTCGCTATCTGGACCAAGGAGTATGCTGTCAGCCTCTGGATTCAGCAAAACTCAGACCAGGTGCTGCTTCAATAACTTAGGACCACGGTCCCTGAAACAAGAAGGTTGTACCTCCTATTTCAGAACTAATTTATAATCTATTTCCACACTGAACACAATACATAACAAACACTGAGTTCAGAGCGGTAGGTCAACTGCTAGCTTCATCTGAAACAATTTACACCAGTATACTCCTCCCTAATGGTTACTACGCCTCTGCAATTCCAGCATTATTTCTTTCTAGTCAATAAGATAGGTGTCAGTGTACTGTTTGGCAATTCCATGCAGTTTTACTTTTCTCCGACACCTCCTGTTCAGGTTGGAGCAATATTTAGGCCTTGCCTCATGTTTGCCACTGAACCACAAACATATACAGACATAAATTATCAATTCACATTCAATTTTCATTAAAAAGATATCAAATATGTCAAGCTTACCACAATTCATGGAAATAGTAACAAATACGTTGACTGGCGATGAATAATGGCACAAATTCCGATCTGCCTCTGTCCCAGACTTTTATTTAGAAAAATATGATCTGGCTCTCAACGCACTGTTTCTTAGTAAGTTTATTTTAAAATGTGGCACTGAACAGACGCTCCTAATTGACTATATTGGCGGGTCTAACCAATCGGGCCATGTTTACACAGCTTTTCAAAAATTTTTACCCTTCTCACGTTTCCCCTAACAACCAAAATTAGTATTTGTAGTCCGACTAATCGTGTTTAGCCTTACATATCATTCCCGCCAATCAAATAGGATGTAACATGGTGACCTATTTCCCGTACAATGGTGGTTTCAAAACATGCCACTGTGCGATTATGATTTGGTGTTGTCTGACAGCACCACTCTAGTATTATGGCTATAATTTGTTAATTCCTAGACTATTTGCGTAACACTTAACATATTCTTTGTCAGCAAGTCCTAAGGAACTCAAATATATAAATTTAATGGAGCTAAGTGGCTGCGTTCAAAATATGCATTTTCTAGGATAGTCGTGTATTTTTTATTTCTTTTTATGTTTAGAACCGCCACCTGTCCTGCCTTTTCGACTGTTTTGTCAGACTAATGTCAGGATTTCAGACATAAAACAGTAGAATGTCATGTTTCCCAATAAGCATTTTACAGGTTTTTAAACCTAACTCTCGTATGGGTAGTGTTTTTTATCACTGTCGATTTGAAAAAAATTAGTGCTTCATGCCTTACGCTTGGGGTGGCATTAATTGTATATCGCGAGACGCGTGTTAGTGTTGCATGCGTTCCTGCTTTCAGCCCTCCCTCTCTCTATCCTAATTCCATCTGTCTTTTCATTACGCAGTGTATAAAATGAAATTAATGCTAGTATTAATTTAGGTCATTAAGCAGCTTGCGTATCTCAAGGTTTTCTTAGAAATACAGTACACGTTTTATTATTTTGTGGAAACGCGTGTATGCTGCTATAGGCTTTATTAGTAAACGTGAAAGCGTGAGAATATGCAGACGAAGTAGAAAAAAGGAGGATTTTAGTACGCCATTGTGACAGCACTGTACTTTTACCATTTCTCTTTCCTTTTATTGAATTAATGCGTTAGGCTTTACATTTACCTTTTAATTTATATATGTGGATGTAGAATTTCACGACAGTCGCCCAACTGTTCTCTTGCCATCTGTTAATTGTCCGTAGAAGATATCTTTTGGAATGCGACCATCTTCCATGCGGCGGACATAGCCAAGCCAGCGTAGTCTGCGCTGTCTAAGCTGTGTATACATACTTTGAAGGCCAGGGCGTGATAACACCTCGACATTTGTCACTTTATCTTTCCACGAGATGAGGAGGGTGTGGCGTAGAACCGTAAATGGAAGGTATTGAGCCTTCTTTCTTGCTTAGCATAGGTCGTCCAGCTCTCGCTGCCATATAGGAGTGTGCTGGTGATGCAGGCGTTATATACCGCAGCTTTGATCTTCGTTATGAGTTTGGAGTTTCCCCAAACACGCGATATGAGGAGGGCAAAGGTAGGTGCAGCTTTGCCAATGCAGCTGTCAATTTCTGTGTCCAGTGAGAGTGTGTCATTGATGGTAGACCCCAGATTTGTGAAGTGGTGCACCACTGCCAATTCATAGTTATCGATATTGATAACTGGTGCAGCACCCACATCCTGATTCAGTACAGTCTTTTTTTTTTAAAATTATTGTGAGGTCAAAGTCCTTGCATGGTTGGCTGAAGCGATTCATCAAGCTCTGAAGCTCCTGTTAGCTTTGAGTGACGACTGCAGCATCATCAGCGAACAACAAGTCTCTTATAGTGACCCTTCTGATTTTTGTTTTTGCCTTCAGCCTTGAAAGATTAAACAGACGGCCATCTGACCTAGTGTGAAGGCATATTCCTTCAGCTGCATCTCTGAATGCATGTGTCAAGAGTAAGGTAAAGAAGATCCCGAAGAGGGTCGGAGCCAGAACACAGCCTTGTTTAACGTCACTTCGTATGTCAAAGGGTTGTGATGTGCTTCCAGCATATTGGACTGTTCCCTTTATGTTGTCATGGAATGACTTTATCATTTCCAGCAATTTAGAAGGACAGCCTATTTTCAGGAGGATTTTCAAGAATCCGTCCCTACTAACCAGGTCGAATGCTTTTGTGAGGTCTATAAAGGCGATATATAATGGTCTTTTCTGCTCTCTTGATTTTTCCTGAAGCTGGCGGAGAGAGAAGATCATGTCTGTTGTTGATCTGCCAGCTCGGAATCCACACTGTGACTCTGGATATATGCGCTCAGCTAACTTGTGTAGTTGCATTAAGATGACTTTGGCAAACAATACTTACCAACAATACTAAGAAGAGAGATGCCTCTGTAGTTATTGCAATCACTTCTGTCTCCTTTATTTTTATACAGTGTTACAATCTTGGCATCTCGCATGTCTTGAGGAATAATTGTCTCTTCCCAGCACTGGCGCAGCACCTTATGCAGGGGATGTAATAGCGTGCTCTTACAGCATTTGATTAAATCAGGAGGAATCCTATCACTGCCTGGTGCTTTGCCAGAGGCCAAGCTATTAATGGCCTTGTTGGTTCCTCTAATGTTGGTTCGGCATCCAGCTCCTCCATAGTTGGCAGACATTTGACAGCATCAGGGGCTGCAGGCGTAACGGTCTTTTCTCTAGCGTAAAGCTCAGAGTAGTGTTCGACCCACCCGTCCATCTGCTTACCCTTATCGGTTAGCTTCTCTCCGCTGATGGTATTTAGCGGTGCCGTCTTACTTTCTTGAGGACCAAGGGTTTTCTTTATACCGTCATACATTTGTCTAATGTTGCCTGTTTGCGCTGCGATCTGGATGCTCTCACTGAGCTGGAGCCAATAGTCATTTAACCAGACCTAATGGTCTTTTATATTTGGACATGCGCCCTAATATAACCAACTAGGTTGAACGGGACGCACCTCGCCAAAACGAGGCAAAAGCTTTAAATAAAAAAAAAAAAAAAGTTTGTTGAGCTTTGCTTCTCGTAGCCTTCAGGATCTGTAGGGTTCTAGCAATCGGTGAACGTTTGTATTAATTCGCAGCACTGCGCTTAGCTTAAATGACAGGTGCCATCACATCTGATGAAGCATCAAACCAGTCATTTGACTTTGCCGTTTTCTTACCAAAGATGGAAAGTGCAGTACTTTGAATGGTGTTCCGTAGATGCTCCCAGTTCTCTGTAATAGTATCACCATGCTGAGGGCTACTGAGCACTTTCTTGAAGGTCGCAGTAAATTGAGTCATATAGAGTTGAGTTATTATGTGTCATCGTAACCACTCTGTATGTTTTCATGTCGTCACCCACTACTGGGGTAAAGAACCTGGGTAACAAAAACCTGTACGCTTAGTCAACGCAGTACGAACAGGCAGCCACAATCATAGAGTTGTGTAGTTGTGTAGTTCTGTGGTTCTAGAGTCCAGATCACAGAGTTATGTAGTTCTAGAGTTCTGGAGTCTAGATCATAGAGTTATGTAGTTCTGGAGTCTAGATCATAGAGTTATGTAGTTCAATGGCTTTGGAGTCTAGATCTTAGAGTTGTGTAGTTCTGGAGTCCAGATCAAAGAGCTATGTAGTTCCGGAGTTCTGTAGTTCTGGAGTCTAGATCATAGAGTTGAGTAATTCTGTAGTTTTTGAGCCTAGATCATAGAGTTATGTAGTTCTGCAATTCTAGATCATTTTTTTCTGTAGTCTAGATAATAGATTTATGTAGGTCTAGATCATATACTACTGTAGTTCTGTAGATCATAAATTTCTGTAGTTCTGGAGTCTAGATCATAGATTTCTGTAGTTCTATAGCTCTAGATCATAGATGTCTGTAGTATAGAACATAGAGTTATGCAGTTCTGTTGGTCTAGATCATAGATTTCACTAGTTCTGGAGTCTAGTTTATATATTTTTGTAGTTCTCTAGGTCTGGATAATAGATTTCTGTAGTTATAGATCTAGATCATAGATTTCTGTAGTTCTATAGGTCTAGATCATAGATTTCTGTAGTTCTGGAAGTCTAGATCATAGAGGTACATAGTTTTGTAGGTCTAGATCTTTGATTTCTGTAGTTCTGTAGGTCTAGATCATAGATTTGGGACCCAAGACGCATCAAAAGTGAGGAATGCAGTAAGCGACCCATAGCTTGACTGCCTGCGTCAGGGTCAGCGAACCAGAGCTGACCAAGACCCTACTCCACCTCCACGTGGTGGTCCTGGAAACAGGCTGCATCACTGCAGTCTGGCTGAGGAGTAGGGATCGAAGAGGGAAGGCAAACCCGGTCCCAAAAAATGTCGTGCGGAAGTCGGATGTGTCGGCCGAAAGGTGCAAATACCGCAGCTTCGCTGTAAACAGACACAACGCAACCAACGTCCTTTTCAGGACGAACGAGGAAGAAGAAGAAGATCATAGATTTCTTTAGTTCTGGAGTCTAGATCATAGATGTATGTAGTTCTAAATCATAGATTTCTGTAGTTCTTTAGTTCTAGATAATAGATTTCTGTAGTTCTGTTGATTTCAGAAGACCAAAGACTGCATGACGTCATTTAGGCGGAATCACTGCTTTGAGTAACAATAAAGTGAAACACAATGATTATCTGAGCCCAACTGAACCGCTTACCTGTGTGACCTAAATCAGTGGTTCTCAGCCTGTTTTTTTGCTCACTGTCTCCTTCTGAGCCTCATTTACCTGTGTGCTCCCCTCCCTCATAGTCGCTGTAAGCTGGGAAACAGGTAGTTTACCATCTTACTGTGGTCCCCTAGAAATTTGGCAATAATTGTATTTTCCCCTTCACACTCGTTCTGTGTTGATTCGTGTTGAAATCTCTACATTTGAAAGATTTAGACTGACAATGCTGTATTTGTAAATCGGTCTCTAAGATTTGTCTGTAAATATTTTAGTCATTTTGGCAGTAGAGACATGCAGTAACAACAACAACACACACACACACACACACACATATATATATATATATATATACTGCTGTCAAAGCAATTAGCGACCATCACGCCTGGTGGCGTCTTGTTGGGCAGCAGCAAACTGCTTCCGCTTTGTTCAGTCGGCGGACATCCTTCATGCAGTGGCACTCCTCTCAATCTATTGTGTGTGTGTGTGTGTGTGTGTGTGTGTGTGTGTGTGTGTGTGTGTGTGTGTGTGTGTGTGTGTGTGTGTGTGTGTGTGTGTGTGAGATGGATAAAATTAAAGGTAAATAGGTCCTATAGAAGACGTTAGCATAGGGGAGTGATTGTTAGAGACTTCACTATACCAGGTCCAGCTTTATGATGTGGAGTGACCAATCCTCTTTATCACTACATTTGCTTTCCCTAACTCAGGAGCAGAGTCAGGTACCCATTTACAGCTGGGTAGACGAGCGTAACGCTACCATGTTTCGATGCAGGATCCCGATAACTTTATCGCTAGAGACAAGCACTTGTAACCACTCTGCCAGTCGGGCGCTCGTGAAATATATATACAGTGAAAATATTTTTGATTTAATTCAAAAGAAGTAAGCCTTGACCTGTCATCTCATGCGTGACTGAAAGCCGGACTTAGCCGGAATCAGCCTGAAATTCAACCTTCTTTTGTATTTTCAATGGTATTAGACTGTCTAGTTAGACTGTCTAGTTAGACTGTCTAGTTAGGCTGTCTAGTTAGACTGTCTAGTTAGGCTGTCTAGTTAGACTGTCTAGTTAGACCAGTGTTTCTCAACCATGATAGCAGCAACGCCCCCTTTTGAGAACTAATATTTTTAAAAGCCCCCCCCCCCACCCTTTTAGCACCCCCTTGCTCTTTATCGTGTATACACAAACACACACACATATAACCATATATTCCACCATACGTTTAAAAAAGCAATACAGTTAATGAGTTATCTTTTCTTATAATATAAAGAAAAAGAGAAAGCACATTTATAAAAGCCTAGTTATATTAAATATGTGTTTAAGTACGGAATTATATACACCACAAGTTCATTATCCTTGAATTACAAATTGGCGGAGCAAATGATATAAAATTAGTTCTTACAACACTATAACTATCATAATCATATCATTTTAACAGCGCCTAAATGACTGCATATATATCTTCAAATCTGAATATTAAAGCCTCTCCTTATGTAACCACTTTAAACATGAACAAATTAAAAAAATTATTAGTTGATAATAATGATATAATTATATACAAAATTCACTTACTAATGAAGCTTAATGAGATCCTTGCGCTTGATGTGACTCAGCCAGTTTTGTAATATTTGATTCTAAGTTTGTTAAAATCCTCTGTTACAAATCTGCAGTCGGTTTCGTTGCTTTTGTAGTAGCAACACTACTGCACTGAACCCCTTCTCCACCAAATATGACGTTAGGAATGCTTAATTAGCAATTTAGTTTCACACCAAAGAACGGGATACGCAAACCTCTGATGAATCCAAAATTGTTCGTAATGTGTGTGACTGAATCGTGCTTTTGCCTCCAAGTCATTTGGTAGCTCAATTAATTCTTCTTGTAAATGTTGACTAACTTGTTCCACGTCTGATTCAAACGGATTAATCACCCAATCCGGTATTATTAGTTCTTGCAAGGCTTTAAATCTTATGCTCATATCATTTTTAATACTGTCCAAATGACTGCAATAAACTTATAAATCTGAATCTTTAAGCCTGTCCCCACCTAACTGCAGTAAACATGGAAAATGAGAAAGTTCTCGGTGGCTAAGATTATTTTTATATAATATCAATTTGTTGATGAACCCCATGGTAATTCCTTTCACTTTAATCAGACTGATCTCATTTCCTTGTAGCTTAAGAAGAACCTCATTTAACTTTTCAAATATATCTGAAAGATAGGCCACATCGTTTCGCAATACTTCTCTTTCGATGCTAAATTCTTCTTTGATTGAATCAAAAAACTCTACTGTCTCCTGACAATGGTAACATCCCAGGTACTAAAATTTTGCCTTTGGAATCCTTGAAACACTCCATGGGACGCAGGGCAAATAAAAACTATCGTGTTACAAGCTATGCGAAGGGGAATATCTTTTGTAATTGTTTCATATTGATTCTTGTAAAAATGTACACAACGCCCCCCTGAATGGAAGTAGCGACCCCCAATCGTTGCGACCCATCAGAACGCCCCCAGACATCTTGAAAACGCCCCCAGGGGGCGCTACCACCCCCGTTGAGAAACACTGAGTTAGACTGTCCGTGACGTTTGTTGTCTTCATGTCGCCGGAACATAGTAATCTGCTCTGCGTGGGGCGGTGTCTTCCACACTGAGCGACCATAGAGACAGATCTGTCCCGACAGGTTTATTGTATCTCTTGTCCGAAATTTGAGATAAGGGATTGGAGAATCAGTTGAAGTAAGCTGTGGGGTATCACACGAAGCGCTACGGGAGTCATGAAAGCTGACGGACCACAACGAACAAACGCTGGCTAAAACAGCTTCGATGAAGCAGTGTCTGGTGCAACATTGGAGTTTATTTTTTCAGCTACCCATGGAGCATAGGCGTTCAACAAATTAACACGACACCTACTTGTCACGTGATATCTGTTTAAGCTCTGCTCATGTCTTTTTTTAATCCTGATTTTACAATGTTGAGAGGAAAAAGCAAAATATAATAATAATAAAAATTAATATTGACAAACAACCGTCACTTGTTACACATACCTTGTACAGTCACACATTTAAAATACTCCACGAACACACTGGACCTTACTCAATAGAGCATGTGATGTTTACAAAATGGTATATGGTTGTGATGCAATGTGTTACATGGTTGTTATACAATGTGTTATATGGTTGTTATGCAATGTGTTACATGGTTGTTATACAATGTGTTACATGGTTGTTATACAATGTGTTACATGTCTGTGATACAACATGTTACATAGCAGTGATACAAAATGTTACGTTACTGTATGCCACTTGTATGTCAGAAACAAGTGAGTACACACCCAACGCTCAACGTCTGTTTTTGTCTTCATTATCATTTTGACGTATTTCTCCAATGTCTGCTTCTGTAAGTGTATCGTCTTCCTTCTTCTTTTTTTTACCGCGGGAATTCCAGAACTTCTTTTTCCTCTTCTTCTTCGTACACTCTCAGACGTCCACTTGAATGTTCTCAAAGAAAGCAGTAGTCAGTTTGAGGCTATTTGAATCCCCGTAGAGCTTTTCCACGAAAGGAAATGGTGTCTGCCATATGCGCTTTCTCTGTACCGCATGTAAGGGGCAACTTTGAAGGAGATGTTCAGCAGTCATTTTATCAGTGCCACAGTTACACTGATCGGTAGTTCCTATCTTTAGCTTGTTGAATAGATGGTATCTCAATCTGTTGTGGCCAGTGCGGGGTCTGAAGATTACCACTTGTTCTCTTCTGTGGAGCTGGTAGTAAGCATCATTCTGTGTGTGACCTGGATGTTCTACATTCCATTTGTTTCTGTATCTGATTCTCATAAAACGTTGTGCCTCCTCGAAAGTTATGCTTGCATCAGGCTGAGGTAGATGTGAATCTTCTTTTGCCATTCCAGAACAATGACCGGCTCGTGATGTTATAAACTGTTTTAACTTAATGTGTCGTATACACCATCGTTTTTTTTTCTCCCATCTTGTTCCACTGGTATTTCTGTGGTACTTACCATCATTTCCACATTGTTCATCTTGTCATACCATTTCGACCCGACTAATCAGCGCAAGCACTCATTTATAAAAGTCTGTAACTTCTCGGTTCATGTTTTTGTTGTTATACATGCTTCACGTCCATAAAGTAAGCCTGCCCTTAGTTGTTATTGTCCATGCCTCACGTCCATAAAGTAAGCCTGACATTAGTTTGTGTTGTTGTCCATGCTTCACGTCCATAAAGTAAGCCTGACATTAGTTTGTGTTATTGTCCGTGCTTCACGGCCATAAAGTAAGCCTGACCTTAGTTTGTGTTGTTATTCATGCTTCACAGCCATAAAGTAAGCCTGACCTTACATCTGAGTTAAAGATTCTTATTTTTGTGTCGGACTTTTAAAAAAAAAACTATTTACGTGTGTTTTTAAATGTTATGGATGCACCAAAAAAGGGAGGGGGGAGGGAAGAGTTACTTTAAATTTTAATTCAGTGTTAAACTCTCATTTAGAGGCTCCCCCCCCCCCCCCCCCCCCCCCCCACAACAAAAAAAGTAATTAGATATTTCTCTGTACGACCCGTGTAGTTCACATGGGTATCTAATGATACACAGACAGAAGCGGCCTACTGCTACCTCTGGCATGTCGTACAAGGTGACTAACATGAAGCTGTGCATGTGATTGACAAGAAACAGTGCGGCAGGCCTTGAAAAAATTAAGTTTGAAAAAAAGAAAGAGGGGGGAGGAGACGTGACACCAAATTAATTGTGAAACACTGAACTTCAGAAAAATCTTCCATAACTTTCCCAAAACTCCCCGCCCCGGGCTAACGTATGAGAGACACTTCAGGAGATGAATAATTCAAGATAACATATAACTTCATTATGACTCACTACGATTTCAACACGATCTGTTTGTCTATTAATTTAAAAAAGAAAAAAACAAACAAAATGTTGAATCTGTGAAGGAATAAATCAGCATAACGTTACAGCCTACAACTTTCATTCAGCAATTTCAGAGCTAACATCGTAACTCTGAGACACAACAAAGTTAGCTCTTACATCCTAACTCTATAAAGAACCAAAGAAAAATATTTCATTATGTCAATAAGCATTAGCGTAATTACAGTAAATAATAAAAGTCAATTAGTATGAGTACCTCTACACCTCACGGTAGAAGGGGAACGACTAAGTAAGTAATTAGTATGAAGTAGACAACTAGACAACATAAAAGTAACAGTAGTGATAAGTTTACCTTGGGAATCAAACCTAGGACCATAGAAACGACGCCATCACCTCGCTAAGTTAGTGAACCGTGATTAAACACATCTCTAGCTGTTATAGTTTTAAGGACTACCTTCATTGCACACGGACAACTCTGTCAGTGCTCCGATCTCCTGCCTTAGATCACACAAGGAGGATCTCAGCACAGTGCACGAACTCTGTAGCACCGACGAAGATCCCAATGTTTGTATACAGGAATCATACTTACTTACTCACTTAGTCGTTCCTCTTCTGCCGTGAGATGTAGAGGTGTGGAAGAGAGAGCGCCATACTATCCTATCTGCTGTCTTCCTCCTGGCCTGGTTCCACTCTAGTCCTCAGTCCTTCAAAGATTGTCTAATGTTGTCCTCCCAGCGGACTCTGTGTCGTCCTGGAGGTCTGGATCCCTGGCTCTTAATCTTCCATGCTTGTCGTGGTAGCCGATCTTCTCCCATTCTGCAGACATGGCCAAACCATCAGGAATTTTACATTCTATAAATAATTTTGTGGTGGGTAGGTTTTCATAATTTTGTAACTTTTGCCAGGGCAGCGGCCGTATGAACTGTTCTTTACGATTTCCAACTTCCGAGGGATTTTTAACGTGCGCAACATGCACACTGGACATCTCATTTTTTTGCCCTTATTCGAAAAGGCCAAGCATCCGATCTCACAACCCAAGAGATGAAGGGAGAGTATGACATTACTAGGATTCAGTGGTTCTGATAAAATTTCCATCAAATATATTTCCTGTACTGGTAACCTAGTACCTTTAGAATCAGAGGCGGACGCCACACCCCTTATCCACTCCGATCTCATGTACGGAATTTAACGAAACACTTAGCTCAAAAGACGTACCAGCTGGCCAAAACAAAACACTTCTTAGACGCAGACACTAGACTATTGTTCTACACCTCACATATACAGAAAAATCTGGATTACTGCTCTACACTATGAGATGGTTGCCCTACTTCCACCTCAAAGAGACTGCACTCCCTGCTGTAGCAAAGTTTGATTTGCTGGGGAGGTTATGGTGGTATCCTAAAAAGAATGAAGTCCGTGTCTGTATTAACCGTGTGAGGTCAAGCACATGTAGGCCCCTGACTCTATAAATGATGATGATGAATTATGTGCAGGGAACCTAACGCTACCTCCCTAGATCTCACACGGTCACTATTTTGGCTCTAGTGTCTGGTGTATGATGTACCTAGTGTCTAGGGGAGAAATGAAATGATGGTACACAACACCAAACACTTTAATTTTCTATGAGGAAGTGAATAAAACCAGTGGTTAAGGGGGGGGGGGGGGGGGGGGGGGGCACACCCACCCAAAAATGGGTTATCTTTTTAAAAAATTAACAGAAAAATAACTAACGAACTTGTTGACATAAAATTTGGCCACATGTTACAAGAGATATTATATTTTATGATGAACAAAGTTTACTTTATAAATTTTAATGTTTTATGTGAAAATAATTAATTAACATGAAGTGATAAAAAAAATGAAAGGAAAACCCCCAGTGCACCTGGGAATGAATTTCACTCACATAAAAAGTGCAAAGAATGCCAAACCAGCAGATGATGTGCATAACATCCCTACCTATGGCGTGAACCACCCAAAAATGTCAACCCCAATGAGCTTTGTAGATATGGCTCTATTAATATGACCCTTTTAAATAGCACAAATTTAGAACTTTGTATAGCAATATCTCTGTTTCTATACCATGTAAGAAAAAAGTGGAGGTTCATGCCATAAAGGATAATATGAGCTATAAGTGTGCAAAATTTGAAGGCTATAGCTTTACAATTGTAGAAAATATCACCGGAACTGTGAATCGCAGGCCCTGTTTTCGTTAAAGTTTAGTATTTAAAATGTTAAAACACTTACCTGATAAGAGCTCAGTATCCCCCAGGAAGATACGGCTGATTCTCTCTTTGTGTCTGCTCTTCATCCAGGACAAGCCTCCTACGTCTCTTGGCTCTTCTTGCTTCAAGAGAAGCAGCTTTAACTTTCCTTTGTGAATGTTTTATGCGAAGACTGTCTTTTTCTACACAGAATGTATGCATACATTTTCCCGGCTGAATGTCCCATTCCTGAAGGATTGTTTTCAGGCTGTTAGCTCCATCATTAAAGATGCACACAGCAATTGCAACAGCTGTATTTGCAGTTGAAAGTCCTTGATTTTTTATTTTAGGGCAATATTTCCATATTAAACTGTTCAATGATTCATTAGAATTTTGAGTGTAACCTTGCAGGCACTTTCTCAATAATTCTGTCTTGGAGAGGTCTTTGAATATGGGCTTAATAGCCTCCATGACAGCAATTGGAAGGTTTCTCTTGTGCTTAAAGTCATTCACTATGCCATCTCTGACAGCCTGTTTGTAGGGACACCAGTCAATGTTGCAAAAGTTATGAACAGGATTATCATCTGTTGATGTCTTATGGAAATATACCGCCCAAACCTCTTCTCGCATTTTGCAAAGGTTGTTTTTGTTAGCTCGTATGGCATTTCCATAGTATACCTGTAGCTTATCAATGACACTATCTGTTAGTCTATGATAAAGTTGGATAACCGTTGGATTTTTATTCCCGTTAATGATATCCACCAAAAGATAGATATAAGTGGATGGAAGCAGACATCATCATCATCATCAGTTGATAAGATCTCTATGGTGTTGTTTGCTCCACTGTAGTGTATGGAATGTCAACTTGACCTACGCAGTGGTGTGTAGACATGGATTGAGTGTACAATGTGCGAATGATGATAAGGGTTCGTGTTGTTGACAAATGTTCTTTTCTCACACTCATGTATGACTGGAAGTCATCGACACCAACGACTGTGTACCTTTTCTAAAGTTTAATTGGACGTACACACTCGACAGCACAGATAGTGACAAATCACAGGTTGGCATAATACATCATAGTACAGTGGATAAATGGTCTTGCAATGTTATGTTACATGGGCACTCATGTAGATTAATATTATAATGGACTGTCAGTAGCCAAGCCCTCAGCATCGCCCATACATATAAATCATCTGACTTCACTGACTGAGCACGTCAGCTTATAAACAATATTTCAGATGGCTTCTAAACCTAATCTCGTCTAGCGACGATTCTTCAACATAATGTTCAGCACATATTTTTCCATATAATAATATTGAACCGCTAATAATGGGTTCTCATGTGTAGCAGTGATCTCTGGACTAATCAAGCGATAATACGGGCATCCCTTTTCTCTTCTTGAAAGTCACTACATGTTTTGGTTCCAAGATGGCTTCACTCGTGAGCTGTCACTCACGTTTGGATACAGATAATGAATCTGTCCTAAAGTTAGTCATTCATAAAACATTTCATTGCTCTGTAGATTTGATCATGAACAATTGACTGCAATCTACAGGATATAGTGCTGCTAGGAATCGAAGTCGTTTTCATCGAGTCAAATATATTCTCTTAGACATTCAAATCGTAACTATCGAAAATGGTGGCTTCGATCGAGAGTTCATAAGAGTATCTTTGATTACCTTGGTATAGGAAATATGAAACTGCCATTCCTTGGCAATACGAATAAACACTGGGGTAAAGCATACACGATAGGTTTAGACGACTATCACTTTCCCCACAAATACTGAGATCACTTTTTCCCGGCGACAGGCCGACATAGGAAAACACACAGTCCCTATCAGGACGAAGCCAAATCACACCACACTCTAGCGACACATCCGCCGAATAGCCTTTGACCTCTCTAGAGACAACAGAACATATAGTTCGACTTAGATATGTAAAGATATACAGATATAAGACAGACTCGTCCTACTCAGACAAACAATACACATAAATTCAGGCCATAGATATTCTGAAGCAAGAACAATCTATTATTACCCAAACAACGAATAAATCGCAGTAAAATGGATTTATCCGCGGAGTTTGATCGAAAGAGCCGACACAACTTTCAAGGGAAGTAACTCAATAATGACTTTCCCTTAAGCACTAAAAAATTACCTATGTATAATATTGTAAGATATCAAAGACTGCACGTAACAGTCTTACCACACCTCCCGGGAAAAAAAAATGGAACATTTTTTTTTTTTTGAAATACATCTAGGAGCAACGTACAATAGGCTCACAACGCATGAATAATGCGCAGATGAAAATATCAGGAATACCTATAACGCCTAATATGAGGCTAAGTCGACTTATGGAGCGACTGGTGAGAATGTGTCTCATAAACTGAGAGAAATTATTTCTCTACAAGTATATTTTTCCAGGAAGGTGTCATCAAAGTATAATACAATTCTGGCAATTACACAATGCCTAAAAAATTCATATCATCATTTCGTATTAGATATCTTAAATTTATGATTTATGAAGAAAAAATCATCAAAGCACAGCGGTGAATAAACATCAATGAACCGCTATGTAGTGATACAATCATTATATTATTAAATTACAAATGTGTATCTATCATGATATAGAAAAGGAACTACTATAGAACTAGACATATCAAGAAGTCTAAGCCCTAATAGTTATGTGGAATCATGTGGGCATCTTGACAGAATGTCTGCCATCACATTATCTGATCCACGAATAGCTCGCACAGAGAAATGAAAAGGTTGAAGAGCAATTGCATATCGAGTAGACCTCGAGCTCTTCAAATTCTTACTCTGTATAGCAGTAAGAGCTTTTTGGTCGGTTTCTACTATGAAATGTGCGCCTAGAAGGAATCTCTGTAGTTTGAGGATCGACCAAACCATAGCTAATAGCTCACGGTCTAAAACCGAATAATTCCTTTCTGCCGCATTAAGTTTTCTGGAAATATACATTACAGGATGCAGAGTTCCAGAGTACTCTTGCATTAGTGCCGCTCCAATCCCAGTGGATGAAGCGTCACTACGAAGAACGAATGTCTTATCTTTAGTGGGTAGCACTAAAATAGGTGGTGTTGAAAACAGTGTTTTAATCTTATCCAGAGAGCATTGGCATTCCTGAGACCAGTGGACCACATTAGGCGAACCTTTCTTTAGAAGTGTTGAGAGAGGTGCCATGATAGAGGATAGATTCTGAATGAATCTGCCATAAAATTGAATAAGACCTAACAGACTTCTCACCTGTTTTTTAGTCTTAGGGATTGAGATGTTAAGTATCTTACTAGTATTATGGTCCTCTGTCTTTAGGAAACCATGACCAACTCGGTGGCCTAGGAAAGAAATTTCGCTAAAACCAATATAGGCTTTAGAGGGTTTCGCTGTCAGGTTGTGCTCACGCAAAGTAGACAGCAATTCATCTAACCCTGAATAGTGATCTTCCCAAGTATCGCTGAAAAGACAGATGTCGTCTAGATATGCAATGACATCTGACCGATAAGATAGGATTCGGCGCATCATGCGTACGAACGTAGCTGGTGCGTTCATAAGACCGAAAGGCATAAAATTCCATTGGAACAAACCTCTAGGTGTTGAAAAAGCCGTGAGAGGTTTGGCGCGTTCAGATAAAGGAACTTGCCAATATCCTTTAGACAAATCAAGTTTAGTGAAAAAATGAGATTTGGAGAGTCGAGTAAGTAGCTCTTCCAGTAAAGGCATAGGTTCGGCATCGAACTTCGTTACTTGATTCAATTTTCGATAGTCAACGCAAAGACGTATGTTATTGTCTTTTTTACGCACAATAACCATCGGCGAAGAATATGCAGAGGTGGATGGTTCGATTATTTTCAAATCTATCATCTCATCCAACTCTTTCTCGACCTGTGCTTGAAAATGTATAGGTATAGGATAAGGTCTAACCCTAATAGGAGTATGGTCAGTTAGAACAATGTCATGTTGAATGACATTCGTTTGTCCAGGGATGTCAGTGAGTACATCCTGAAATGTTTGCAACATAGTTGAAACTTGTCGCTGTTCTCCTAGAGACAAATCAGGAGAGACAGTAACGTTCTTCCATGATTCACTGGAATGAAGTGGGATCATTGGAAGAGGAAGATTTACATCTGAAAAACTTGTTTCCTCATCCTGTATCACGGACAGTGATGAGTAATGACCATGTTGTACTGGAGAATTGTCCGTTGCTTGGAAAATGGGTTGCAAATAATCCGGACGTTCATGGAATTCAGTAAGCATATTGATGTGGAAGGTTTTATGCTTCCCATCAATATCGACAATATAGTCGACATCGGAAATTTTCGATATTATATCGTACGGACCTTTCCAAGAAATAAGTAATCTGTTTTCCCTACAAGGTAGTAATACAAATGCTTTGTCACCAGGACAAAGTTGTCGTAAGCATCTCTTCTTATTGGCAAATTGCCTTGCCTTCTGTTTCGCAAATTCAGAAGAAGAAGTTGCTAATTTGCATGCTTCGATAATTTTTTGTCTCAACGCGATGACATATTCGTAGGATGACTTTGTGTCATCGTCAATATTGTCAGATGTTATGAGATCGTGAAGCAACGACATAGGGCCACGCGGACGCGCGCCAAAGACGAGTTCAAAGGGAGAAAATCCCGTATGTTCATTGGGTACCTCTCTGTAAGCGAAGAGGGCCGCAGGTAAAACTCTGTCCCAGTCTTGAGGATGATCCTCAGTTATCTTCCCCAGTAAGTTTTTAAGTGTTCTATTAAGGCGTTCGACCATACCATTAGACATTGGATGGTAGATACTACTTAAAGATCTATCTATCTGCAGAGTAGACATTACTTGAGACATGGTATCTGATATTAGTTGGGTGCCATGGTCTGACAATATCTCTCCGGGGAACCCCAGACGAGAAAATATAAGCCAAAGAGCATCTGCAATATCAGCAGTAGTAATGCTCTTCAGAGGAATAGCCTCTGGCCAACGTGTGCACATATCAACACACGTCAAGATAAACTGATGTCCTCTGGCAGACTTGATCTTAAATGGACCAATAATGTCTATGGCCATTTTTTGAAACGGCCGAATAGGAATGTCCGCCGCCTGAATGGGTGCAGCATGCCGTGGACCTTTGGATTTAACTTCCTGACATACTTTACAAGATCGACAATAAATCCGTATGTCCTTGTTTACCAATGGCCAAAAGAAAGCCGCAAGGACTCTTGACTTAGTACGGGAAAAACCCATGTGTCCAGCACACTGAGAGTCGTGAGCGTGCTGCAAAATTTTAACTCTCAAATTCTTGGGAACCAGGATTTGAGAATGACTTGACGTAATGGAGTCTTGAACCATACGTACAAGTACGCCATTCTTCTTTGTAATCCACGATTTACGACTTGTGTCTTTATTCGGATCACCTTTAGTTGCAAGAATGAAGAATTTCTTCAGAGTGGGATCATCTTCTTGCTGTTTTATAAACGAGTCACGAGAAATTACCAAGGGATTATCTTGGTTATGCACTTCATTATCTTCAGTAGATGAAGTTTGAGGCATATTAAGAGCCTGAGCTCTAGTGACTACAGCGTTAGCAATCTGCATGTTTTGCCTTTCCCACGTGGAAATTTGTTGCGGAGTGCATTCCTTGACTCCATGAATGCGACCGATGATGAGGTCAGCGATCGGATTCGGAAGAAGACATGCGTGTACATCTCCTGTAAAGAAAGGAGTAGCAATCCTAATGATAGCAGTAGAGTATTTCTCTAATGTGCCGCCAAATGTTACACATTTGACTACTTGTCCAGTGGCACGGGAAGGATCTACGAGTGACTGCCTAACACCAATTGTGGTGCATCCAGAATCAAATAGCACAGAGACTGGATTGTTATTCACTAAACCCTTATGTAAGACAAGAGAACCTCTTCCATCATGCGCGACTGATGCTGGAAGAGCAGGAAGAGGATGGCCACAGCTTAAAGTAGACACTGTGGTTGGCTCAAATAACGTTTTGCATTGGGGGCACTGAGATGCTCTCCCAAAATCAAAAGCGGCACATGCCATATTACTAGCATCATTATTATCTTTACTCTGTTTATAGGCTTCATGGGACTCTTGTTGTGCAGAGTTTGCCTGAAAATGTGGTTTATGTCTTTTGTTTTGAGATCTACCTCGGTTATTATCACCTCTGTAGTTATTGTTACCTCTATTGTAACCCCTATTTGGGTTTGAGTCATAGTTCCCTTGGTTACCATTATCATATTCATTATAATGAGTATCTCTGTAATTATGATCTTGTTGACTCCAAGACGGATAACCCTGATAGTTTCTATAATTACTTCCTCTACGGAAATTCCTATAATTATGACCACCCCTGTGTCGAGAGCTATCAGGTCGTCTCCAGTTCTTTGAAGAAGAACCCTGAAATGATTGGTTACCTTGGTTTTGATAACTATTATGGTTACCTTTTTTATCAAATCTGTTTTGAGGTCCCTGAAATCTGTGTGAATAATTGGGATTGTATGGTGTTGCTGAAGCAACTGGCATACTCTCCTTAATCTTAGTGTTGCCAAAAGTCACGTCGGGGTGTGCAGTGACATATTGGGAACAATATTCTTCCATTTCTTTTAGAGATTTGGGTTTACGCTCATGTATAAATTCAAGGAAAGGTTTGTTCACACATGACATAATCTTATCTCTGAGCAACAAATCCATAAGTCCTTCATACGTTTTTTCTGTTTTGGAAAGCTCAATCCAACGATCAACTGTGAGACGTGCCTTTGCAGTGAATTCTGAGAATTCTACACCCGTCTCAGGTACCATCGTTTTAAATAAAAGGCGATAGCCTTCCTCACTTAGCTGATATTTTTTTATCAAAGCCGCCCTAATGACATCATAATTATCCTTATCTGCTTCTCCTACAAGGCATAATCTAGTCAAAGATTCACCTTTCAAGTTTTCTGATAATTGATTAGCGTATTGTGATTTATCCACATTATGTGTACGACAAGAACGTTCAAATCTATCCAGCCAGAATGTAATATCGTCACTGGACTGATTGAACGGTGGAACCTTAACCTTGTAAGTAGAAGGTTTACCATTACCACTAGATGCCTGATTAACATTACTCATACTTGTCAATCTCAATTTCTCCAACTCAAATTCATGTTCTCTTATTGCTTTTTTTTCTCTCTCTGTCTAATCTTTTTTGTTCAGCTTCCCTGTCTAATCTTTTTTGTTCAGCTTCCCTGTCTAATCTTTTTTGTTCAGCTTCACTGTCTAATCTTTTTTGTTCAGCCGCAGCTTCTCTTTCTAATTTTTTTTGTTCAGCTTCACTGTCTAATCTTTTTTGTTCAGCCGCAGCTTCTCTTTCTAATTTTTTTTGTTCAGCTTCAAATCTCCTTTCCTCTACCTGCATCTGCAATTTCTTTTGTTCAGCAGCAGCCTCAGCTTCTCTTTCTAATCTTTTCTCTTCCGCCATAGCTTTTCTTTCTTCTGCAGCTAATCTTTTCTCTTCTGCCATAGCTCTTCTCTCTTCTGCAGCTAATGCTTTGTCATATTGAGCAACTGCCCATTGTTCTAATTGTTGACCAGTCTTATCAAGGGCTTTCCCTTGTGTAATGAAGTATTCTAATGTAGACATGATGTCTAACAATAATACTAATCACCTGAATCAATAATAATACCACAAGTTCTCAATGACTTGATTAATCAGTATACTATCCCAATATCTGTGGGTCACAAGCCTTTAATAAGGTCTTGTATAATAGTAATAATAATCAGGTACTGGTTTATACCATAATCCAAGTGCAGTGCACAGGCAATTGTGTCTTATGAAATATACCTATATAAAACATATGTCAACCAACAGAATACATAAAGTACAAATAGGACTGACAATACAAGAACGTTTGCAGAAATCAAAATAAATCAAATAGGGAAATCAATGAAAATAATCACTGAATCTGCAAAGAATAACAACACAAATGACGTCACAATATATGAATATAAATTGTGAATAGAACTGAAAGATAGAAAAGGTTAGACCAACAAATTACAAACAAATCAAAACAAAACTAAAGAACAAAGAAATATTACAAAAATAACAATAATTACAGACTTCACAGCTAACACAAAAGCAACAGTTGTCGCAGCAAATTTTCAATCAAGAAAATTGCACCTATAGAAAACGCCCACAACGGACCCTCTATGACGTGGGATATTCTGTTGTGAGGACGCCGCCCAACCTTAAACACAACCCGCTGACATAGAAACTAACATACTATACAAACAAATAACATGTAAACATAAATATATATAAATTATGTGTATGATAGTATGTGTTGCAAAATAGGCTCAGTTTTACAGTAATGGCAAAGTTATTTTTATGAAAATAAACAAACTGCCACTTTATTCAATTAAACATTCTGGCCTTAAATATTAAAGTTCATATATGGAAAACAAGAAGATCCATCGATGAAAATAGGACTTCTTAGTTCACAAATACTGTCTTCCTGTTAACATTGACAAGAATTGATCCAACTGTTCTGTGAAACTCTATAATGTCTAATGTAAAAAATGTCAACAACGCTGACCTACATACTGCATTCACTTGACAGGTCACGTGACGAAGTGTTGACAAAGAGCAAACCAATACTGCAAGTGTGTCGTATCAGCCACAGGAAACGGTCTGGTATCGGTAATCTGTTGACTTCTGAACTTCTGCGAGGTCAAACCCAGAAAGCTGGTCCACCAGTTGATAAAGTTGATAAAGTTGGATTTTTATTCCCGTTAATGATATCCACCAAAAGATAGATATAAGTGGATGGAAGCAGACATCATCATCATCATCAGTTGATAAGATCTCTATGGTGTTGTTTGCTCCACTGTAGTGTATGGAATGTCAACTTGACCTACGCAGTGGTGTGTAGACATGGATTGAGTGTACAATGTGCGAATGATGATAAGGGTTCGTGTTGTTGACAAATGTTCTTTTCTCACACTCATGTATGACTGGAAGTCATCGACACCAACGACTGTGTACCTTTTCTAAAGTTTAATTGGACGTACACACTCGACAGCACAGATAGTGACAAATCACAGGTTGGCATAATACATCATAGTACAGTGGATAAATGGTCTTGCAATGTTATGTTACATGGGCACTCATGTAGATTAATATTATAATGGACTGTCAGTAGCCAAGCCCTCAGCATCGCCCATACATATAAATCATCTGACTTCACTGACTGAGCACGTCAGCTTATTGTTACGCACAAATAATTACTTTTTTCCAAAGTCTTTGTATGATCGTTTTTCGTATGTATGATCATTATTTGACTGAAATGCATGTTATATATATTTTATGGTCAAAGGGACAGAACCCGAAATATCGATACTGCTATTTTTTATGAGTTTACCTCCTCTTGTATAGAGACACGTTCGGTCTATAATGTCTTGAACGAAGCGTGACCATATCTCCTTATTTGGTAGTATCAGTCAACTGTTGTAGATGTTTGAAACCTTTCTTAACGCTTCTGTTCATGTCCATAAAAGGCGCGACTGTGTAAGACTTTATCTCGAATGTTCTTAGAATCGTCTTATTGTGAACAGCGACTCAGAGATTGTCACTCTGCGCATGTCTCGACTGGGTTGTCGTTTGTTGTTCCGCCCAGGTCGGGGAGTTGAGAAATGGACTGATTAGCGAGCGGACGCGACTGCGTCTTGTGATTCTCTGAGGGAAATACATTGTCTTTGTGAGTTAGTTAGCTAACTAGACTATTTCCCCGTATTATTCAAGCCTGCCTGGAGGCATATGTTCATGGTTGATTTTCCGAAATAAGGTAATTCCTCTTGTATCGAACTTTAGGCTATCATCTAGAGGTTCGTCATTTTGTCGCCTTTTTGCTCGCCTGTGTGATTCAAAATGGAGAGGTACTTTGACTAGGATTAAGTCACCGGTATCTTTATACCTGAACTAGTTATATATCTATGGGTCGCTCTAGACCAACAAGACTATTGTCTGTGTTCCAGGATTCGTTATATCAGAGATCACGTCCAAGTCAGATGGTTAGACTTAGGAAGGTTATAAAGGTCGAGCTGACCTGTAATCCATGTATGCTACTCACGTGCAGACAGTAAACGGACGTATTGTATACATCTGATCTGCTAGCATCAGGAAGGAATAATTATTATTGTCTATGAACATTAAGGATCTGCAGCTGACCACGGTTGCAGAAGTTATATGTATTATTTATCAAGCTTCGCTATGATATTTGTTTTCCATACAACTATTGAGTATTGACTTCTACATGACTGTCAGTTAACATGAGTTTGAATGCTGCATTCGTTGTACTATGCCGATGATAACATAAGTATCATGACTGTTTTGTGGCGTGCAATAAATGGTATAAACCTAAAGCGAAGTTACCATTTTATGACTCTACACGTCATGTTGCCTGTGGTGTACCCTGTGAACTGTTCTACTGCAACACACACAGCAACAATCTAAACCAGATAAGACACCCACATATTGCATTGTAATACCTGGTGTCGATAGAGGTGGTAGTTTGACGGCATCCTAATTCCACCCTTATCACTTATAAACAATATTTCAGATGGCTTCTAAACCTAATCTCGTCTAGCGACGATTCTTCAACATAATGTTCAGCACATATTTTTCCATATAATAATATTGAACCGCTAATAATGGGTTCTCATGTGTAGCAGTGATCTCTGGACTGATCAAGCGATAATACGGGCATCCCCTTTTCTCTTCTTGAAAGTCACTACATGTTTTGGTTCCAAGATGGCTTCACTCGTGAGCTGTCACTCACGTTTTTGGATACAGATAATGAATCTGTCCTAAAGTTAGTCATTCATAAAACATTTCATTGCTCTGTAGATTTGATCATGAACAATTGACTGCAATCTACAGGATATAGTGCTGCTAGGAATCGAAGTCGTTTTCATCGAGTCAAATATATTCTCTTAGACATTCAAATCGTAACTATCGAAAATGGTGGCTTCGATCGAGAGTTCATAAGAGTGTCTTTGATTACCTTGGTATAGGAATTATGAAACTGCCATTCCTTGGCAATACGACTAAACACTGGGGTAAAGCATACACGATAGGTTTAGACGACTATCACCTTCCCCACAAATACTGAGATCACTTTTTCCCCGGCGACAGGCCGACATGGAAAACACACAGTCCCTATCAGGACGAAGCCAAATCACACCACACTCTAGCGACACATCCGCCGAATAGCCTTCGACCTCTCTAGAGACAACAGAACATATAGTTCGACTTAGATATGTAAAGATATACAGATATAAGACAGACTCGTCCTACTCAGACAAACAATACACATAAATTCAGGCCATAGATATTCTGAAGCAAGAACAATCTATTATTACCCAAACAACGAATAAATCGCAGAAAAATGGATTTATCCGCGGAGTTTGATCGAAAGAGCCGACACAACTTTCAAGGGAAGTAACTCAATAATGACTTTCCCTTAAGCACTAAAAAATTACCTATGTATAATATTGTAAGATATCAAAGACTGCACGTAACAGTCTACCCTTACCACCTATGGATTTACCATCAGGCAAAGACTTCCCTTTATAAAGTTTCTTAAGATTTCTCAGCCGAGTACCCATTCTTTTCTGAACATGACCCACACATTCAATTTTTTTCTATCAGACAATCCTCTCCATAAGGCTTGGATTCAAACACCCTTTTGAAACTGTTAGTGTCTCCATCCCCAATGAAATTTGTATACCTGAGATTATACTTGTCTGCTGAGCAAGAAAAAATGTTACAAGCTGCTGCTGCTTCCATTGACCCTGAGGATCCGTGATGGGTCATCGTACAAACCTCAGCATGACTTTGTTTCCATTGTTGAAATTTGTCTGTGTTGTGGTCTTGTTTCTCCCAGTACTGACAAGATTTGCACTTTTTACTCTTTGTCTGAGTATCTATTACCTTTCCAGTTTGCAAGCCAATCACAGTTGTGGCACCAACAATAGATGAATGGCCTCTGGTCATCCAGGTACCATCACAAGATACATCAATGTCTCGGAACTTTGTTGTCACCTTCTTCTGCACTCCCATACTCTTGAACAGCAGCATTTTTCATGCTAATAATTTGGGTAATGTTCACCCTTAGCCCCACCGATGTCCTATTGTAACTTTTCGTTTACTTTGTACTTGGAATTGGAGTTTACAAGTAAGGAAACATTCGTACGAAATACGAATAGCATAAATGATGTTCCTCCGGTGGTCACGACAGTAAATAATTATAATCACAACGTTACAAAATTAATAAATAAATATAATTAATTTGTTTGTAAGATAATGACATGTATTGACTTTAAAACATACAGAAATATTTAAAAATACCTGTTAGCTCCCTAAGGAGCATAGGCCTTCAACAAACGCATGCCAAATCCTCCTGTCAGATGCCTTTCGCGCGAGGTCTTTCCACGAATTCCTCTTCTTTTTCAGTTCTGTATCTAGTTATCTTGTCTGTGTGTGTGTGTGTTTTTTTTTTTTTTGGTTTACCTCTGACTCTCTTTAATAATTATAATCAAAGTGTGATTATATATATATATATATATAAATATATGTATAAAACACTGTGATTATAATTATTAAAGAGCATATATATAAATAGGTAAAGGTATTCCCATAGCAGATACTGCCGTAGGAGAATGAAGTGTTAGCGACTTCACTATACTAGGTCCAGCATCAAGAGGTGGGGTGTGACTAGTTCCCTTCCTCGATACTTTTCCTTCCCTAACTCAAGAGCAAAGTCAGGTATCCATTTACAGCTGGGTAGACTGGAGCGCGATGATACCATGAATCGAACCTTAGCCACGAGAGACCAGCGCTGTAACAACTCTGTCGATCGGACGCTTATATATCCTAATTATCACGTCACTGTGTTAACAAGTCGCAATAAATAATTATTGAAAGTACAATAACGATCATAATCTTATGATACTGTACTTACTAATTTATGGTGTTGCGAAATATTTAGCTTTAGCGCTGTGCGAAATATTAGTTGTATATAACTAAACAACAAGTACGCGGCACAAACAAGTAGCCTATGCTGCAGCGACAGAAACGCATTAAATCTTGATTAAAAAGTGGATATGGATATCGTACGAATGTTTGCTTAAAGTCCATGTACAAAGTAAACGAAAAGTTACAATAAGACATCGGTGGGGCTAAGGGTGAACATTACCGGAAAGCTCAGTGATAGAAAATGTAGATATTAAATAGTTGCTTCACAGCGTGCTGGAGGAGAGTAAAGACAGACTTATTTACGACAAATCGCTTCTCTCAATCTTCTCTTCCGCTCTCCTGGTCAAACAATTATTTGCCAGTTTTCCAGACTCGCATCTGCGCGCACACCGATTTGGTGTTTTTCACACACACAGACGATGTAGATACAAACTATATTAAACGAATAGGGGAAAAGTTGGGCTTTGGGTATATCCAACACACAGAACTAAATGAGTTTATGTGATTTTATTCACTTTAAACATCAATCACTAACAAATATCAGGTATTACATAAATTATCATAAGTACACAAATGCAAATAACAAATTTGGGAGGGGTGAAGAAGATTGGTATCGACTAAGCCCTTCCCGCTTATTAGACAAAGATAAACCCAGTCCAGAGATAGATAATATCAGGAACATAGGTACGTTAACCTAACAGTGAAGTTAATTACTCTGAAAGAGGTGTTACAACGTTAGGTATAGGTGATAGAAAAAAACCTGTTCTTCCCAGCTGTTCTTCCCTTTACTAAGCAAATGGAAAGGAGGGGGGTTTTAAACAGAGTTAACCAATTAGCAACTCCCCCTTAAAGGAACAATGCAGGGAATACAGAAAAATTATATTACTAGGCAAGAAAGTTAACAACAGGTTTACAAAAGAAAACGATTAAATTTCCTGTCATTCATACACACGCGTGAGGATCCACACTCATATACTCACACACTTACCGAATGCAGCCTCAGACGATCCATAAAAGTATAAAAAAACAGCAAGTACTCTTTCGACATATGAACTGTCTAGTCCTTCGATGTCCCGCCCCAGATGTTTGCGAGGGTTTGTTGGTAACAAATATTCTCACTTATCGCAAGACTTGAAGACTAAGAGTTCTCGTGTTTTTATTATATATATAAAAGGAGTCTATGGGATGGCACTAACACAGTTCGGCACAGGGGTGAAAATGAAGTGGTCTCTTTTAATCCTCCGCTATGGTAAAATTCCTTCAATGCGTGATGATAGTTTTATTAAATCCAATTGAGGAAAAAAACTAGGCTCAGTCACAGTCAGGAAAATATGTACTCTCTCACAGTAAACAGTAAATATGATATCGCTACTGGCGATGATTACCTTCCAGTTTATCTTACAGGTTTGTAAGGGTAATTTGATGATTATTCTTTAAAATGTTCTTGGGTGGGCTTTATTTCATTTAATTCTGACAGCTAGGTCGCAAAAAGACCGCCACAAGATTATATTTTAAAAGAAATGTTTCTTCAATATGACTGGAAGTTTATAGGATGATTTCTTTATTTCTTTCTTTATTTAGCTGGGACCGCAGGTTACGATCACTCTGTGTGAAAGAAAAAAGACATGTAACATACCGAAAAATCAAGCGCGATAAATTTCCCGTTAAGCCTATAATACACTCGAGTATTTAATTATGTATTTAATAAACACTGCGCGAATTCTAGTGGTTAAAACACACATCTATAAAACTAGGACTTAACTGAATTTATTAATTATAAATTCCTTCGCGACTTTAAAAGTTAATTTAAGCATCTATTATCTTTTGAAATAATATAATAGATAGATCATTATATTTACAACTGGAACTATTGAGATGATTTAATTTAATAGATTTAAATTAACACAAAATCCATTGAAATAGAATGACTGAACTAGACCACTGATCACTTTACACAATATATATTACCGCTTTGCACAGAATAGAAATCACTGCAAATATATATATAAAATCCAGGGGAAAATCTATAACAAGATTTCAATAAAGCTAGTGCTTCTGTAAAGGTCTGGCCAGCGAGTGATAACGTGTCTAGTCTTCATGGTCTATTTAGCTAAAATGGAATGTAAGTTGAGTGGGACATGATAAACTTGACAGCTTATTTGATCTCACGGACTTTTGGGGATCTGACCGCCAAATCAAGAGAAGAAGTCGCCCCCTGGTCTTCGTATCCGCTCGCTGCTGCCCGTTTCGCTTTCCCCGTTCGCTCGGTTCTGCGATTGACACCGAGACGCGAAAATAGCGGCAAGCAACTGCGTCTCGTAGCAGGGACCACTACTGTTTTTGATAACGCCGATAGTCTCCCCTGAAATCCCTCAGTCTGTCTCTTTGATCTCGTGCCGCATACTAAATGAGTCTCGGTGGAATGAGTTCTGGCAAACGAAAAGATACAACAAATGTTCAGGGGTTCTAATGTTATGAAAAGCTAAAAGTCCCTTTAAATCATCCATCATATCAGGGAGAATTCACTTGTCAAACTAGACGTACGTCACAATCGTCCCCACTTTTAGACATGAAACCATTTTTCATGTTTCCTTTTTTGACAATGGAGGTGACCTGATTGGTGATTTTAGGATGAGTGGTATCTTCAGTTTGCTCTTCTTCCTCTGTAGACCAGTTTCTACTCAGGAAATCAGCCCCGACATTCTGTCTTCCCGGAATATATTCCACTTTGAAAGAATAAACGCTTAAAAGAAGCGCCCAACGCATGATCCTTGCGTTAAATTCTTTATTGGCACCAAGAAATGCTAACGGAGCGTGGTCTGTTTGCACCGTGAAAGATGTACCATAAAGAAACTCATGATGGCGTCTGATACCGTCAATCAGAGCAAGACATTCCCTTTCAACTACGCTGTAGTTCCGTTCCGCTTTATTTAATTTCCGACTGCCATAGGCAACTGGAAATAGCATGTTCAGGTCACTGTCATCGGCTTGAAGCAGTGTTGACCCGATGCCCTGACCTGACGCGTCGACTCTCAGTACAAAAGGTTTCTTGAGGTCAGGCAACCTCAAAATGGGGTATGCAGACAACTGTCCTTTCAAAGTGCTATACGCGTGTTCGCACTTTTGATCCCATATGACCTTATCAGGACAACCTTTCTTTGTGAGGTCAGTCAGAGGTGCCGTCAGTCCGTTGAAGTTCTGGATGTACTTCTGATAGTATGCACATAGCGATATGAAGGAACGTACGTCTTTCTTCGTTCGGGGTCTTTTTGCTGCCATTATTTTCTCCACGTTCTTCTTAATAGGCCAACTGCATCCGTGAGAAATAGTGTGCCCCAGGAAGTCTAACTGTTCAAACCCGATGAGACATTTGCTAGGTCTGGCTGTGAGACCCGTTTCCTGTAGTCTCCTGAGGAGCATAGCAACCGTAGCAATATGTTCTTCATAGGTTTCCGATGCAATTAAGATGTCATCCATGAAATTATGGATATGGGGACTTTGCAAAGGTTGTAGAAGCTTCCTCATCATCCTGGTGAACACTCCTGGTGCATTATGCAAACCGAACGGCATCACGTTAAATGTGTAATGTCCTTCACTAGTGCTGAAAGCTAACAAAGGTTTAATTTCCTCCTTGACTGGTATTTGATAATAACCTTTGCTGAGGTCAATCTTGGAGAAGATCTTTGCTTTGCTGAGCTTGGTGAACAACTCAGAAACAGTTTGGAGAGGTTCGGGCTGGAATTCCGTTACCGCGTTTAGCAACCTGTAATCAATGCACAGCCGAACTTCCTTATTGGGCTTCTGCAACAGCACTACACTCGAGCTGTAAGGAGATGTAGACTCACTGATAATTCCTGCCTGACGCAGCTTGTCTATTTCTCCGCGAAGTGCATCAGCTTTAGCGTACGGGATGGGGTAAACTCTGGTTTGAACAGGGGTCTCGTTTGTTAATTTCATATCAAATTCAATGAGATTTGTTCGACCAGGTACATCCGTTAAGACTGCACTGTACTGTTTTAGTAGAGCCCTGGTTTCTGTTTGTTGTTCTGGTGAGAGATTGTCGCCGAACTTGACATCTTTAAAGGATTCTGTGGGTTGCAATGGATACTCCATGCAACCATCATCATCTTCCTCGTCTTCCGTTGCTATGGCGACAGCCAGGAGATGCTCGGAGGATGGCACCGGTCTTTCCAAATATTTCTTTAGCAGATTTATGTGGAAGACCTTCTCCTTTCCTTTGATGGAGATCTTGTAGTTGGTACGTGAGATCTTTTTAAGGACGGTAAACGGTCCTTGCCATCCGATGCGAAGTTTATTGCTTCCGGTTGGAAGTAGCAATAGGACTTTCTCCCCTGGTTGTAGTTCTCTCTCTTTTGCAGCTTTGTTGTATCTTTTAGTAATTTTAGCGCGGGCTTTCTTAAGGTTGGTAGTAGCTAGATCCCATCCTAGCTTTAGCCTTTCCTTAAGCTCAGATACATACTTGCTTGCAGAGACGACTGTCTCGTCAGCCTTCTGGTCTGTCAGGGACCGAAGTAAGGCTTCTAGTGGCCCCTTAATAGGTCTGCCAAATAAAAGTGTAGCTGGCGCAAAACCCGTAGACGCTTGGGTACCTCTCGGTAGGCGAATAAGGCAGCCGATATATATTGGTCCCAGTCTTCCGGTTTCTCCTGACCCAGCTTACGTAACATCATGGTGAGGGTACCGTTAAAACGTTCCACGAGCCCATTTCCGGCCGGATGGTAGGGACTTGTGTGGATATGTTTGGCCCTCAAGATCTTAAAGATCTCCTCCATTAACAGGCTACGGAATTGGGATCCATTGTCCGTCAAAACTTGTTGAGGGAATCCCAACCGTGTAAAAATTTGCACAAGGGCTTCTGCGACATGCTTGGAATTAGTGCATGGTAGCGGTACGGCTTCGGCCCACATAGTGCAAGTGTCAACTAAGGTCAGGATGAACCTGTTCCTTCTTTTGGTCTTTTCCAGAGGACCAATAATGTCGACAGCAACCCGTTCAAATGGAGTCCCTACTATTGGCATTTGCCCCATA
This sequence comes from Oreohelix idahoensis, assembly GCA_024509875.1. Lineage (NCBI taxonomy): Eukaryota > Metazoa > Mollusca > Gastropoda > Stylommatophora > Oreohelicidae > Oreohelix > Oreohelix idahoensis. Next base: position 257,154 of record JAMPIV010000384.1, read on the forward strand.
GGTACTGGGGGTGTCAAGTGCTTGGGTGCTACCCGTTGGCACTGGGCGCAGGATTTCACATACCTGACAATGTCAGAGTTCATTCCTGGCCACCAATAGTGGTTTTTTATTCGCTGAATAGTGGCGTTTTGTCCCATATGTCCGCTAAAGGGAAGAGAGTGCCCCATTTCTAAGATCTGGTTTCTGTACTGCGTCGGTACTAGGAGCTGGTTATTCCCCGTGTCCGGGTTGCCCGTTCTACGATACAATACACCATCCTTAGAAAAGATGTCTCCGTTGTGTCTGGGGTCCTTAGCCATGGGCAGTTTTTTAAAGCAGGGCGCCAGAGTAGGGTCCTTTTGTTGCGCCTCCTTCAGTTCATTTGGCAACAAGTTTGGCGCAGGCTCCCTCTCCTTCTTGGCTTGCCCTCTTGTGGTTACCGCTGCCACAATCGGCTCCTTAGGTCTCCCAATGAACACATATCTACATCCCAGGATAACTGGGTAGATCGGATCATCCATTATGGCCGCTTTAATAATACCTCTGACAAAGTCAGAGTGTATTTCTACCAGTGCGATAGGAAGCGTCCTGGGTGCGTCACTCCTGAAAACTCCACTAAGTTTGACGGTTTCCTCTGTCTCCTGACCGGGTTTGACTAGGTGCCTAGCGACAATACAGTCAAAACTTAATCCAGTGTCAAAAAGACAAGTAGTAGAGGTACCGTTCAAAATTACAGTTCCTCGAGTTGAGGGTCGGTCCCCCTCAGGTTGAGAATCACTGACATTGACTCTACCTTTCGAGGCTGTATGCAAACATCCAATGCGGTTTGCACCGGTTTGTTTGCCCTGATCAGACGTTCCTGGTGTAGGGGTGTTGCAGGTGGAACTTATGGAAGGGGAAGTAATCTTTAGAATGGTTTTTTAGACATATTAAATTTCGAGTTGCAACGCTTGATTAAGCGGATACTTGTTTGACTTTAGGATAGAATTATCTTTTCCTATTTTTCGGGTGACAGAGTACAGATAAGCGTGTGAACGCTGTTTAATGTATTTATTCTGTACTGTTTTGAGTTATGTGAATAGCTCGCTAGTCTGCATGTGTTATCGAGAACGGTGTTCAAGACAACCGAATCTCGTGACGGGTTTTTTGGTGGGACTAGTGTGTGATTTTGGGAGTTGTGTTTTGGGCGTGGACCGTGTAGGTCGAGTCCCAGTGTTTTTGGATAATGTATGCCTACGTAGGATTTGAGAAAATGTCGACTTATATATTTCGCTGTGTGTACAGCCTATTTGATAAACTGCAGTGAAGACTGTTTAGGCCATATGAAGATTATTATAGCTGCCGTGTGTTGCAGGCTTTATTGAGTAATGCAGTACTGTTTAGGCCATATGAAGATTATTATAGCTGCCGTGTGTTGCAGGCTTTATGGAGTAATGAAGTACTGTTTAGGCCATATGAAGATTATTATAGCTGCCGTGTGTTGCAGGCTTTATGGAGTATTGGAGTACTGTTTAGGCCATATGAAGATTATTAGAGCTGCCGTGTGATGCAGGCTTTATTGAGTATTGAAGATTTGTTTAGGCCATATGAAGATTATTATAGCTGCCGTGTGATGCAGGCTTTAGTGAGTATTGGAGTACTGTTTAGGCCATATGAAGATTATTAGAGCTGCCGTGTGATGCAGGCTTTATTGAGTATTGAAGTACTGTTTAGGCCATATGAACATTATTATAGCTGCCGTGTGGTGCAGGCTTTATTGAGTATTGAAGTACTGTTTAGGCCAGGATGTGGACAGGCCGTATTATATATATTTAATGCAATGTGGAAATTATATGATTCGTGTTTTGCTGTCGAATGTGTGTCATTTATGTCATCGTGTCTGTGTTGTACGGAATAAACAGTATCGAACTGTTCTAGTCGTTTGCAACCCTTTTTGACTCCTGAATGTACTCTTATGTACGTACTGTGGTGTGCGATCATATCAACACACACCCAGGTCAACATTCCAGACACAGTGACAGGACAGCAGCACACATATATTAAATTAGCCTGCGTGGCGATGATATAGACCAAACCACTACACTCGCAACAGTGGGTGTAAACAGAGATTATATAACATTTAGACTTAGCGCCGTTATCAGCGGTGGTTTCAAAGACATAATAACATTAACGTTTAATTACATTCAGTGAGAAACCAGCAAATCTAGTCGGTATCAGTTGGTGGTTTTCAGTTAACAGGATCTGACATCTACGACTATTCGCGTCGATAGCCTAAGTGGCGTAGTTTTGTATCATTGGATATGATTTAAGATGTGCCTGGGTGGCGTATACGATTAAGAAATTGTTACCTCTACAGTGATATGTACTTGAAGCAAGAGGATAAAGTGAATCAAATTTTGTCCACCAGACCATAACATATCTAGAGGATCAGTCACTACAAGTTGAAAATAATACATATGACTTGCACGTGACAAGAGTGTAGAACACTTGACTTTGTTATAATTAGCCTTATGTAGGCGTGGCTTGAATCTGCTGTACTTCAGAACTGTGACCTAGTTATTATCTGCCTGGGTGGCGCATTTGAGAAACGACGCACGCTTTATTCGTGGTAGAAGGCAACTTTACACCAGTAGCAATTGACGTCCTATTTCATGCCTATAGACTACAACAACGTCTGCAGTGGTCAAGGAAGTTCAATTAGACTTGGACAGTATTTGTACCAGCATTTGTACGGGTTGTGACAGATTTCTGCAATATTCGGGTTACCTGTGCCAGTTGTCACCATCACAAGTTCAAGATGTTATGATACACGGAGTTGCCGTGTACATTTCAGACTACAGAAGAGTCAAGAGTTGCAGTGTGTGCTGTATTATGGTTCCTGTCAACGTGTGCATTGTTAAGCACATATCATATTGACGAAATTACCTGAAGACAAGCGAATCAAGTTCCAGTGCTTTCCCGCAGTGGAGGTTTTAGCAGTCTATGTGATATCCAGTATCGTGGCGGAAAAGAAGCGGGATCATTGACAAGATAAGTGATTGTGTCTTGTGTAAATTGTGTCACTTCATATATGTCGCTAGGCCTCCCTAATTGCTCATTTTGTTATTATTGTTGTTTATGTCTAATTTGACATATGATTAAGATTTGATGCATAGGTGTTAATGGCTGTTGACATATGTCGATTTTCCTGATAATGATGTGACTTGATAAAGGTGCTATAAAAAGGAATTGGTGATACAGAATTGATGAATAAGCTCATTTCTTGACAAATAGTTAACTTTGTGAGCTGGAAGGGTAATTGTCAAACCTTTTGCGACAGTAATTTGTCATAACTATAAGTGATTACTATATATAGTTGATTAAGTAAGTGAATCACCATGGATCGTGATATGTGCCCTACAGATATAAGGCCTATGTTGGAGTCTGCATTGGTGGTAGGTAGAGATGGTAAGGGATTGAGAGGTGCACGACTTGGAGTATGGATCATGGACGATTTTTTGGTTAATGTATCGGCATCTCTAGAGTTATTTGCTGAACACAACTTTAAGTTTGTTTGCAATTTGGTAATGGCCAAGGATTTGGTGAATTTGCTACGGCACCTTCGTGTGTTTTTGCAACAGTATATTGAACGTGAACACGGACATATAATGCAAAGCATGTTCAAAATAATCCACAACCATACATCTGATGAGCAGGAAAGGGAATTGAGAATTGAGAAACAAGCAAAAGTAAACAAACAAAGTGCTCTACAGCAAAGAGAGAATTTCCTAGAAGGTGTTGCTAAAGAGAACGAACTACAGGCAACTGTGTATAGGCTTAAAAGTGAGATACTTGAATCAAACTCAGAACTTTCTAGTGCACAAGCTACATTAAATTCAACTTTAAGCAAAGTCCAAGACTTGGAAACTCAGATAGGTAATCTCACGCGGGAACTTCAAGAACAGAAAGAGATGTATGAGAAATTGAAGGTTGAGAGAAATGTCTGTGAGAAGACTTACATAGAAATGCTTCATGAGGTGATGAATGATAATGCGATGCTCAGTGATCAAATTGGGGAGATGAATATTGTACCCCCCAAGAAGAGTAATGAGATTATGAAAAACAATGATGATGTCCAGACTGAAACACTTCAGATAGAGTTGACTCAGTTGAGGGCAAATAAAGAACAGTACGAGAAAGAGACTTTAGTGGAGTTGACGGCTGAGAAAGAGAAGGTCGCTAAAATTGAAAATTTGCTAGCAGAAGAAAGCGACAAAGTTTTGGCTGTTAAGGAGTTAAATAAAAGGTTAAGTGAAACGATTTCACTTAAAGATATTGAAATTGCGGAAGCAAGGGAAAGAATATTTGGCTTAATAGATATGGTTTTGAAAAACAAAAGGTGCTCTTCTGTCAATGTTCACAATGATAGACAGAAAGTTGCGAAAAGTCAGCCCCATATACTTTTTGCTCAGAGAGATGTCATTCATGGTAAAGACAGATCTTATCGTGGTAAATACAACTTTAAAAGTTCTAATATTACTGATAGTTCCAGTGATAATTCTTGGCGTCAGACCAACAAAGATTCTAGTGTAACAGGCAGTTCCGTTGGTCAGGAAAAGAAAGGTGATATATTTCAGGTCAAGACTCATAAGAGCAAATATTTGTCTACTACTGGAAATACTCAGAAATTAATAGCGGGTGTTGAGACTATTACTACTTGTTCCAAAGATGAAACCCATATGCGGAACAATAGAGATACTATTGTTTCTGGCAGTTGTCAAACTCAGCACAGTCAGTTTGAAACTATTGGTAAATATATTCCCATAAGGGAAAAGAAAAACAGTTCTAGAAAGAGAGATAACCCCAAGAGTAAACAGTACCAAGGGAGATCAGAAAATAATAATTTTCCCTCTCGTAGATACTGTAGACAATTTAACAAATCTCAAAGTTTTGATTGTAAGAATGTTGGAAAGTATGATAGAGATAATAGCTTTTCAAATGTTGCTTTACATCACCAGAGTAATGTTCCTAAACAAAAGACTAAAGTCATTTTTTGTAAACAAGACAACGGTAATAATAAGTATTGTGATCATAGAACAAATAATAAGCGCAATTGTGCTAATTTTGTTCAACATGAGCCCAGAGTCATTTATAATCAAAGTAAACAGAGTAAAAATAACAGTGGATGCTTGAATACTATTGCTTGCTCTACTTGTTGTTGTGAATGTGAGACTTTGTTTCAGCGTAAGGCAGCGGCGACATTCAAGGTCGGTCATGTTGTCCCCAAGAATTCTATGATATCTACATGTGATAGAGAGAGCTAGTGACATCGTGAAGAGACCGGGTTTTTACACAAGCCGGTACTGGGTAATTGTAAACGTGATTTCTACGTTTTTTTTTCATTAAATTTCACTATTGAGTAAAATGGAAATTTTCATTTGTATTTGTTGACAGAAGCTACGTTGCGATAAGGGTCAAGGCTTCTGTGACATATTGACGGTCAGAAATGTGAGTCAACTTTCCGCTCGAGTAGTCAACCGAAACCTGTCAGCGTCAAATAGCAACTGATGGTTACTTTCTGAAGGTCAAGCATGTTTACAAGAGAGTGGGAGACTTCGCGTCTGATTTATTTTTTTTAATGTGAAGATGATAATTTTTTGTATTCTATATTAGTACATGACATGTTGTTGTTTTGAAATAACATATAATTTTGTTGTAATGATTATTTCTATGCATCTTTTGATTGCCATAATTTTTTTTAATTGTTGTTATTTATATGTCTGTATTTTGATGATGTATTAATACATTTTTATGCTATTTATATATTATTGTGTTGATAATGTGTAGTATGTAATTATTATCCTTTATACTACTCTGTTCAACTTAGAATTTTTGCAACTGTGTTGTTTAGGATAGTTTTGTACATGATGAGATTGCACAAACTCATTTATTGTGTTGATGTAGTGGTTACTTTTAGATAGTCCTGAGTGTTCGTTATTCACTTAATTTATATTTTTCTTATGTTTTGATGTCATGATTAATTAATATATAGAACATACAGAGAAGATGTGTATTATCTGGTATGTTGTGAAATGTAATTTTGAAAATAGCTTGCATGTATCATACATGATCTTGTATTTGGATTTGTTAACTTTTTGTGAAACTTCGATTTTCCAGAACTTGATTTTCTTGCCAGTCAGACATGTAGATTATTTTCTTAGCAGATTATTTTAAAAAAAAAAAAACTTATTTTTTGTAGATATTTTTATAGAACCTTTTTTATATTTCATATTAGCAACAAAGGGTAGATTTATTTATAATGTATATCTTATCGATTTGAGTAAGAGATAGAGTTATAGCTAAATAGCATTTTACTGAGCTGAACGTAATTGTCAGCAGAAAGAACTTAAAGGATAAATTAAATTTACATGTGTTGATTTAAAGGTTTCTTCGAGATAGGATTTTTGTTTTATATTTCACTCATTTTGTTAAAATATTGATTTCATTATTAGGCTTTACTTAAAGTATTACTGAATTACTTAAAAATTAAATACTGTTTTTATGTAACTTATCGAGAAAAAAAAATATGTTTGTACGGTACTGTTGAAAAAAATGATTTTTTTTTTTTTTGGCATTGTAATTTTTTGTTGTGTGTGCCCAGCATTTGACTTCGTGATATCATTGATATGTAGTTTGATTAGTTCTTGTAAAAAGTTGTTTTTTATTATGATGTATTTTTTTTTTTTAGCGCTTGATTGTGCGTTGGTCGTATTAGTTATAGTAATGCTATTACTTGTTTGTTCGATGCCTATAATTTATTTATGTTAGTTTTGTATAACTCTTATAACTTAGTTAAATTACTTATTAGCTTTTGTTTAGTTATAAATTATTTTTTGATGGTATTAGTATAGATATACTTTGATATTTTGTGTTGTGCCTTTCGATCATGTTTATATATTTTTTTTTGAATAGGTTATCTGATCAAAACAGTTATTAGTATATACTGTTATTGACTTTCTTTGCGTTCGTGCCTTTGCTTTCTATCTGTCTTTGGTAACTATTCTTCATTTCATTCCTTCTTTTCTGTTGTCTTTTCGGTATGGATTTCATATCTTGTTTATACTTTCGTACCTCATCTTCGTTTTACTTGATTCTATTTGTATACTTTGTCTTCTTTCAACACTTATACCTCTATTCTTTGTATTGTTGGAGTGGTTATATGACTTGATATAACATATCTACTTTTGACAGTTGTATTTATTTTACATGTAATTGTCCAACTTAATTATGAGTATATGGTATTGTTGAGTTCTTACTTTCCTTTTTTTCAGATCATTCTTCTGTTGATTGATCTTGTGTTTTCTCTTTCGATCGGTTGTTGTCGGTTTGGTTTGTACTAAATATACGTAACTTAATTTTGGAACTGAAACTGATCATATTTGTATATTTAGCTAATTACTTTTTATACTTAGCTGGTTATGCTGTATGCTTTAATTGCTACTTTACACTTTAATGCTGATATTTCTTGTAAATATCTAATTTTGATTTAAAATAAGATATTTTTGTAGGCATATGTTAGAGCTTAATTGTCTTCTAAATTTTTCGTTTTTGGGAGTTAATTTTTTCAAAAAAAATGATAGAATCATTTTTTTTCCCGGAGCGGGTGGTAACTGTTGCAAGTGGAACTTATGGAAGGGGAAGTAATCTTTAGAATGGTTTTTTAGACATATTAAATTTCGAGTTGCAACGCTTGATTAAGCGGATACTTGTTTGACTTTAGGATAGAATTATCTTTTCCTATTTTTCGGGTGACAGAGTACAGATAAGCGTGTGAACGCTGTTTAATGTATTTATTCTGTACTGTTTTGAGTTATGTGAATAGCTCGCTAGTCTGCATGTGTTATCGAGAACGGTGTTCAAGACAACCGAATCTCGTGACGGGTTTTTTGGTGGGACTAGTGTGTGATTTGGGAGTTGTGTTTTGGGCGTGGACCGTGTAGGTCGAGTCCCAGTGTTTTTGGATAATGTATGCCTACGTAGGATTTGAGAAAATGTCGACTTATATATTTCGCTGTGTGTACAGCCTATTTGATAAACTGCAGTGAAGACTGTTTAGGCCATATGAAGATTATTATAGCTGCCGTGTGTTGCAGGCTTTATTGAGTAATGCAGTACTGTTTAGGCCATATGAAGATTATTATAGCTGCCGTGTGTTGCAGGCTTTATGGAGTAATGAAGTACTGTTTAGGCCATATGAAGATTATTATAGCTGCCGTGTGTTGCAGGCTTTATGGAGTATTGAAGTACTGTTTAGGCCATATGAAGATTATTAGAGCTGCCGTGTGATGCAGGCTTTATTGAGTATTGAAGATTTGTTTAGGCCATATGAAGATTATTATAGCTGCCGTGTGATGCAGGCTTTAGTGAGTATTGGAGTACTGTTTAGGCCATATGAAGATTATTAGAGCTGCCGTGTGATGCAGGCTTTATTGAGTATTGAAGTACTGTTTAGGCCATATGAACATTATTATAGCTGCCGTGTGGTGCAGGCTTTATTGAGTATTGAAGTACTGTTTAGGCCAGGATGTGGACAGGCCGTATTATATATATTTAATGCAATGTGGAAATTATATGATTCGTGTTTTGCTGTCGAATGTGTGTCATTTATGTCATCGTGTCTGTGTTGTACGGAATAAACAGTATCGAACTGTTCTAGTCGTTTGCAACCCTTTTTGACTCCTGAATGTACTCTTATGTACGTACTGTGGTGTGCGATCATATCAACACACACCCAGGTCAACATTCCAGACACAGTGACAGGACAGCAGCACACATATATTAAATTAGCCTGCGTGGCGATGATATAGACCAAACCACTACACTCGCAACAGTGGGTGTAAACAGAGATTATATAACATTTAGACTTAGCGCCGTTATCAGCGGTGGTTTCAAAGACATAATAACATTAACGTTTAATTACATTCAGTGAGAAACCAGCAAATCTAGTCGGTATCAGTTGGTGGTTTTCAGTTAACAGGATCTGACATCTACGACTATTCGCGTCGATAGCCTAAGTGGCGTAGTTTTGTATCATTGGATATGATTTAAGATGTGCCTGGGTGGCGTATACGATTAAGAAATTGTTACCTCTACAGTGATATGTACTTGAAGCAAGAGGATAAAGTGAATCAAATTTTGTCCACCAGACCATAACATATCTAGAGGATCAGTCACTACAAGTTGAAAATAATACATATGACTTGCACGTGACAAGAGTGTAGAACACTTGACTTTGTTATAATTAGCCTTATGTAGGCGTGGCTTGAATCTGCTGTACTTCAGAACTGTGACCTAGTTATTATCTGCCTGGGTGGCGCATTTGAGAAACAACGCACGCTTTATTTGGTAGAAGGCAACTTTACAACAGTAGCAATTGACGTCCTATTTCATGCCTATAGACTACAACAACGTCTGCAGTGGTCAAGGAAGTTCAATTAGACTTGGACAGTATTTGTACCAGCATTTGTACGGGTTGTGACAGATTTCTGCAATATTCGGGTTACCTGTGCCAGTTGTCACCATCACAAGTTCAAGATGTTATGATACACGGAGTTGCCGTGTACATTTCAGACTACAGAAGAGTCAAGAGTTGCAGTGTGTGCTGTATTATGGTTCCTGTCAACGTGTGCATTGTTAAGCACATATCATATTGACGAAATTACCTGAAGACAAGCGAATCAAGTTCCAGTGCTTTCCCGCAGTGGAGGTTTTAGCAGTCTATGTGATATCCAGTATCGTGGCGGAAAAGAAGCGGGATCATTGACAAGATAAGTGATTGTGTCTTGTGTAAATTGTGTCACTTCATATATGTCGCTAGGCCTCCCTAATTGCTCATTTTGTTATTATTGTTGTTTATGTCTAATTTGACATATGATTAAGATTTGATGCATAGGTGTTAATGGCTGTTGACATATGTCGATTTTCCTGATAATGATGTGACTTGATAAAGGTGCTATAAAAAGGAATTGGTGATACAGAATTGATGAATAAGCTCATTTCTTGACAAATAGTTAACTTTGTGAGCTGGAAGGGTAATTGTCAAACCTTTTGCGACAGTAATTTGTCATAACTATAAGTGATTACTATATATAGTTGATTAAGTAAGTGAATCACCATGGATCGTGATATGTGCCCTACAGATATAAGGCCTATGTTGGAGTCTGCATTGGTGGTAGGTAGAGATGGTAAGGGATTGAGAGGTGCACGACTTGGAGTATGGATCATGGACGATTTTTTGGTTAATGTATCGGCATCTCTAGAGTTATTTGCTGAACACAACTTTAAGTTTGTTTGCAATTTGGTAATGGCCAAGGATTTGGTGAATTTGCTACGGCACCTTCGTGTGTTTTTGCAACAGTATATTGAACGTGAACACGGACATATAATGCAAAGCATGTTCAAAATAATCCACAACCATACATCTGATGAGCAGGAAAGGGAATTGAGAATTGAGAAACAAGCAAAAGTAAACAAACAAAGTGCTCTACAGCAAAGAGAGAATTTCCTAGAAGGTGTTGCTAAAGAGAACGAACTACAGGCAACTGTGTATAGGCTTAAAAGTGAGATACTTGAATCAAACTCAGAACTTTCTAGTGCACAAGCTACATTAAATTCAACTTTAAGCAAAGTCCAAGACTTGGAAACTCAGATAGGTAATCTCACGCGGGAACTTCAAGAACAGAAAGAGATGTATGAGAAATTGAAGGTTGAGAGAAATGTCTGTGAGAAGACTTACATAGAAATGCTTCATGAGGTGATGAATGATAATGCGATGCTCAGTGATCAAATTGGGGAGATGAATATTGTACCCCCCAAGAAGAGTAATGAGATTATGAAAAACAATGATGATGTCCAGACTGAAACACTTCAGATAGAGTTGACTCAGTTGAGGGCAAATAAAGAACAGTACGAGAAAGAGACTTTAGTGGAGTTGACGGCTGAGAAAGAGAAGGTCGCTAAAATTGAAAATTTGCTAGCAGAAGAAAGCGACAAAGTTTTGGCTGTTAAGGAGTTAAATAAAAGGTTAAGTGAAACGATTTCACTTAAAGATATTGAAATTGCGGAAGCAAGGGAAAGAATATTTGGCTTAATAGATATGGTTTTGAAAAACAAAAGGTGCTCTTCTGTCAATGTTCACAATGATAGACAGAAAGTTGCGAAAAGTCAGCCCCATATACTTTTTGCTCAGAGAGATGTCATTCATGGTAAAGACAGATCTTATCGTGGTAAATACAACTTTAAAAGTTCTAATATTACTGATAGTTCCAGTGATAATTCTTGGCGTCAGACCAACAAAGATTCTAGTGTAACAGGCAGTTCCGTTGGTCAGGAAAAGAAAGGTGATATATTTCAGGTCAAGACTCATAAGAGCAAATATTTGTCTACTACTGGAAATACTCAGAAATTAATAGCGGGTGTTGAGACTATTACTACTTGTTCCAAAGATGAAACCCATATGCGGAACAATAGAGATACTATTGTTTCTGGCAGTTGTCAAACTCAGCACAGTCAGTTTGAAACTATTGGTAAATATATTCCCATAAGGGAAAAGAAAAACAGTTCTAGAAAGAGAGATAACCCCAAGAGTAAACAGTACCAAGGGAGATCAGAAAATAATAATTTTCCCTCTCGTAGATACTGTAGACAATTTAACAAATCTCAAAGTTTTGATTGTAAGAATGTTGGAAAGTATGATAGAGATAATAGCTTTTCAAATGTTGCTTTACATCACCAGAGTAATGTTCCTAAACAAAAGACTAAAGTCATTTTTTGTAAACAAGACAACGGTAATAATAAGTATTGTGATCATAGAACAAATAATAAGCGCAATTGTGCTAATTTTGTTCAACATGAGCCCAGAGTCATTTATAATCAAAGTAAACAGAGTAAAAATAACAGTGGATGCTTGAATACTATTGCTTGCTCTACTTGTTGTTGTGAATGTGAGACTTTGTTTCAGCGTAAGGCAGCGGCGACATTCAAGGTCGGTCATGTTGTCCCCAAGAATTCTATGATATCTACATGTGATAGAGAGAGCTAGTGACATCGTGAAGAGACCGGGTTTTTACACAAGCCGGTACTGGGTAATTGTAAACGTGATTTCTACGTTTTTTTTTCATTAAATTTCACTATTGAGTAAAATGGAAATTTTCATTTGTATTTGTTGACAGAAGCTACGTTGCGATAAGGGTCAAGGCTTCTGTGACATATTGACGGTCAGAAATGTGAGTCAACTTTCCGCTCGAGTAGTCAACCGAAACCTGTCAGCGTCTAAATAGCAACTGATGGTTACTTTCTGAAGGTCAAGCATGTTTACAAGAGAGTGGGAGACTTCGCGTCTGATTTATTTTTTTTAATGTGAAGATGATAATTTTTTGTATTCTATATTAGTACATGACATGTTGTTGTTTTGAAATAACATATAATTTTGTTGTAATGATTATTTCTATGCATCATTTGATTGCCATAATTTTTTATTGTTGTTATTTATATGTCTGTATTTTGATGATGTATTAATACATTTTTATGCTATTTATATATTATTGTGTTGATAATGTGTAGTATGTAATTATTATCCTTTATACTACTCTGTTCAACTTAGAATTTTTGCAACTGTGTTGTTTAGGATAGTTTTGTACATGATGAGATTGCACAAACTCATTTATTGTGTTGATGTAGTGGTTACTTTTAGATAGTCCTGAGTGTTCGTTATTCACTTAATTTATATTTTTCTTATGTTTTGATGTCATGATTAATTAATATATAGAACATACAGAGAAGATGTGTATTATCTGGTATGTTGTGAAATGTAATTTTGAAAATAGCTTGCATGTATCATACATGATCTTGTATTTGGATTTGTTAACTTTTTGTGAAACTTCGATTTTCCAGAACTTGATTTTCTTGCCAGTCAGACATGTAGATTATTTTCTTAGCAGATTATTTAAAAAAAAAAAAAACTTATTTTTTGTAGATATTTTTATAGAACCTTTTTTATATTTCATATTAGCAACAAAGGGTAGATTTATTTATAATGTATATCTTATCGATTTGAGTAAGAGATAGAGTTATAGCTAAATAGCATTTTACTGAGCTGAACGTAATTGTCAGCAGAAAGAACTTAAAGGATAAATTAAATTTACATGTGTTGATTTAAAGGTTTCTTCGAGATAGGATTTTTGTTTTATATTTCACTCATTTTGTTAAAATATTGATTTCATTATTAGGCTTTACTTAAAGTATTACTGAACTACTTAAAAATTAAATACTGTTTTTATGTAACTTATCGAGAAAAAAAAATATGTTTGTACGGTACTGTTGAAAAAAAATGATTTTTTTTTTTTTTGGCATTGTAATTTTTTGTTGTGTGTGCCCAGCATTTGACTTCGTGATATCATTGATATGTAGTTTGATTAGTTCTTGTAAAAAGTTGTTTTTTATTATGATGTATTTTTTTTTTTTAGCGCTTGATTGTGCGTTGGTCGTATTAGTTATAGTAATGCTATTACTTGTTTGTTCGATGCCTATAATTTATTTATGTTAGTTTTGTATAACTCTTATAACTTAGTTAAATTACTTATTAGCTTTTGTTTAGTTATAAATTATTTTTTGATGGTATTAGTATAGATATACTTTGATATTTTGTGTTGTGCCTTTCGATCATGTTTATATATTTTTTTTTGAATAGGTTATCTGATCAAAACAGTTATTAGTATATACTGTTATTGACTTTCTTTGCGTTCGTGCCTTTGCTTTCTATCTGTCTTTGGTAACTATTCTTCATTTCATTCCTTCTTTTCTGTTGTCTTTTCGGTATGGATTTCATATCTTGTTTATACTTTCGTACCTCATCTTCGTTTTACTTGATTCTATTTGTATACTTTGTCTTCTTTCAACACTTATACCTCTATTCTTTGTATTGTTGGAGTGGTTATATGACTTGATATAATATATCTACTTATGATAGTTGTATTTATTTTACATGTAATTGTCCAACTTAATTATGAGTATATGGTATTGTTGAGTTCTTACTTTCCTTTTTTTCAGATCATTCTTCTGTTGATTGATCTTGTGTTTTCTCTTTCGATCGGTTGTTGTCGGTTTGGTTTGTACTAAATATACGTAACTTAATTTTGGAACTGAAACTGATCATATTTGTATATTTAGCTAATTACTTTTTATACTTAGCTGGTTATGCTGTATGCTTTAATTGCTACTTTACACTTTAATGCTGATATTTCTTGTAAATATCTAATTTTGATTTAAAATAAGATATTTTTGTAGGCATATGTTAGAGCTTAATTGTCTTCTAAATTTTTCGTTTTTGGGAGTTAATTTTTTCAAAAAAAATGATAGAATCATTTTTTTTCCCGGAGCGGGTGGTAACTGTTGCAGGTGGAACTTATGGAAGGGGAAGTAATCTTTAGAATGGTTTTTTAGACATATTAAATTTCGAGTTGCAACGCTTGATTAAGCGGATACTTGTTTGACTTTAGGATAGAATTATCTTTTCCTATTTTTCGGGTGACAGAGTACAGATAAGCGTGTGAACGCTGTTTAATGTATTTATTCTGTACTGTTTTGAGTTATGTGAATAGCTCGCTAGTCTGCATGTGTTATCGAGAACGGTGTTCAAGACAACCGAATCTCGTGACGGGTTTTTTGGTGGGACTAGTGTGTGATTTTGGGAGTTGTGTTTTGGGCGTGGACCGTGTAGGTCGAGTCCCAGTGTTTTTGGATAATGTATGCCTACGTAGGATTTGAGAAAATGTCGACTTATATATTTCGCTGTGTGTACAGCCTATTTGATAAACTGCAGTGAAGACTGTTTAGGCCATATGAAGATTATTATAGCTGCCGTGTGTTGCAGGCTTTATTGAGTAATGCAGTACTGTTTAGGCCATATGAAGATTATTATAGCTGCCGTGTGTTGCAGGCTTTATGGAGTAATGAAGTACTGTTTAGGCCATATGAAGATTATTATAGCTGCCGTGTGTTGCAGGCTTTATGGAGTATTGGAGTACTGTTTAGGCCATATGAAGATTATTAGAGCTGCCGTGTGATGCAGGCTTTATTGAGTATTGAAGATTTGTTTAGGCCATATGAAGATTATTATAGCTGCCGTGTGATGCAGGCTTTAGTGAGTATTGGAGTACTGTTTAGGCCATATGAAGATTATTAGAGCTGCCGTGTGATGCAGGCTTTATTGAGTATTGAAGTACTGTTTAGGCCATATGAACATTATTATAGCTGCCGTGTGGTGCAGGCTTTATTGAGTATTGAAGTACTGTTTAGGCCAGGATGTGGACAGGCCGTATTATATATATTTAATGCAATGTGGAAATTATATGATTCGTGTTTTGCTGTCGAATGTGTGTCATTTATGTCATCGTGTCTGTGTTGTACGGAATAAACAGTATCGAACTGTTCTAGTCGTTTGCAACCCTTTTTGACTCCTGAATGTACTCTTATGTACGTACTGTGGTGTGCGATCATATCAACACACACCCAGGTCAACATTCCAGACACAGTGACAGGACAGCAGCACACATATATTAAATTAGCCTGCGTGGCGATGATATAGACCAAACCACTACACTCGCAACAGTGGGTGTAAACAGAGATTATATAACATTTAGACTTAGCGCCGTTATCAGCGGTGGTTTCAAAGACATAATAACATTAACGTTTAATTACATTCAGTGAGAAACCAGCAAATCTAGTCGGTATCAAGGGGTCTTCCCTTTTCCTTGACCTTGGTGGCCGCGCTGCCACGTAGGCTTGTTGGGTTGATCAGAATTGTTGTTGGGGGGGTATCGGGTTTTGTAGAATTTCGATTTTTCCTGAGGAGGTTTCTGGGTATTGTTATCTCGTTGGTTATAATGTTGAGAGGAAGTGGAAGAATAGGATGCCTGCTCTAGATTCTGTTTTCGAGATGGCTCATCGGTGGGTTTACGTTTAGTGCTGGGAAGTTCGGCCATTGCATTGCTATAGCGTTCGGCTTTATTGAGTATGTCTTCAAGCCTGACTGCCCCCTGTTCAGCCAAAAATCTACGAGTTTCATTCGACAAAGTGGATTTTATCTGCTCCACAAGAACAAGTTCGAGGAGTCCCTCATATGAAAGAGGTAGGTCAGATAATTCAATGCACTTTGTCAGATAACCCGTGAGACGTGAAGAGAACTGGGGAAATGTTTCCGTGCTCTCTTTTCGGCTGTTTCTGAACAACTGCAGAAACTTTCGGGCAGTCATCTCAAACTGCTGTAGTAAGGCCTTCTTCAACAGGTCATAATAATGTTGATTCGGTCCCAGCTTTGTGTACACGTCATAAGCATTGCCTTTCAGTGACGTTGAAAGTTTGAGCGCCCAGCGGGTACTCTCTAACCCATAAAGATTCGCGAGTCTCTCGAATTTTTCTAGGTAACTGTCAATTTTTTCGTTAGGGCTAGGAAAAGATTCTAAAGAAAACGACATAGCAGTTAATTGGGCAGACTGAGTGCTGGAGAGATCCATTGTTTGAGACTGGGGCGAAGACGGCTCTCCATTATTTGAAGTAGAGGCACTCCGACTCTCTAAAGCCTTGAGCGCTAATTCATGCTGTCTTTCCTTGTCTCTCTCTTCGCGTTGTCTCTCCTTCTCTCTTTCCCTGCGGGCGTCCATCTCTGCCTCAATTTTCTTCTGCTCCAATTGACGATCGTCCGCTTCTTTCTTCCTAGCTTCTGCCCTCTCTTCCTCCGCGTCATACCTTTGAAGTTCCTGGTTGATAAACAGATTCGCAGCTTCTGTGTCTAGTCCTGAGTCCTTGGCCTCTTGCCTCAAAAGGGATCTTATCCTAATTCTCTCTGCCATTGTCAAAGAACTGGATGCTTCTAAGACTAGAGAATAGTAAGATGGAACAAGAAGGGGAAAACTCAAAGCCGCTACGAAAAAAACCAAAGTAAAAAAAAATTTACTTGAGTTACCTCCTACCTGTACTGTGCAAACTTATCGCTGCTATTATCTGGCAATTAAGGCTCTAAACGCAAGCGACTATGCCACTAAATGGTAAGTTACACTGGAAAAGAATCTACTTTTACTAACAGTAGAGAAAAATTTAAATTAAAACAAATTAAAAGGAAAAAAAAATTTTTTTTTTCCCCCTAAATTTTAAATCTCTGACAACAAACTCCGTCCCTAAAGTCAATTATTGAGATGAGACGTTGTTAACTTAATTTTTAAAAATCAGAACAATCCGTCTTTAGCTAAGCTCAACTCTTTTTAACTTGAAAAACCTTAGTGACTGTAAAACAATCACGCAATCCCAGCAACTCTTATAAAGAAAGAAATTGAATTATCTCCGCCAGAGGATAATTAAAATAGCAAATATTTTTGTTTATCTGTACTTTCTACTGCTGTGGAGAGAAAACAACCTGTAAATATGCTGTGTGGACAACCCAAATACTTAAAGAACGTTTGTCTAGGGGTGTAATTATTTATTTATTTCCCTAATTCACAAAACAAATCATTCACACTCTACCTAGTTAGACCCAGACTAAATCCGACTCAAAATATCTTTAACCCGGCTATGCGATTGCCTCAAATGTAGCTCAAGATCCCAGAACCAGCCCACAAATATGTGTGCATCAAATGTATCTCAAAATAATCCCGGCGAGCCAGCCAAATATTGTCGTAAATTTATTTTGAGAGAAAAGAGTCTTAGAAATAGTGGTCCGGTTTAGAGTGTAAAATGATGATGGGAAGCTCAGTGATAGAAAATGTAGATATTAAATAGTTGCTTCACAGCGTGCTGGAGGAGAGTAAAGACAGACTTATTTACGACAAATCGCTTCTCTCAATCTTCTCTTCCGCTCTCCTGGTCAAACAATTATTTGCCAGTTTTCCAGACTCGCATCTGCGCGCACACCGATTTGGTGTTTTTCACACACACAGACGATGTAGATACAAACTATATTAAACGAATAGGGGAAAAGTTGGGCTTTGGGTATATCCAACACACAGAACTAAATGAGTTTATGTGATTTTATTCACTTTAAACATCAATCACTAACAAATATCAGGTATTACATAAATTATCATAAGTACACAAATGCAAATAACAAATTTGGGAGGGGTGAAGAAGATTGGTATCGACTAAGCCCTTCCCGCTTATTAGACAAAGATAAACCCAGTCCAGAGATAGATAATATCAGGAACATAGGTACGTTAACCTAACAGTGAAGTTAATTACTCTGAAAGAGGGGTTACAACGTTAGGTATAGGTGATAGAAAAAAACCTGTTCTCCCCAATTGTTCTTCCCTTTACTAAGCAAATGGAAAGGGGGGGGGGGTTAAACAGAGTTAACCAATTAGCAACTCCCCCTTAAAGGAACAATGCAGGGAATACAGAAAAATTATATTACTAGGCAAGAAAGTTAACAACAGGTTTACAAAAGAAAACGATTAAATTTCCTGTCATTCATGCACACGCGTGAGGATCCACACTCATATACTCACACACTTACCGAATGCAGCCTCAGACGATCCATAAAAGTATAAAAAAACAGCAAGTACTCTTTCGACATATGAACTGTCTAGTCCTTCGATGTCCCGCCCCAGATGTTTGCGAGGGTTTGTTGGTAACAAATATTCTCACTTATCGCAAGACTTGAAGACTAAGAGTTTTCGTGTTTTTATTATATATATAAAAGGAGTCTATGAGATGGCACTAACACAGTTCGGCACAGGGATGAAAATGAAGTGGTCTCTTTTAATCCTCCGCTATGGTAAAATTCCTTCAATGCGTGATGATAGTTTTATTAAATCCAATTGAGGAAAAAAAACTAGGCTCAGTCACAGTCAGGAAAATATGTACTCTCTCACAGTAAACAGTAAATATGATATCGCTACTGGCGATGATTACCTTCCAGTTTATCTTACAGGTTTGTAAGGGTAATTTGATGATTATTCTTTAAAATGTTCTTGGGTGGGCTTTATTTCATTTAATTCTGACAGCTAGGTCGCAAAAAGACCGCCACAAGATTATATTTTAAAAGAAATGTTTCTTCAATATGACTGGAAGTTTATAGGATGATTTCTTTATTTCTTTCTTTATTTAGCTGGGACCGCAGGTTACGATCACTCTGTGTGAAAGAAAAAAGACATGTAACATACCGAAAAATCAAGCGCGATAAATTTCCCGTTAAGCCTATAATACACTCGAGTATTTAATTATGTATTTAATAAACACTGCGCGAATTCTAGTGGTTAAAACACACATCTATAAAACTAGGACTTAACTGAATTTATTAATTATAAATTCCTTCGCGACTTTAAAAGTTAATTTAAGCATCTATTATCTTTTGAAATAATATAATAGATAGATCATTATATTTACAACTGGAACTATTGAGATGGTTTAATTTAATAGATTTAAATTAACACAAAATCCATTGAAATAGAATGACTGAACTAGACCACTGATCACTTTACACAATATATATTACCGCTTTGCACAGAATAGAAATCACTGCAAATATATATATAAAATCCAGGGGAAAATCTATAACAAGATTTCAATAAAGCTAGTGCTTCTGTAAAGGTCTGGCCAGCGAGTGATAACGTGTCTAGTCTTCATGGTCTATTTAGCTAAAATGGAATGTAAGTTGAGTGGGACATGATAAACTTGACAGCTTATTTGATCTCACGGAATTTTGGGGATCTGACCGCCAAATCAAGAGAAGAAGCCGCCCCCTGGTCTTCGTATCCGCTCGCTGCTGCCCGTTTCGCTTTCCCCGTTCGCTCGGTTCTGCGATTGACACCGAGACGCGAAAATAGCGGCAAGCAACTGCGTCTCGTAGCAGGGACCACTACTGTCTTTGATAACGCCGATAGTCTCCCCTGAAATCCCTCAGTCTGTTTCTTTGATCTCGTGCCGCATACTAAATGAGTCCCGGTGGAATGAGTTCTGGCAAACGAAAAGTTACAACAAATGTTCAGGGGTTCTAATGTTATGAAAAGCTAAAAGTCCCTTTAAATCATCCATCATATCAGGGAGAATTCACTTGTCAAACTAGACGTACGTCACAATAACTCATAAACTATTACAGATAAACACATAATTCAAAAAAGAATATCGAAGTAAAAAGACTTATAAATATTTAAAACACAATTATTATATGCAAATCAAAAATAAACTGTTTTGTATATTTCTGGGTGTATATGCCCCCTTTTAAGTTTTTCTTTAAAATAAATATTTTTTCTGTACAATTTAATCTGCTTGTCCAGTCATCTTTTTTGGACAGGTCTTTGACAATGAGGACAAGATAGTTTACAGAAAAGATCAACTAAAATATCTGGACTCTTTGTCCACTAACTATAAAGTTAATATATCTCTTTCCTGTTGGAATGTTCACAGCTTACACTTTATTCATCTAAGAGGGAGAGTCACTGTGTATGAGGGGCTGTAGTATCATCATACTCCATAAACTTCCTGAGTATGATTTGAAATACCAGTGTTTATTAAACGAAAGTGTCAGATATACCCAGATGCTTAACACAACACCTGGGATTTCTTGTAGAATGATAATACAGTATGTAGTTGCAGAAAATCTCAATCTCGCAAAATGCCCAAGCTCCTCCCGTTATCTTTTGACAGCATAAACGAATGGTCGGAGACTTGATGGCGTTATTCTCACTCAGCAGGTTTCACGTTACCGGCTGGCAACAGGAAATAAAACCTCTGCAACAAAAGGACACCTGGCCTTTTATATCTGATCACTTATTATATTTATTATTTTCATACGTGGGTATGGGGTCAGCCTTGCGTGCATTTCAGGTGCACTCGCCCCTAATTTTAAATGACTCACACCTTGCTGTGACCACACCTCAGGTCCCTATGGCAGATACGCCACTGTACGTTTACATAGTTTTCCTCAATAAAATAATGTGGAGTAATGTGGTAAAGTGGGATGATATAAATATTTATAGGGGACTTAGTGTACTGACTGAGATCAGCTGTGAAGGTATCTGTATCTAATAAGTGTGGTGTGTTACAGATGACCTTACTTTGCTACCACATTTAGACCTCAGTCAGACTTATTCTGGAATATTGTGATGACTACGTTGAATGTCTAGGGTTATGATAATGATGAAGTGTATGTTCACAACAACCAACAGACAGATAAACAGTTTAATTTAATCCACAATACTTTACAACACTGTGACACTCACATGCATAGAACACTCTATAAGACTATCTTAATAAGTCAAGTGTAACTTTTAAAAATATGTATTAATTCCATTCAATAATAGATATCCTGATTCAACTACAAAGTGAACCAGGAATCACAATCAAATGTAATCACAAGTTGTATGTACACAATTTATAGATAGGATCTTTGTATTGACATATATTATTATTACAATATGTGTGTAAGCAGTGATGTAGTACTATGAGGTAATACTGGCTTTTCAAGCTAGGTTGTTGTTTGTCATCATGACTTCAAGTGTTTGTTTCTGGTGGAAATAATATTGGAAAGGTTCACAGTTTCTTTTTATTTGAAACAAATAAATGTCCCTCTTGATTTAAGGTAAAGTCACTTTTAGAGGGGGGTATACACAAGATTGAGCTGCTCTGGCCACGAAATCTTAACTTCTGTGTGGGCGGCAGGAAACAGTCTCCAATGCTCGCTTGCTTCACCGTTTTCTTGAGAAACAACACTGGTCGATATCTTGACCAAGGAGTATGCTACCAGCCTCTGGATTCAGCAAAACTCAGACCAGGTGCTGCTTTAATACGTTAGTACCACGGTCCCTGAAACAAGAAGGTTGTACCTCCTACTTCAGAACTAATTTATAATCTATTTCCACACTGAAGCACAATACATAACAAACACTGAGTTCAGCGCTGTAAACCAACTGCTAGCTTCTCATGTAGCAATATACACCAGTATTCCTCTCCCTAATGGTTACAACGCCTCTGCAATTCCAGCATTATTTCCTTCTATTCAATAAGATAGGTGTCATAGTACTATTTGGCAATCCCATGCAGTTATACTCCTCTCCGACAAGTTTTGTTCATGGTGGAGCAATATCTAGGCTTTGCCTCATGTTTGCTACTGAACCACACACATACAGACATAAATTATCAATTCACATTCAATTTTCATCTAAAAGAGATCAAATATGTCTAGCTTACCACAATTCAAGGAAATATTAAACAAGTACGTAGACTGGCGATGAGTTATGGCACAATTCCGATCTGCCTCTGTCCCAGGCTTTCATTAGAAAAATATGAACTGGTTCTCAACGCACTTGCTTCTACACAGTTTAATTTCAAAAAGTGGCACTGAACAGACGCTCCTAATTGACTATATTAAATGGTCTAGCCAATAAGACCATGTTTACAAAAGCATTTGAAAAAAAGTACCCTTCCTACCGTTTCCCTTAACAACCAAAAATAGTATTTGCAGTCGACTAATCATGTTTCGCCTTACATATAATTCTAGCCAATCAAATCGGATTTAACGTGGTGGCCTCATTTCCTCTAAAGCAGTGTCCAAACACGCCATTATGAGCAAATATGATCCTGTGTTGTCAGACAACACCACTATAATATTTTGGCTATAATTTGTTAATTATTAGACTATTTGCTTAACACCTAACATATTCTTTGTCAGCAAGTCCTAAGGCACCCAAATATATAAGTTTAATGGAGCTAAGTGGCTGCGTTCAAAATATGTATTTTCTTCTACCACCCGTTCACTTCTATACGATGGGGTGTCTTCTGTACTGTCAGGCTAATGTCAGGATTTCAGACGTAAAACAGTATTGTGTCATGTTTCCTAATAAGCATTAACCATGTTTTTTAAAACCTTACCTCGTATTGGTAGTGTTTTTTATTACTGTTTATTTGAAAAAAGCAAGCCTGCATGCCTTTCGCGTGGGGTGGCATTAATTTCATATCGCGAGACGGTGGTAGTATTGCATGCGTTCCTCCGTACATCTCTCTCTCTCTCTCTCTCTCTCTCTCTCTCTAAGCCCGTCTGTCTTTTCGTTTACGTAGTGCATAAAATGACATTAATGGAATATTAATCTAGGTCATTACGCAGTGTGTCTATCTCAAGGTTTTCTAAGAAATACAGTACACGTTTTATTTTTTTTTGAAACGCGTGAAGTTGATGCAGTAGGCTTTACTAGTAAACGTGAAAGCGCTACACTTATGCAGACGAAGTAGAAAAAGGGGTTTTTCTTGTTTAACTAGCATGACGTTCTATAATACAGGCGTACGCTATTGTGACCGCACTGTTCTTTTACCGCTCTTCTTTCCTTTTATTGAATTAATTCGTTAGGCTTTACATTTACTTTTTAATTTAGATATGTGGATTTAGAATGTTTCACGACAAGTAACCACATTTCCTTTTGTATGATTTTCTCTTCTTTTCCTTTTTAAATATAAATGCTTCAGGCATGTTAAACAGTGTTCATGGAACACAGAGGCTTGCTAATATATTCTAATGCAATAATATTAAAACATAATCATGACAACATACATCAGTTAGATACAGTTCAATGTGAGGACTCAACAATGTCTGCTCCCGGCACGTCCTTCACTTTTCCCAATAGCAGTATCTAACTTTGGCAGTGGGATTAAACATATGAATTCATAAAGCATTCTTACCACAAAATTTCAAGAAATATAAACAAATGACGCTGACTTGCAAAGAAGTGGCCTCAGTTTCTTCTGCACTGTCCAGACTGTGAATACTTCTTTATGTGATTTTACAATTAACACAGCTGATCTCAGCATATTTGAATGAAAAGTTTTGTTCAACTGGCACTGAGCAGCGAAAGCTTTTTGCTAATATTTATTAGCACTGGCCAATCGAAAGCTTGCGACTACCAGAATTCAAATGCAGTTTTGTGTATACTCTTGTTACCCAAGCGAATTTGAATTTACCTCATTGCCTCTTTTCTAAGCTGCCGTCCCCACTAACGTTATGAAAAACAAGCAGGAACAACAGTCTGTCTGGTCGCGCGTCCGTAGACATTTAGTATTTTCTCAATAACTTGGCTAAAACTGGGACTACCATATTATTTAAAACACATTCTTGTTCAGTGGACTCTAAGCTATACTACCATATGATTTTTATGGTCAGATTCATTATGGTTTAGATTTTCAATTTTGTCACTGACAGTCGTTAATTATAACTTTTTACATAAGTCTACCATCTTGTCCCCCTCCTTCTGTCTCACTTTTTAATTTTTCAAATAAACCAACTTGTTTTAGTGATGTCAGAAATACTGCCGCGAGGAGGAAATAAAATTGTCTGCGTGTTTGCCTCTGTTGGCTTTGCCACATCGTGTATATACTATTAGTCTCGCGTGCAGAACGACGCGGGTTTTGGAATGCGTTGATAGCATTTTGCGTTAATGTATTACAGTCGTTTCGTTATTGCTACTTAGAAAAAGTCCAAAAGACTACCAAATTTTGCGTTACTGTTGACAGATTACGTTACTTTAGACAGCAGTTTGGCGTTACATTTCTAACAAATCGTTAATTATAAAGCAAGGCTGCATTGTGTAGGCAGCAGATCTAGCAAAATGTTAAATATTAGTAGTACGTTTTCGAAACCGAAACTAAAACGAGTGTTAGATTTTTACCGTGGGATCGTTCTATAGGCTTTAGCACTGCACAAAAGGCAGTGTTGCTGGCGTGTCAGAGTATCACCGTCAGACACAATAGGGCGGGTTTATTTATTATCATTTTATGACTACAATCCTACTGAAATGAGCGATTATTCTCGCAGATTTTACTACACCTGCATAAGAGAGCAGTACATCTGATCACCGATAATCGCACGATACCACACACAAGGACACGAAAAGAACCCAAAATACTGTCCCTAAAAAAACGTCTTCTCTACAACAACGCCAAGCTGACTCACACAGTTCTATCTAACAATGTCCCGCCGTACCTGCGATCATTGTTTCAAACCAGTAGAAGAGAGGGACAACAATTACATCACTTACGTCTGCCCAAACCTAGGATCGACCTGTTCAAAAAGAGTCTAGCCTCCTCTGGAGCCTTCCACACCACCTAAAAAGCCTACCTACACAATATTCATTTAACAAAGCACGTTTCAAACACTTCCTAAACACTGATTATCTACCCCCATAGAAACATCATTTCCCTGTCAACATCTCATCCATAGGTCAACGTTTATTTTCCTCTTCCGTTCGTTTTTAATGTGAATAATTTGTTTTATATCCATGTAATATTATTATATAATGTAATGTATTTGAGAATATACCCGCATACCACTGTACTTTAGACATGGGAATTGTGAGAATATACCCGCATACCACTGTACTTTAGTCATGTGAATCGTGAGAATGTACCCGCATACCACTGTACTTTAGAGATGTGAATGTTTTCGTTTGCTTAAATGGGATGATGTATATGAGAATAAGCAGATATACATTTTTATTTCTTTTTTTTTTTTAACTGCTGAAAGACTTTACCTGCCACAGAAGTTCGTAGGAAAGTGTTATTATTATTATTATTTCATTTTCCACCAAGAATGTATGGATATAAGCGAGAATGTGTTTATGTAATTTTTGTATTGATGATTGATGACACATTCAAAAATACAGATTACTTGTAGACGTTTTGACCGCATGAGTGAGTGTCGGTATACAGAATTTATTTATTTATTGTTTTGTTTATATTATATTATATTATTTTATTATTTATTTATTATTATTATTTTTCTTCAGTCACTTTCTTGTTTGTTAAAAAAAAACCTACTCATTTGTTATTATGATTGTATACTGTAAATGAATGCTGTTATGTTAACTTTATAATGTTGCATGCCTTTAAATTAATGCTTAAAGTAACATGTGGGAATAAAAGGATATAGTATGCAAGATTAATGAGAGTGAAAGGGCAGAATGTTAGACGGGCCTGCGCGCCCAATTCTTAACCCTTCGAAAATTAAGTTCGTTCGTTCGATTCCCCAAGTCTTATGAGTCAAGGTCATTGTTTAAATCCGCTGTTTACTCATTATCTTACTGAAGCGTCTGTAACCAGTAATGAAAACAATTCCGTCAGCTTTTCGGAAGAATATGAAAAAGTCATGCATTGCACCGTGAAAGGTAAATTGAACACCAATTAAAAGAGCACGCAGGCCTTTCCATTTGTTCATAGTGTATTAACCAATGATCGAAAGTCAAATGTTTTATTACAAAGAAATGACCACATAAGTATTAGTACCGCCATCAAGACGTGCAGTAGACAGAGTACAACCTAGTTCTTATTCCATCCTTAGCCACCGACCGACAAAGCAGTCCGTGGCCATTACGCCTAGTGGCGTCCCATAGGGCAACAAGAAATTGATTGTTGTTCCATCACGCCTAGTGGCGTTTATAGGGCAAGAAGAAATTAATTGTTGTTTCCGTAATCAGAGTGACTGGCAAACAGGTGATCAGCCCGTTGTGCCCGAACTTGCCCTCATGTGTACTCTATATCGCTATAAAACCGACGAACTCATGAGACGTCCTTCCAGCCAAAATGGACGGAGCCTCATTACACCCGAAGGTGTCAAGGAACGTACAAATGCTTTCGCAGTAGTTCGTCTTGCGGCGATCCAAGAATTTCACCTCTAACGCCGCAATACGAATGCCCCCGTTTGTCCCTGTTAATCATTACCTCCAGTTCCGAAAACCAACAAAATAGAATCGAGGTCCTATTCCATTATTCCATGCACCATTATTCAGGCAGCCGAGGCCTGCTTTGAACATTCTAATTTTTTCAAAGTAAACGCGCCGGCCACCCGGGACGCTCAGCGAAGAGCACCCGCGGGAGAGAGCCGGCAGACGGTAGGGCAGGAGACAACGGGCAGTGAACCGGACAACCCAGTTATTCCCCTTATATTGTGGCGGGTTTACTTACTGGTAGTTTGATAAATGTAACCGACAGAAAAAACACGTAAACAGGGTGTCCATAAAAGATTGTGCCCTTTTCAAAAAAGTTATTCTCAGCCCCATGACGTGGTACGAGGATGCTTTCTATCACAAAAGTAAGATAATCTCTGCAAGTTTTTAAGGTAAAAAAAAAAGGTAAAGGAACCCGTTACACGCCTATTGAGGCATATTGGGAATATGGTGTTAGGCCCATATTATCTTGACCGTCGGCACACGAGGGGTGATGTGGTCGGCATCACGCCGGCCGCCTTAACCTTCCCAGAGTAGCTCTGGTACCCATTTGGGGCTGGGTCGACCCAGGAGCCGTTTGTGGCCTAAAAATTTTTCCGCCTCATCTGGGGATCGAACCATAGACCACTGCGCTAGGAAGCCAGTGCACTAACCACTATAAGTTTTTAAGGTTACCTTACAAAGACTCAAAAAGAATGTACCTATTACTTTTTGTTTCACCTACTTGACCAGTGTGTTGAGAGACATGTAACAATTACCGGTTGCAGCTCAACTGCGAAAGTTTCACTTGAAATACCCGCTGCGCGCATGCGCAATTTTTTGAGTCTTTGTAAGGTATGTTTAAAAACTTGTTGAGATTATCTTACTTTTGTGATAGAAAGCATCCTCGTACCACGTCATGGGGCCGAGAATAAATTTTTTGAAAAGGGTACAATCTTTTGTGGACACCCTGTATATTGTAAGAACATGGGATACATCTAAAACCCAGCAACTTCAGCCGGTAACAAGGATCCGCGCTGGAATTTCTCTAGAATAACTTATCATAAATGTTTCTGCCAGACATTACCTGTTATTAACTGTTGTGAATTCGATGATTTCCCCACGCACTTTCCATGTAAATGTGAACAAACCACGTTTGTCATTGTCCGTGTTTGACATCAAAGTTGTAAGTTTAAGAGCTTTAACTCAAATAAACTGTTCTGCATATTATGTGTTCGTTCTAGTTCATGCTGACGTCATCGCCAAGCTGGCGCTTCCTCAAATCCTGGCTGCCAGAACAGGGCAGGAAATGGTTATTATTTCTCCAGGGATGTGGTAAGAGCGGAGCCAGGTTCAAACACATTTTCTGCCTAGGTTTGTTTTATACAACAGACCCTAGCTTCTGTCTAAACTCTGCAGGTTACAAATGAAGACAAGGTGCACGTGGTCTTTTGATGTTCATTCCGTTGTGTAGAAACGCTCCAACTTGGAGCTGGAACAAAAAAATGGTGCTTTCAAAACGGTGTAGTTAGACTTCATTCAAGTTAGACATTTTTTTTTTTTTTTTTTTAGCTCAAGCTTTCCGATCACGTGTAATTCTTGCTGTAAATTGTCTCTCTCAGGATGTGGTAAATTCAGGCAAATAATTTCGTGCCAGAAAACTGGTCGCTACAAACGGTGTAGTCGCTACATATAAAGTTTCAGTTACATAAATTTGGTCGTGCTATATAGTGTAGGCGGTATAAATAGTGCAGCCGTTACACGCAGTGTGGTCGCCATATAGTTGTAGCTACAAAGAGTGGGGTAGCTACATAGAGTAACTACGAGTGTAGTAGCTATATCAAGTGTAACTGCTAGTGTGACGGATACGTAGTGTTTAACTGCTAATGTAGTAGCTATATCGGCAGTAGGCAGTACATGGAATGTAGCCAGTAATAAAAACTACAAACATTTCCCATCTGTTTAACAAAGGCTACAAGCTTCATCATCTTATCCATGAGAGAAAACAGTGAAGAGACTGCGTCGTCAACACCAGAAAAGAAGAAGAACAAGAAGAATAAAGAAAGAAAGAAAGAAAACAAAAAGAAAAAGAAAGAAAGAAGTAGAGGAACACTACGACTGCTGTTTTGCTTTAGAAAAAATTTTCAGTCGAAGTTAACGTTCTTGTCTCTCTGGGTTAGGATGTAAGAAGTGACGACATGTTGTCTCTCAGAGTTAGGATGTTAGCTCTGCAATAAGCTGAATCACACAGTCAGACGCCAGAGCTTATATTGTTCCAAGCTCTGAGAACGAAGCTGCAGCTAACCAGGTGAACGGAAGGTTATCTAATGTAATTAAAAAAGCTAATTCCACGTGCTATTCTCCCCCCCCCCCCTTTCCCCTTTTCTTCCGTCTTCATGGAGGGCATCTGGATGAGAGAAAGTTAAAAACAGGCCCATCGTTCGTGGTCTGGCATCGTTAACGCAGCGAGATTAGTAATTCACATGGTGGGAAAGAAATTTAGTTCACAGAACTTATCTCTTTCTTATTTTCCTTTGTACTTCTTCTTCTTATAAAACTCTCTCTCTCTCTCTCTCTCTCTCTCTCTCTCTCAGCTTCTATCTGCCTCTTTGTAAAAGTAAAATTATGACACCATATAGTTTATTGTTGGGTTGAGTAGTCATATAGTGCAGTATTGGACAAAGAGCATCAATTAAAAAGTCCGATTATCTGGTCCCTGACCAGAACACAGGTGAGGATAATCACATCCTGTCAGGTGAAATGTTTAAGAAGAAACATTAATGTTATCAGGAGAGACAGGATGAGAAATGATGACGTCAGAAAAAAATTGTGTGACCTACATCTTGCATCATGTACACAGAGAGACAGAAAAAAGTCGTGTGACTATCTCACGAGAATGAGCCCGATCGATTACCGCCATGCGCTTACAAACAAGAGACGGTTTTGTTTTAGGGCAATAGGAAGACCTAGAAGCAGATGGATAGATACTACATCAGTCAATGTGACACTCTTGGATCAAGAATGACTTCAGCTCTCTAACACTTAACACAACTGTGGACTGGACAAGTAAGTACAATAAATAAGTCCGCTTAGGTGTACAAAGAACTCAAGATATGAAGCGATTTATTTTTTACACAATGTTGAGTGAATGGTAGTGATGATAATAATTCAATTTAAACTTGTCAATATGATAACGTCTTATTATAATATACTACTCGTCAAAAGTCAGGGGCCACTTAGAAAAACCTTGGTTGAAACCATAAAACAAATCTGATATAAACGTAATTGATATCAGTCAAAACGGCATTTATTGAAAACCAAATTGACATGTCACGTTAAAGAAATGGAAACACACATTCAAACGCAATGAAGCTGTAAAGTGTGTCACCCACCTTTTCAAAAGTCACACAATAGATATTGGACAAATAGACATTTCAAAATCGGGTATGACCACCTGATAAACTCTGTTTAGTTGTTAACTCATACTGGCTACTAGTTGTTGAATCATGCTTTATTTGCTAAATGATGTGAATGTCCACCAGTGGATAAATGTAGATGTTGGGACTGGTGTAGTAAAGTGTAACGATTGTCAACTCATCAAACCCAGCACAGTTTTGGTCATACAGGTCATCTTGTCCTGGAACGTGATGAGGCTCCGACAAGAATGTGAGTGTAAACAATGAGTGTGTATCTGAATGTCAGTACGCGAATGGTAGAATGATTCGATAGAGTTGACAGGTTGGTAGTACATCACTCATACTCACACTGTTCGAATTCAAGAAGTACTGGAACTACGGTGGTCTTTTTATAACATTTAATGGGACGCACACTTGGACAGTACGTGTATGGTTACAGGAACAAATGTCGACATAGACAGCATAATGTTGATCACAGGAATATCATCTTAAGTTAGCATTCATGCTTGGCAAATATCATAATGGAGCATTCGTAAATAAGCATTCAGCGTTCCATCATGTAAATCATCTGGCTTTACTGACTGGGCACGTCAGACCATAACCAATATATAGGAAGGCTCCTAGACCTAACCTCGTCTAGCGAATATTCCTTCACGTAAAGTTCAATATATATATATTTCATAATATAGGAATCCCAGACATGGGTTCTCACATGTAGCAGTGATCTCTTGGTTCATCGAGCGATAGTACAGGCATCCCTTTTTCTCACTCGATAAATACAAAGTATATGAATTTCAACATGGCTGTTCTCTCTCTCGTGAGCTTCACTCACTATAGAATATAGACCAAAATTGGTCATTCATTAAATGTCCTCATTTCTTCATAGGTTCTCTCATAGAGGTAATTGAATAATATCATACAATCCAGTGCTGATACATAGGAATGTCTTCTTCCTTTGAATGGATATTCTTTTTAAAAGTACCACTGTGCATCTGCTTATCAACAACGATGGCGAAGCCCAAGTTCATAATAAATTGTGGTTTTACCTTTTTATGCGAAATATAACTTTGCCATTCCTTGGCAAAAGAGAATAAACACTGGGGTAAAGTACATACAACATGTCTAAATGACTATCACTTTTCCCCATCCATATATAGATCACTATTTCGGCAAAAAGCCTGCTACAACAAAACTCGGCATCCTCACAGGATGACAGCCATGAATCACACCCCTTGCTAGCGATACTTCCGCTGCATAGCCTTTGACCTTTTCTAGCGACAACCAAATTAGTTCGACTTAGAAATGCAAAGATATCCATATATAAGACAGACTCGTCCTACTCATACAAACACTACGTATAAATTCAGGCCATAGATATACTGAAGCAAGAACAATCTATTCCTACCCAGCCAAAGAATAAATCGCAGTAGGCCTAGAGTCGTCTGCGGAGTCCGATCGAAGATGACGGAACTATTTTCAAGGGAAGCAACCCAAAAATGACTTCTCCTTAAGCACTTAAAAAGGAAATACTTTGCTTACAAAATATTTGCGAACATAATAAGAATATAAATGTATTATATTGCAAGATAGTAAAAATTGCCCTTTACAGTCTTACCACACCTCCCGGGAAAAAAAAAAAAAAAATTTTTTTTAAAATACATCTAGGAGCACCGTAGAATAGGCTCACAACGCAAGAATACTGCGCAGATGAAAATATCAGGAATAACTATAATTCCTAATATGACTGGTGAGAATATATATCTCAAAATCTGAGAGAAATTGTTTCCCTACGAATAAATGTTTCCAGGAAGGTGTGATGTACGTATAATACAATTCTGGTAATTATACAATGCATACCAAAAATTCACACTATAATCTTAAATTTATGATTTATGAAGAAACAATCATCAAAGAACAGCGGTGAATTAACATCAATAAACCGCTAAGTAGCGATACCATCATTCTATTATTAAATTACAAATGTGTATCTTAGTAAAGAAACAAAAAATAACTGTTGTAAAGTTATACATATTAAAAAGATCCAATATTTAACAGTTAAGTGGCATCATGTGGGCATCTGGACAGAATGTCCGCCATCACATTTTCTGAACCACGGATAGCTCGTACCGAAAAATGAAAAGGTTGAAGAGCGATTGCGTATCGAGTTGATCTCGAGCTCTTCAAGTTCTTACTTTGGATAGCCGTAAGAGCTTTTTGGTCAGTTTCCACTACGAAATGCGCGCCCAGAAGGAATCTTTGGAGTTTGAGAATTGACCAAACCATTGCCAATAATTCACGGTCTAAAACCGAGTAATTCCTTTCTGCAGCATTAAGTTTTCTGGATATATACATTACAGGATGCAGAGTTCCAGAGTACTCTTGCATTAGTGCCGCTCCAATCCCAGTGGATGAAGCGTCACTACGAAGAACAAATGTCTTATCTGTTGTAGGTAACACTAAAATAGGTGGTGATGAAAACATAGTTTTGATCTTCTCTAGTGAAGATTGGCATTCATGAGACCAGTGAACCATGTTAGGCGACCCTTTCTTTAATAGTGTAGAGAGAGGTGCCATGATAGAGGACAGATTCGGAATGAAACGTCCATAAAATTGTATGAGACCTAAAAGACTTCGCACTTGCTTTTTAGTCCTAGGGATAGAGATGTTAAGTATCTTAGTGATATTATGGTCTTCTGTCTTCAAGAAACCGTGACCTACTCGATGGCCTAAGAAAGCAATTTCGCTAAAGCCAATACAAGCTTTAGATGGTTTTGCTGTCAGGTTATACTCACGCAGAGTTGATAATAATTCAACTAACCCTGAATAGTGATCTTCCCAAGTATCGCTGAAAAGACAGATGTCGTCTAGATAAGCAATGACATCTGACCGATACGATAGGATTCGACGCATCATGCGTACAAATGTAGCTGGTGCGTTCATAAGGCCGAAAGGCATAAAATTCCATTGGAAAAGGCCTCTGGGAGTAGAGAAAGCGGTAAGAGGTTTGGCGCGTTCGGATAATGGAACTTGCCAATATCCTTTAGACAAATCAAGTTTAGTGAAAAAATGCGATTTAGAAAGACGAGTAAGTAACTCTTCTAGTAAAGGCATAGGTTCAGCATCGAACTTCGTAACTTGATTCAATTTGCGATAGTCAACGCAAAGACGTATGTTATTGTCTTTTTTTCGAACAATAACCATCGGCGAAGAATATGCAGAAGTGGATGGTTCGATTATTTGTAAATCTATCATTTCATCCAACTCCTTTTCAACCTGTGTTTGGAAATGTATAGGGATAGGATAAGGCCTAACCCTAATTGGAGTATGTTCAGTTAGAACAATGTCATGCTCAATGACATGAGTTTGTCCAGGGATGTCAGTGAGGACATCCTGAAATGTTTGTAACATAGACGAAACTTGTCGCCGTTCTCCTAGAGACAAATCAGGAGAAACAGTAACGTCTTTCCATGATTCACTAGAATGAAGTGGGATCATTGGAAGCGGAAGATTAACATCCGAAAAACTTGTTTCCTCATCCTGTATTACAGACAGTGATGAGTAATGACCATGTTTGACATGAGAATCGTCCGTTGCCTGGAAAATAGGCTGTAGATAGTCAGGACGTTCATGGAACTCCGTAAGCATATTGATGTGGAAGGTTTTATGCTTCCCGTTAATATCGACGATGTAGTCAACATCTGAAATTTTCGATATTATATCGTACGGACCTTTCCAACTAATAAGGAGTCTATTTTCACGACAAGGTAGCAAAACAAATGCTTTGTCACCAGGACAAAGTTGTCGTAAAGTTCTCTTCTTATTAGCAAATTGTCTTGCCTTCTGCTTAGCAAATTCAGAAGAGGACGTTGCCAATTTGCATGCTTCGATAATCTTTTGTCTCAGGGCGATGCCATACTCGTAAGAAGATTTTGTGTCATCGTCAATATTGTCAGCTGTTATAAGATCATGCAGCAAAGACATTGGGCCGCGCGGTCGCGCGCCAAAGACAAGTTCAAAGGGAGAAAACCCTGTATGTTCATTGGGGACCTCTCTGTACGCGAAGAGGGCCGCGGGTAAAACCCTATCCCAATCTTGAGGATGATCCTCAGTTATCTTCCCTAATAAGTTCTTAAGTGTTCTATTTAGTCGCTCGACCATCCCATTGGACATAGGATGATAGATGCTACTCAAAGATCTCTCTATCTGTAGAGTAGACATTACTTGAGACATGGTATCCGATATCAGTTGGGTGCCATGATCTGATAATATTTCTCCGGGGAATCCCAGCCGAGAAAATATAAGCCAAAGAGCATCTGCAATGTCAGCGGTAGTAATGCTCTTTAGAGGGATAGCCTCTGGCCAACGTGTGCACATGTCTACACACGTTAAGATAAACTGATGTCCTCTAGCAGATTTGATCTTGAATGGACCAATGATGTCTATCGCCATTTTCTGGAATGGACGAATAGGAATATCTGCAGCCTGAATAGGCGCAGCATGACGAGGACCTTTGGATTTGACTTCTTGACATACTTTACAGGATCGACAATAGATCCGTATGTCCTTGTTCACAAAAGGCCAAAAGAAAGCCGCAAGAACTCTTGACTTTGTACGGGAAAAACCCATGTGACCAGCACACTGAGAGTCGTGTGCATGTTGTAAGATCTTAACTCTCAAATTCTTGGGTACAAGAATCTGAGAATGACTTGACTTAGTGGAGTCTTGCACCATACGTACAAGTACGCCATTCTTCATTGTAATCCAAGATTTACAATTTGAATCTTTATTCGGATCACCTTTCGTTACAAGAGTGAAGAATTTCTTAAGAGTCGGATCTTCTTCTTGTTGTTTTATAAACGAGTCACGAGAAATTACCAAGGGATCATCTTGGTTATGCACTTCATTATCTTCAACAGATGAAGTTTCAGGCATATTGAGAGCTTGAGCTCTAGTGACTACTGCATTAGCAGATTGCATATTTTGATTTTCCCAAACGGAAATTTGCTCCGGAGTGCATTCTTTGACTCCGTGAATGCGACCGATGATAAGATCAGCGATCGGATCCGGCAAAAGACATGCGTGTACATCTCCTGTGAAGAAAGGAGTAGCAATCCTAATGATAGCGGTAGAGTATTTCTCTATGGTGCCGCCAAATGTTACGCATTTGACTACTTTGCCTGTAGAATGAGAAGGATCTATGAGTGACTGCCTAACCCCAATAGTTGTGCATCCAGAATCAAAAAGTACTGAGACTGGATTGTCATTTACTAAACCTTTGTGTAAGACAAGAGAACCTCTCCCATCATGCGCGATTGACGCAGGAAGAGCGGGAAGAGGATGGCCACAGCTTAAAGTAGACACTGTGGTTGGCTCAAATAATGTTTTGCATTGGGGGCACTGAGATGCTCTCCCAAAATCAAAAGCGGCACATGCCATATTATTAGAGTCATCATTATCTTTATTTTGTTTATAGGCTTCGTGGGACTCTTGCTGTGCAGAGTTCGCCTGGTAATGAGCTTTATGTTTTTTGAATTGTGCTCTACCTCTGTTATTATTGCCTCTGTACTTATCATTGTTTCCACTATTATAACCCCTACTCGGGTTTGAATCATAGCTCCTTTGGTTACTATCATCATATTCATTATAATGAGTATCTCGGTAATTATGATCCTGTTGTCTCCATGAAGGAAAACTTGGATAGTTTCTAGAATGACTTCCTTTGCGAAAGTTCCTGTAATTATGACCACCCCTGAATCGAGGGCTGTCAGCTCTTCTCCAGGTATTCGAAGAAGAACCCTGAAATGATTGGTTACCTTGGTTCTGATAACTGTAATAGTTACCTTTTTTATTAAACCTATTTTGAGGTCCTTGGAATTTGTGAGAGTGATTAGGGTTGTATGGTGTTGCAGAAGCAACTGGCATACCTTCTTTAACCTTACTGTTGCTAATAGCTACGTCCGGATGTGCAGTGACGTATTGGGTACAATACTGTTCCATTTCTTTTAGAGACTTAGGTTTACGCTCATGTAAGAATTCGAGGAAAGGTTTATTTATACTTGACATAATCTTGTCTCTGAGTATCAAGTCCATAAGGGCTTCATAAGTCTTTTCTGTTTTGGATAGCTCAATCCAACGATCAAATGTAAGACGTGTCCTTGCAATGAATTCTGAGAATTCTACACCTGCCTCAGGCACCATTGTCTTAAACAACTTCCGATAACCCTCTTCAGACAACTGATACTTCTTTAATAAGGCTGCCCTAATAACATCATAGTTATCTTTGTCAGCCTCTTCAACCAAACTTAAACTAGTCAGAGAATCACCTTTCAGATTTTCTGATAACTGGTTAGCATATTGTGATTTGTCCACATTATGTGCTCGACACGAGCGTTCAAATCTATTTAGCCAGAATGTTATGTCATCACTGGAAGGGTTGAACGCTGGTACCTTGACCTTGTAAGTAAAGGGTTTACCATTACCACTAGATGCTTGATTAACATTACTTATGTTTGTTAACTTTAACTTTTCTAACTCAAATGCTAAAAGTTCTTTTTGGTGTTCATGTTCTCTTATTGCTTTTTTCTCTTGTGCAGTAGCCTCATCTTTTCTTTTCTCTTTTTCCATTTCCATCAGGAA
This sequence comes from Oreohelix idahoensis, assembly GCA_024509875.1. Lineage (NCBI taxonomy): Eukaryota > Metazoa > Mollusca > Gastropoda > Stylommatophora > Oreohelicidae > Oreohelix > Oreohelix idahoensis. The sequence continues at coordinate 293,893 of JAMPIV010000384.1, forward strand.
TCTTTTTTCATCAGTCTGTATCTGCAATCTCTTTTGTTCATCCTCTCTTTGTAATTTTTTTTCCTCAGCTTCTAATCTTTTCTCCTCAGCTGCTAATTTCTTTTCTTCAATCAATGCTTTTCTTTCTTCAGCAGCAGCAGCAAGTTTTCTCTCTTCTGCAGCTAATGCTTTGTCATATTGAGCAACTGCCCATTCTTCTAATTGCTGACCAGTCTTATCAAGAGCCCTGCCTTGTGTGATAAAATAATCTAATGTAGACATCTTGTCTAATAAGATCAGTAATTTGCAAAAGTAAATAAATTCACTTTCTTAGTCTTAATCAAAGACCTTGTATGATAACTTTTTAACCTGTGGAAAAATAGTACTTAACTATCCCAATCACTGTGGGAAACAAGCCTTACAAAGGTCTTGTATAAATCCTTATATAATAACAGCTATAAGTTGCTGGTTCACTCTATAATATAAGTGCAGTGCACCAGAAATAGTGTTTTATATCATCAACTGTGTACCTTTAGTAATAGCAATTAACTATCAGTTGATTCTTGTACATCAATTTATATGATCAACTATATTTTAAATAGTGTATGTCGATCAGGCACAAAACAAAACAGTTATACAGAAGAACATGAAAACATTTGCGGAAATGAAATAAATCAAATGGGAAAAACAATAAAAGATAAACCGCAAGAGGATAACAAATACAAATAACGCCACAGTATATAAATATAAATTGAGAATAGAACTGAAAGATAGAATAGGGTAGACCAACAAATTACAAACAAATCAAAACAAACTAAAGAACAGAGGAATATTACAAAAACAACAATGAGTACAGTCTTCACAGCTAACACTAATAGCAACAGCTGTCGCAGCAAATTTTCAATCAAGAAAATTGCACCTATAGAAACGCACACATCAGACCCTCTATTACGTGGGATACTCTGCTGTGTGACACCGCCCAACCGAAACAACAACCCGCTGGATACAAACAAATATCACATATAAATAGTTAAACATAAATACATAAATGCATAAATAGTATGGCAATATGATGTAAATAGAGTGTTGCAGAAAGAATGTGTTGGAATGAAGGCTCAGTTACACTGCCTAATAGTACAGTACTGTGGTACTTTATTAAACAAATACTTCTGGTCTAATTATTTTAAATTCAACACAGAAATAGAAGCTCCATCGTTGATTTGAATGATAACAATCAATGTAGGACTTCTCAGTTCAATAACATTTTCTTTCGCAAACACTGTCAAATATTCTCCAGTCCTGATGTGTAATGTTCTATGTTTCAACCAAGCTTGCTGTGTAACACTGTCAGTTGTATGGCAAATGTCCAATGAACCAAATGTCAACAAACCCTGACCTAGTTACTGCATACTCTCGACAGGACAGGTCACGCTGACATCACTGTAGAGTTGTACTGTTGATGTATTTGTGTGTCGTAACAGACCCCAAGGAACGTCTGGTCTCAGTAGTTTACTTCTCAATATGGTCACTGTGCAGGTTGACCCAGGAAGCTGGCACACCAGTTGTTAAACTCTGTTTAGTTGTTAACTCATACTGGCTACTAGTTGTTGAATCATGCTTTATTTGCTAAATGATGTGAATGTCCACCAGTGGATAAATGTAGATGTTGGGACTGGTGTAGTAAAGTGTAACGATTGTCAACTCATCAAACCCAGCACAGTTTTGGTCATACAGGTCATCTTGTCCTGGAACGTGATGAGGCTCCGACAAGAATGTGAGTGTAAACAATGAGTGTGTATCTGAATGTCAGTACGCGAATGGTAGAATGATTCGATAGAGTTGACAGGTTGGTAGTACATCACTCATACTCACACTGTTCGAATTCAAGAAGTACTGGAACTACGGTGGTCTTTTTATAACATTTAATGGGACGCACACTTGGACAGTACGTGTATGGTTACAGGAACAAATGTCGACATAGACAGCATAATGTTGATCACAGGAATATCATCTTAAGTTAGCATTCATGCTTGGCAAATATCATAATGGAGCATTCGTAAATAAGCATTCAGCGTTCCATCATGTAAATCATCTGGCTTTACTGACTGGGCACGTCAGACCATAACCAATATATAGGAAGGCTCCTAGACCTAACCTCGTCTAGCGAATATTCCTTCACGTAAAGTTCAATATATATATATTTCATAATATAGGAATCCCAGACATGGGTTCTCACATGTAGCAGTGATCTCTTGGTTCATCGAGCGATAGTACAGGCATCCCTTTTTCTCACTCGATAAATACAAAGTATATGAATTTCAACATGGCTGTTCTCTCTCTCGTGAGCTTCACTCACTATAGAATATAGACCAAAATTGGTCATTCATTAAATGTCCTCATTTCTTCATAGGTTCTCTCATAGAGGTAATTGAATAATATCATACAATCCAGTGCTGATACATAGGAATGTCTTCTTCCTTTGAATGGATATTCTTTTTAAAAGTACCACTGTGCATCTGCTTATCAACAACGATGGCGAAGCCCAAGTTCATAATAAATTGTGGTTTTACCTTTTTATGCGAAATATAACTTTGCCATTCCTTGGCAAAAGAGAATAAACACTGGGGTAAAGTACATACAACATGTCTAAATGACTATCACTTTTCCCCATCCATATATAGATCACTATTTCGGCAAAAAGCCTGCTACAACAAAACTCAGCATCCTCACAGGATGGCAGCCATGAATCACACCCCTTGCTAGCGATACTTCCGCTGCATAGCCTTTGACCTTTTCTAGCGACAACCAAATTAGTTCGACTTAGAAATGCAAAGATATCCATATATAAGACAGACTCGTCCTACTCATACAAACACTACGTATAAATTCAGGCCATAGATATACTGAAGCAAGAACAATCTATTCCTACCCAGCCAAAGAATAAATCACAGTAGGCCTAGAGTCGTCTGCGGAGTCCGATCGAAGATGACGGACTATTTTCAAGGGAAGCAACCCAAAAATGACTTCTCCTTAAGCACTTAAAAAAGGAAATACTTTGCTTCCAAAATATTTGCGAACATAATAAGAATATAAATGTATTATATTGCAAGATAGTAAAAATTGCCCTTTACACCACCGTTTGCAGCAAGGCATTCAAGACAGCGTAGACGCATCGAGTCCACAAGGGTCCGAAGAGTATCCTGAGGAACAGCTTGCCATTCCTGAAGCAGAAATGCAGTCAGCTGTGCAACATCCATTGGCAGGGGGTGATTTGTTGACAATATTCGACCAAGGACATCCCAGAGGGGCTCAATCGGAGAAAGGTCAGGTGAATGAGCTGGCCACGCCATCCTGATGATCCCATGTTGCTGAATAAACTCATTCACCACACGAGCTCGATGGGGTCGAGCGTTATCACCTTGGAGGATGGCATTACCACCTATGGCCTCCAGAGCAGGCTGAACAATTGGTCTCAAGATTTCGTTCTGGTATCTTGGGCTGGTCAAGTTGCCTTGGAGGATGTAGAGTGGGGTCCTGCCGTGTCTGTAGAAGCCTCCCCAGAACACGACAGAACCCCTACCATAACGATCCACCTCTCGAATTGTGCCATCAGTAAATTGCTCTCCTGGTCGTCTCCAAACTCGAATCCTGCCATCATTGAATGACACAGTGAAGCGAGATTCATCAGTGAAGAGAACTTGACTCCATTGTTGCCTTGTCCATCGGATGTGCTCGCGACACCAAGCAACACGGGCTCTGCGATGAGCAGGAGTAAGAGGGATTCTGACTGCAGGACGTCGAGCAGACAGTCCAAATTCATGTAAACGTCTGCGAATGGTGCTTTGACTGAACGAACGAACGAACGAACGAACTTTATTTTCAAAGGGTTTAGAATTGGGCACGCAGGCCCGTCTAACATTCTGCCCTTCCTTTCTCTCATCTTCCATACTGAATCCATTTATTCTCACACGTATCCTAAATATTACTTAAATAATAAAATAACAAAAAAAGTACAATAAAATAAAATCCCAACATTGTAACAGTACAATAACAGTTACACAGATTTACAGATGCGTATCATAATTTATACTAAACAGGACAAAATTAACTTTAAAACCTACATATGATGTTATGTAATTATTTAAGAACATAACGAAATTAGGGTGGCATATAATCTGCACTCATGATGTATTTGAAAAGTCTGTGATTGAATGAATATGGACTAAGAGTATTTTTTTAAGTCGTGTGGAAGAGTATTCCACAGATGAGCAGCAGAAAAAGCTAAACTTTTCTTGAATAAGTCGAGCCTAGGCTTGGGCATGTGTAATTTATTTAAGCGTTGACTGCGTCTTCTGCTGTATTTGAAAATAGACCACAGATACGTTGGAGCATTCTGTGACAAGATTTTGTGAATAAATTTGGCTTTGTTGAAGAGAAGGCGCTTTCTTATTGGTAATATGTTAAGATATGTATATGCGTCTACACACTGTGTGAGGTTTTTGTCTGAAATTAGGCGCACTGCACGTTTTTGTAATGGATAGAGTCTTTTAGTGTTGGACATGGTGCAGCCATCCCAAATTGTGGAACAATAGTCTAGATGTGTTTGTATCTGGGATGTATAGAACGTTTTTCGTGTCTCCACATCTAGGAAATGTTTGATTTTAGCTAACTGGTAAACTTTTTGTGCCGTTTGTTTGGTCAGTGCTTGTACATGCGAATTCCAACTTAAATGTTGGTCACTTATGAGTCTTAGTGTTTTATATTCATTTACATTTTCAATTAAAGAGGTTCCAATGTAGAGATGAAGTGTTGTTTTCGGCGAGTTTTGTAATTTTTGTCTAGTTGATATTATCATACATTCTGTTTTAGTGATATTTATTTGCACGCAGTTTTCATTGCTCCACTTAATAAGATTGTCTATGTCGCTTTGTAATAATATTTCTAGCGTGTTGCAACTTTTATCACTACTATAAATGGTACAGTCATCGGCAAATAGGTCGCAGGATGAGTGCTCGATATGTAGTGGAAGGTCATTTATGTAAATGGAAAAAAGTAGGGGGCCGAGAATAGAACCCTGAGGAACACCGGTGTCAATAATAGTTGGGCTTGACAAGAAGTTATTGTACCACACTACTTGCTGTCTGTCGGACAGGAATGATTTAAGTAATGTCACTAGTTTAAAGTTAACTTTCATTGTTTCTAATTTTCTTATTAAAACAGTTGTCTATCATCTTAGTTAGAGCTGTGTGGCATGAATGCTTTTGTCGAAACCCTGACTGACTGTCAATTAGCAAGTCATTGCTAACTAGGTAATGTAGTGTTGCTTTATGTATGTGTTTTTCTAGTGGTTTAGAAAGCGATGATAAAAGAGAAATCGGTCTATAGTTACCAAGATTACTGTTATCTGACGAGCCAGGTTTGAAGAGAGGATATACTTTGGCAATCTTAAAGGCCGAAGGAAAATAACTTTTAACAATACATTGATTATATATAAAAGTTAGTGAATCAATAATAGCTGGTGCGGCGTAACGCAGTATTCGATTACTAATTCCGTCAAGCCCTGATGAGCTATTATCCTTAAGGCCAATAAGATAGTTATACACTTCATTAACTGTCATAAAAGGAATGTCGGGTGGAACTGAGTTTGTACATTTGTTCTTACAGAATGATGAAAGTTTGTCTAAGTCACTACAGGAAGGTGGTATTGTGGATTTCAGACTGTTTATTTCTGCTTGAAAGTGATTGCTGAAGTCGGTGCAAGTAAATGAAGTGTTGGAAGAGAATGAGTCTGGTGCATTACGTTTTTTCGCTAAGGTGTTAATTGCCTTCCATATTTCCTTACTATTTGATTTGTTCTGAACCATATTTCTAAAATGATTTTTCTTTTCTTTCCGAATTAAATATTGAACTTTGTTCCTGTATACCCTGTATGTGTTGAGGTCCTTATTTTTGTGCGCTTGATCTCTCTGCCTCATAGCCTCCAACACTTCCTGCGTGATCCACGGAGATTTTAATTGTCGTTTGACGCGAATTTCCTTAGCTGGTACGTGACATTAACGTTTACAGTTTGTCTCAGCTGACATCTTAGAATGGAACAAGTCACTGTTCGATGGCGCAGGGCTGACAACAAGAGGTACCGGTCATCATGTCTATTGGTGCATCTAGGGCGACCTGGCCGGTGGCGATCCTCCACACTTCCTGTGGCCTGAAATCTCTCCAAAATTCTTTGGATATTAGAGTGTGACACTGCAAGCCGTCTAGCAACCTCATGGACAGATAAACCACTTTCAACCCACGCTATAGCCCTCATTCTTTGTAAGGTGTCAAGACTTCTTCTCGGTGGCATGGTTTTTGCAAGTGATGAAACTACCAAATTAAGAGTGAACTCTGTTCACGAAAAGTCGCCATTGCACGTGGAATGTCAATCAGCACGATTACTTCACCTGTTTGGTTGTACGGAAGTTTGAAAAAAACAGATTAAAAATGTGAATTTATGGTCAGCAAACCAAATTGCACGTGATCACCATGGTTGTCGGTGAGTTGTTTTTATGCTTAACGTGCATAGAGGACTGTCAGAGGAAGATATTGCACTCATTTTTACTAAAAACTTCCTTCATTTAATCATTCTTTGCGCTTATATAAAAGTGTATTGAAAATAATAGGGTGGCCCTTGACTTTTGACGAGTAGTATAGTCTTGCGTGTCAACTGTTAGAAAAAATTAAAATTCTTTCTTCTCAATATTAATGTCCAAGTCATAAACACCAAACAAGGAGGCCTACTAACATTATTTACACACAAACACAAAATTTATGTACTGCCAACTGACTTATTAATACTGGACAATGTTTAAGTTGTACGACTCATCTATACGTGGTGTATATACAATCGTGTATAAACTTACAGTCATTATACTTCCACATTAATGATTAAGAAAGACAGTAGTCAGCTCAAGGCCACTGACATCTCAGAACATTTTTTCCTGGAGAGAAAAATTGGGTTATTGCTACATGTTACTCCGTTCACATTTGTATATTGGGCAGGTGCAGCAAATGTTTGGCTGTTATGGACTGATGCCACAGGCACACAGAAATATTGTACCAATCCTGTACCAATCCTGTACTTATGGTATATATCAGGGGTTCTCAACCTTTTTTGGCTCTCCCCCCCCCCCCCCCCCCCCCTTTCCCCTTTTCTGAACCTCATTTACCCCTGTGATCCCCCTCATAGTCGCTGTTAGCTGGGAAAAAAGTTACTTTATTATCTTACTGTAGCCCCCTAGAAATATGGCATGGTTGGGGGGGGGAGATATGGCCATCGCTGAGAAGTACTGGTAAAGATGGTACCTCAGTCTGAAGAGTCCGTTTGCTAGCCGGACAATGATGACCTGGTCTCACCTAAATAGCTAATAATAGGCATCATTTTTTGCATCTGGCCTGGGTGTTCTCTTTTCCATTAGGACTTGAGTATCCACGCTGGTTCTGTTTTAAAATATAATTATCTTAAACATTGTCTAACACATCTCACACATCTACTACTCTCAAACCAGAAACTGCATCTTAACGCTCACTAACAAATGTCTGCTTTCAAACAGCAGAAAAACGATTGATCAATCTCTTTCGATCTGGTCATATGACTTTCAACATCTTGACAACTTTAAACTTCTTTACATGATTTTCTCAAAAAGTGTCTTGCTATCACAGCTTCCCCGCTCCATTAATTCATTCGTGTATTCTCACAAACTTGTTATTTCATCTGTGCGTTTTCAGACCCAATCGACGTGACCTCTCATCAACCTTTCTCATTGTGTCTGGTTACGGCGAGCAGAGGAGACAGATTGTCAGCAAAGTCTAGGATTCTAGATCGTCAAACTGAGTAGTCACTGAGCTCTATGTCTCTAGGCTGATGTTGCTGTTACATAACACTCCCAGAGTTGCTGTTTCATAATACTCTCAGAGTTGCTGTTACATAATACTCTCAGCATTGCAACTCCTAAATGTATCCTAATATGTGCTCAGTCGCTCGAACGTTATGTGCGTGTGAGTGTGTGTGTGTGTGTGTGTGTGTGTGTGTGCGTGCTGCGGTGATAAGCATTGATGACATACTTGTGTTGAGGAATGTTTATTCACTTTTAAACAATATGCTCTTGATAGTTAGTACTTATTACAATAACATGACTTATTGAGGAGCTTCGAAGATTGAGCGCCGAAATGGGCGAATTAACTCCAATAGCCCACTCCGGAGACGACTTCCTAACTACGCCACGGACCTAAAGTAATATGCACATTACGGATCATTTCTCTCATTTAGTAACCTTAATCAAGATTTACACGATATGCGCGCGCCAGTCAAGATGGCGTATCTTGAGGTGAGCGTGCCGGATGTTGAAGACCACGTGGTGCGAATGATCGTGTTGATATGTCAGTGAATGGAGAGGTCATAGGTTATTGTGGTCCAGTGAATAGATTTGAAAAGTAGCCAGAAATCCGGACATGTGAGAAAGTAATGACAGAAAAGTTTTACAAGTATTATGATACATGATATTGTATTAGCATAATTGGACTGTTCTCATTCATCACATTGACGTGTTGGTCAGACTGTACTTCTATGAATGCCTGGAGTGGGGCCTGGTTATGTCCAAAATCTGAAGAGACAAAGAAAACGACAACAGCACCATCAAGCATGTCGTAAGAGGCGACTAATATGAGGTTGGGCATGAGGCTGGCAACCTCATGACGTAAAAGAAATAGCAACAGAAACCTCAGCTACAAGACTTCCTACAAGATGACCAGCTCTAGTAGTGACTCCATGCTCTGTCTGGAGTGTCAAGGAGAAGTGACGATTATAAATGTCTGGTCTGGTCTGGTCTGGTCTGGTCTGGTCTGCACTTCTTATTTCACTGCATGACCCCCCCTCCTCCCACTTTCCCATCATTTGGAAGAAGCTTGTAGCAGAGCACTTTAGGTGCTATTTCAGTTGTCGTTTCTTTAGCAATGTGTGACATAATTAGGTCGCTAACAGAGTGAACAATTCAACTAAGTGTCTCTTACGGCACACCAAGAGACCACTGGTGCTTCTCTCCCTTTGTAATGTTAGTCATTTGGAATCCCAGGGGGAAGAGAGAAAAAAGGAAGACATAAATGAGGAAGACATAAATGAGGAAGACATAAATGAGGAAGACATAAATGAAGAAGACATAAAAGGGATTTAAAAGACATGAAAAACAAACTGGAACGGATGGAACAAGAAATGAAGATGGTGTGAACTGGTTGACGATATGTGCTCCACAGGGAGCTGAGGTGTAAAGTTGATGATGGTGGGGTGGATGACGACAACGATGATGATGATGATGATGATGATGATGGTGGTGATGATGGTGGTGATGATGATGGGCATGATAATGATGATGATGGTGGTGATGATTGTGGTGATGATGATGGCATGATAATGATGATGATGGTGGTGATGATGGTGGTGATGATGATGGGCATGATAATGATGATGATGATAATGATGATGATGATGATGATGATGATGATGATGATGATGATGATGATGATGATGATAATGGTGATGACTACGAGGACGACAATCATGACGATGATGGTGGTGACGATAATGATGATAATGATGATAATGGTGAGGACGACGAAGACGACGACGATGAAGATGGTGATGATGATAATAATAATACGTTTCAACTATTAAATATTTAAACAACACAACAACTGAACGGACATAAAAGGATAATTCTAAAGTCTATGGATAAACGTATTAATAAAAATTAGTCAATTTCAAATGGTTCAACGTTAAGAGTTTTTACATCTTCCTAAACAAGGTGCTTGTGAATAGGCGAACATTATGTAATGTACATAGACATATGATTTTTGAGAACAATTTACAGTTTTCATTGAATCGAACTGAATTTAAAAAAGGCAAGATTTTAAAAGGCTGATATCGTATCAATTAATTGGGACCTAAGACACAGCAAAATTGATGAATGCAGTCAACGACCCATAACTTGACTGCTTGCGTCAGAGTCAGCGAACCAGAGCTGACCAAGACCCTACGCCACCTCCAAGTGGTGGTCCTGGGAACAGGCTGCATCACTGCAATGTGGCTGAGTGAGTAGGGATCGAAGAGGGAAGGCAAACCCTGTCCCAAAAAATGCCGTGCTGAAGTCGGATGTGTTGGCCGAAAGGCGCAAATATCGCAGCCCCGCTGTAAACGGACACAACGCAACCAACGTCCTTTTTAGGACGAACGAGGAAGAAGAATAAGAAGAGTATCAATTAATCACAGGTATAAGGGCGCCAGGTATGCTAAGATACATACACACCAAAAGATGATCCTAACCTGTAGTGAGATGGCAACACGCACACACACACACACACACACATCACACGCGCACACACACACACACACACACACACACATACACACAGCTTAGAAAGATTATACAGATCTGTGGCCAAATATGACAAAACACACACGAACAGATTTTCCTGAGATTCCCTAAGCACTATTTACGGACCAATTATTCACACTAATGCAAATTTATGTTCCAGGTAATTTTATTTGCAAGTTTTGATAGACGTTTATCGCTGGCGAATTTATTTATCCTGGTGTCTGACAAGATGTTGACCTTGAGCGTGCAAGAGAAGTTGTGACACTGATGGTCTCCAGTTTGTGTCTACGTTAATTTTAGAAGCGGTAAACTTCGTCAAAGTTTTCTGTTTCAGAAGTGTCACGTCTGCATTTTATAACAGACGATGTAATGGAAGTTCATAATGAAGGCTGTATAATTGATGTAGGATGTTGTCAACGATGCTTTTATGAGATGAGATGATGTGTAAAGATGTAACTAACCGTAGTGATATAAATGACGTGATGTGTGGGGAATGTTACTAACCATAGTGATATTAATGCCATGATGTGTGGGAAATGTAACTAACCATAGTGATATAAATGGCATGATGTGTGGGAGATGTTGCTAAGCACAATATTATAAATGATATAGTGCGTGGATAAAGATACTAACCACAATCATATAAGCAACATGACGTGCGACAGAAATTAAAAATATGTATGTATCAAGTGAGATGAAGTGTGAAGGATGTTGATAAAGATAATGATATGGTAACTGAGATGATGTGCGGAGCAAGTTAATAAGATTATGTTAGTATACGTCGTAAATTTTTAAAGATAGGTCAGAAGATATTTATGGTCCCGTCTGAGCAGAAGTGATAGTGATAAATATGTGAGAAAAAAAGGTGTAAGAAATAGATTTTTCACGAGGGAATAGTGTAAGAGGAAGATCTGTCTCTGGAGTGAGTAGTTTCTCTAGTCCAGCCTATCTATACGACTATATTTTAATATAAGACAACCTTTCTCTCCCTATATGAAATATAAGTTACACTAAACACACCCACACACTCACAATTATGTGACAATACACACAAACATGAAAAAACTATGGTTCATTGGGTATGGGTCTGACCAACACGCACATTAAGTTCTTTTTGTTGTTTATTATCATTAAACTTTTTACAACATCAAACATATAGAGAAATCAAATACATCATGTGTACAGATATATGAAAATAACCGAATAAGTGCCCTCCCTTTGTTGAGAAAAGATCCCAAAAGAAGTTAATAACCCAAAGGTCAAAGATACGCACTAGATTACAGAATAGACTGTGAAGAACAAGTTCCCACTAAATTACTACTCAGTAAAGTACTCAGTTAAGCGAAATAAAAAAAGAAGTTAGTACAATGATTGTAACAAAGGAAAATATTTACTCTCTCTCTCTGTCTCTCACTCCGTCATCTGTGGCCACAAACACTCTTGCTTACCTAATAATGGTTTAGGTATCCCTTGAAAAATTACAATAATCTGAACCTATATTGTCAGGTGGGTTGCCCAAATCTGGCCCCAGTCCAGTCTTTGTATCGAATAATAATTACAAGGTGGACGCCAAATTTAGTGGTTTAATTTTTCCTGGATGAATCTTGCGTCACCGCATATAGTTACTGAAGCAAGACGTTTTCGGGACGTTCACAGTTACAAAAGAGAAAAGGAGTTCCTGTATTGTCAAGCCTCTGGTTGCTAAGACAAATGTTACGATATGTAAAACTTAAAATGATGGTAAATCCTATCGGCTGACTCTTATGGTGAGTACCGATTTTGAAACAGCGTAGTTTTCTGGATCACTCCGTTGCCACGGCTGTCAAACGTCGGGAATATATGTTCTTTCGTATGCCCAGTGGGCTGGAACATTTTCATAATTAATTCTGGATAGTTAATTTTACTGTTTCTATTGGTCTCTCTCTGAATGAAGAAAGACGATCGAACAGGTCCAAAAATCGAAGACCCAAAATAATAATAATGTTACTGGTAATATTAGACCGCTGGCCGCTGGTTTTGATTAGATGCTATATTGGGAAGAAAAGAACATTTATGAAAAACTGCTACTATCCTATCCGCCCGTAAGTTTTTCGCTATGGCATGTCGGGGGAAAAGGGCATGTGCCCTGCCCCGTTATGGCCTGCGAGAAAATGAATAGCGCACAGAGTCAATTATTATTCAATTTATCCATACTCGCACTTTAACCAAAAATCGCCTGTCACTACTAGCTATTTGTCGGCGTCTATTGTTTTGTCACATAACATTAACTCTAGTCACTTATTTAATTTCACACAATGAAATATAATGCGAATTCTTTTCGGTCACTGATCCGTCACACTTGATAATCTCTGTCAGCTAAACCATATCTTCTTGTGTAAGAAAAAATGGGGTGTTTGAAATTAGATTACTCTGAACGACTGGCAAGAAATATCTATGCGTTATGTTATTTCACTAGTTTTAAACGCTAAGGAATTATCGTGAATAAAATGGTAAACCTAACACATTTTAACACGTAAGCACGGTTTCTATTACCACAAATTAGAAAATGAAATCCCCACGGGACAATTTAACACATTTAGCGAAGAAATGGTTCTAGTCCGTCGTGCTTAGATTATCCAAGAATGTCTGAGCGACTCCAAAAACTGAATTTGAGAGAGCGCAGTATATATACAGATTATGGTGTTATTGTCACTAGAAGATGTTATAATTCGCACCTCTGTATAGCAGGGAATTCAGGAAACTGCGTTTCCCGGATCAAAGGTTTGTTCGTTCATTCTACTCAGCGATGCTGATCGACATCATAAGACTGGCCGTGCACGAGCCTCACTTAGACTACGTCCACTTGCGCAGATCAAACATTATCTCCCCCTGGAACGTGCCAACATCAAAGGTGGTCGGGAAAATATTATCGCCCGTTGTCTCTCTTCAAACAATCCGTTATTTTCTCCGCGCAACTGTCTAATGACCGATAAAAGGCTAGTCAGCTCGCGTGAGAAACTCAGGTAAACAATCGCGATTCGCTCCCTTGTTAAACTGGCAGGTTTGCGAAAGTTGGTAAACATCTCTGTTGTTAAGTTCCAGAAAAAAAAGACGTGGATTCAACGGTGAGTCATACAAACAAAAAATTGTGTGGTTTGGCTTAGCCAATGGTAGACACTAAATGGGAAAGCGAAGGCTGTCAGATTACTGTATCACTATTTACATTCCACGTCACAGTATAGCTAAGATGGTAATTGGAGGATGTTGATGTAGCTGAGATGATGTGTGGAGCGAGTTAATAAGATGATATTGGTAAAGCTGTGATGATAAGTGGTGGATGTTGATAAAGATAATGATGTTGTAACTGAGATGATGTGTGGAGCATGTTAATAAGATGATATCGGTATAGCTGTGATGATAAGTGGAAGATGTTGATGAAACGATGTTGTAACTGAGATGATGTGTGGAGCAAGTTAATAAGATGATGTTAGTATAGATGCGATGATTGGTGAAGAATTTTGATAAAGATAATTATGTTGTAAGTAAGATTATGTCTGAAGCTAGTTGATAAGATGATATTGGTGTAGCTATGATGATAAGTGGAGGGTGTTGATTAAGATAATGATGTTGTAACTGAGATTGTCTGGAGCAAGTTGATAAGATACTATTGGTATAGCTGTGATGATAAGTGGTGAATATTGATAAAGATAATGATGTTGTAACTGAGATGATGTGTGGAGCATGTTAATAAGATGGTGTTAGTATAGATGAGATGATAAATGGAGGGTGTTTTTGTAATTGAGATGTTGTGTGGAGCGTGTAGATAAGATGATATTCGTATAGCTGCAATGATAACTGGACGTTGCTGTAATTGAGATGATGCGTGGAGGACGATGGCACTTTCACTTATTGTCTGCCTGAATTACCTTTTCGCATCCGTAAATTGTCACGACACGATTAGTCTATTCCGTCCTCTCTCTCTCTCTCTCTCTCTCTCTCTCTCTCTCTCTCATTGCATGTGTATGTGTATTTGTGTAGGGGCAAACATATTTATTTTGTCAACAAAGGTGATGTCCTTCCCAGAAGCTGACACTTGGTGACGTTCCCAGGTGAAACAATAGTTGAATGTATCTCTGGCCTGGTCGCAGCGCCCAACCCGCACGTTCCACACGTTACTGATCCGCCAACAACTGCCAGGGGATGCTTGTAAATCTCACACGACGATTGTGTGGTGTATGTGTGTTTCCGTGTGGGCTTGGGTTCAACCGTGGAACAATGGACTCGTTGTAGTTCGCTTTTGATGCGACTCAAAATGTCTCTCTTCTTCTACTTGTCATTTTGTTACGGATCATCTTGTTAATCTTCTCTTGATAATCATGTGGCCTCAGTCATGTATCTTCACATTTATTGATATTGTGTATTAATGTATATACAGGGAGTAGACCCTATCCTGATAAATCTTCTGTGTCGTCATTTGCTCTCATATAACCACATCTATTTCTCTAGTCCAGTGTTTCCCAAAATTTTACCGAGTCCCGACCCCCTTTTATAATAGCCAAGTAACCTGCGACCCTCCGCCACATTTGCATAAAAAGGTGTTTTTAATAGGGTAAAGAAAACACATTAAAAAAAAATTTTTCAGAATATAATTCTAACCTAATATTTAAATAACCTAATATTAAATGTGATGGTTGTACTTGCATCTGGGCAGCCAGCTTCAACATTCGCGGCTGAGTGTTTGTTAAAGCCAACCTCATGTCATCCTCAACAGTCTGTTTCTTGCCTTTGTTTTGATATGAAGAAGCGTTGAAAATACACTCACGCAGAGATATGTAGAGGCAAATGGAAGTAAAACTCGAAAGGCAAGCATGGTGACATTTGGATATGACTGATACATTGTACACAAGAACTGAGTCAGCAATTTTTCATAAAACAAATTACGTGCCGAGGAATCGTTCCGCAGATCCAAGAATTTCATCCTGTATTTCATCGGGAATACTGGCTACATTCAGGGAAGCAGAGAATGGGTTTGGTACCAGTGCAGCTTCTTCTTCTGTAAGCTCAGGGAAGTACCGCTGAAATTCCTTTTCAAGGTGCCCAGTAATCTCCTCCTTCAGATTCTCATCCAGTTCACCTTCAGATTCCTCTACCACACTGCAGAGTTTTTCAGACATGGCAATGTTTCCAAGATTTACTTTCTGACGCCAGTTTAGCAGCTTGGATACAAATGCCTGAAGATTGTCTTGAAATTGGATAATGTATGTTTCCTTTCCCTGAAGTTTCAGGTTCAGCTTATTTAGCTGGTCTAAAATGTCTGCTAAGTAAGCAACTCTTTTCTTCCAAGCTTCATCATTAAAGTACACCACAAGGTCATGTTTCCCTTGCACTTCCAGGAACAACTTGATTTCATCTTTCAATTCAAAGACACGATTGACAACATTTCCTTTCGACAACCAGCGTACAGCAGTGTAGAAAAGAAGAACCTCGTGATCAGAATTCATATCTTTACAGAGTTCTTTAAACAGACGCGTGTTGAGGGCTCCAGATTTGATGTAATTCACAATTTTGATCAGAGAATCAAGTACCTCTTGCAGAGGAGCTGGAAAAGTCTTACTGGCAAGAGCATATCGGTGAATCATGCAGTGAATGCCCTTTGCTTGAGGAGCAAGTTCTTTTACTTTTGTCTGAAAGCCCGACTTTGACCCTAGCATAGCTGGTGCTCCATCTGTACAAATCCCACAGACGTTTTCCACTGTAGTCCTCCTGTTTCAAAAAAGGTATTTATCTTCTCCATAATATCTTCACCTTTTGTAGTAGTTTGAAGTGTACTACAAAACAGGAACTCTTCTTTGATGTCGTCTGAATGAATATGTTTCACGAAGACAAGCAACTGAGAACATGAACTTACGTCCGTTGATTCATCAACTTGAAAAGAAAACAATGGAGAAACTTTGATTTCATTCAAAACCTGCTCTTTCACGTCTACGGACATATCTGAAATGCGCCTCTGAATAGAGTTATTGGACAGAGATATTTGTCACATCTTTATCTCACTGGCTTCCCCAAGATTTAACTTCACCATCTTCAACATGCAGGGTTTGATGAGCGTTTCTCCAATCGTGTAAGGTTTTTTTTTTGTTTGGCAATTTCCAATGCGACTTCATTTGATGCTTGCACTGCTGCTGTGCTCTGTTGCTGACAATTTCCTGTACGATAAAGTCTCTGACGACTGAGACCAGTTTCGTGGCGTCGAAAGAACTCCAAATCCTTTTTAGTATGTTCTGAATGCTTTGTCTCTAAGTGACGTTTGAGTTTTGAAGGTTTCATAGATTCAGCACTGAGAACAACATTGCACAAAACGCATTGTGGCTTCTCTATGCAATTGATGATCAAGGTGGTAAAGGCAAATTTTAGATATACTTCTGAAAGTTTACGATTTTTCTCCTTGGGTAAGGATTTCTGAAAATATACTTACTTAGTCGTTCCTCTTCTACCGTGAGGTGTAGAGGTTTGGAAGAGAGAGCGCCAGACTATCCTATCGGCTGTCTTCCTCCTGGCCTGGTTCCATTCTAGTCCTCGGTCCTTCAAAGATTGTCTAATGTTGTCCTCCCAGCGGACTCTGGGTCGTCCTGGGGGTCTGGATACCTGGCTCTTTGTTTCCCATGCTTGTCGTGGTAGCCGATCTTCTCCCATTCTGCAGACATGGCCAACCCATCTTAGATGGGACTGTTCTACTTGGGTCTGCAGAGGGTGGGATTTTAGGCCTTGACGTAAGGTCTGGTTGCAGACCATGTCTCTTCTTGTTACTTCAACCACCTTCCTCAGATACCTCATGTCTGATGTTTGGATCTGGCTTTTGTGGGTTGTAGTCATTGCCCATGACTCGCATCCATATGTCAAGACTGGGACATAGGTGGAGCGGTATACAGCCATCTTCGTTTTCTTACCAACCTCTTTCTTGCTGAGGAATCCTCGATTTATGGCCTGATAAAGTCTCCCAACCGCTGCTTTTCGAGTGGCCAACTCTTCTTTGATGCCCCCCTTTCGGTCTATAATAGCTCCGAGATATTTAAAGTGGTCGACCTGCTCCAGGACCTGTTCTCCCAGCTTAATCTGATGTCTTCTTTCTTCTCGTGATATCACCATGGATTTTGTTTTAGAGCTGCTTATGGCCATCCCTCTCTTCTCCAGGTCTTCCTTCCAGACTTGCAGGTTGGATTGGAGATGTGCCTCTGATTTAGCAATCAGGGCAACATCATCAGCAAATGCCAGCTCTGAAATACATACCTGTCTCATCTTCCAGTACCCCACTGAATACTTTCTTGTTCTCTCCTTACATGCCTTGATAACATTGTCCATGAGGAGTATGAAAAGGGACCCAAAGATGCAGCAATAGAAAATGCAGTCAGTGACCCATAGCTTGACTGCTTGCATCAGGGTCAGCGAACCAGAGCTGACCAAGACCCTACTCCACCTCCACGTGGTGGTCCTTGAAACAGGCTGCATCACTGCAGTCTGACTGAGAGAGTAAGGATCGCAGAGGGAAGGCAAACCCGGTCCCAATAAATGCCGTGCTGAAGTCGGATGTGTCGACCGAAAGGTGCAGATATCACAGCTCCGGTGTAAACAGACACAACGCAACCAACGTCCTTTTCAGGACGAACGAGGAAGAAGAGGAAGAAGAAGGAGTATGAAAAGATAAGGTGATAGGATATCACCTTGTCTTACACCAGTGGTGGTCCTGAACTCTTCTGACTTATGGTTTGCTGTCCTCACATAATTTCTGCAAAACTTGTAGAAGCTCTGTATAGCATGAATCAGAGGTGCTGGAATGTTTTTCCTTGCCAAACAGTCCCAAAGTTTGCTCCAGGGGACCCTGTCAAACGCCTTTTCCAGATCTATGAAACAAAGATGGATCTCACTCTTATACTCAAGAGCCTTTTCACTCAGCTGTCTGAGTGTGAAGATTAGATCTTGAGTACTTCGGTTTGCTCGGAATCCGCACTGGATCTCTGTAGTGAAATTGACAGAGATACAACGGTAAAATACCTCCAAAGATAACATTTAAGGATAAAAACATAATGCGTAGGCTGCGAATAGTACATGATCGCCTAGACCGCGGGTCATCATCCTCCATAAAAATTGACTTGCTAGACAGGAGGGGAACGGCGGATCAAAAAGGAAAAAAATATGACTGGAAAGATTGCGTGAGACTAGAAAGGCTAAGGAGACGCAATTGGGGGGGAAACGGAGAAAAGTCACGTTTCCCAAGTTGACATAAAAAGTAAGCAACTCGACAGAAGGGACCATAGATATGTTACGCCACAGTCATTTATTGGACGCTTTTGCAATACCAAGCCCTTGATTTGAATTCAGCGGCTAAAACGCAGATGTTTGGAATATTACAAAATTTAAAAAGTATTTTTTTCTTAATATTAATGTTAGGAATATAAAAATTAGCTGGCCGGATGGCCCATTCTGAGCAGTGAACTAATATGTTCTTAATTTTACAGACGGATAGATAATATTGAAGATAATGACAAAAGACAGTGTTGTTCACATCATCGACAGACTGTATTGAATCTAAAAGTGTCGCTAATTGCACAAAAAAACACGACCTCGAGACGCAGGTGTTCAAATCTACGTAGTATGGAAGAGAGGGACATTGGTGGTAGCTGTGTCTAAATATAACTTTTAACGACAAAATTTTGGAGGGGAGAGAAAGGTTGGTTCAAAAATCAAGTACATTTTTGTAGAAACACAAGTAGAGACGGACAGACTAACAGATAACCATCCATACTTGACTGAAGCATGACTGAAATGACTTTAGGGTAGGAAATTTGAATTTAAAATAAACCTAGGCAGTGATTGGCCACAGACAATCATATTATTAGCGCTCAGAGCGCAAGTGGGGCCATTCTTCAATAGTTGTTCAGTGATAGACACAGATTTTAAAGTGTGGTGATTTCCATATGAAAGAAAGTGAAAGAAGTTTAGGGACGCCATACTATAGCCAGCAGCTCAGCTGAGTTTTGCTAGCAATTCTGTGTTATTTATTCATAATCTGGTAAGATTGAAATTATTTCCTTATATATTTTGAATATTGTTTCATGTTCGAGTGATTTGATACTGCCATATCGAAATCTAGCCTTACAAACAAGTAGGGATTTGCTCTAGACCCCCCGCCCAGTCAGGGTCTAGGGACCAACAATATACATAAACTCCAGCAAGGGTTAGGCAAGACAGATCAAGTGTTGAGAATAATGAAACATATTACCTATCCTCTTTTAGGGCAGAAAACTAATAAATATTTTTCAGAATCTATAGTCTGGGAGGATCTATCTGATGTAAAACCACCATGGTAAATGTGCTGTTTGGTCAGAGAGATCTGACCTGTCTGTATGATGTGGTTGTTGTGTCAGTGTTGTGTCCAGACGTGGGTAGAGAATAGATTTTGACACATGGCCCATACTTTGATTGCAGAGCTGTGAGTTTCTGTTGTCAACCAAGCAGTGTCTATTCAGTTGGTGACTTTACTCGAGTGTATCTGTGCAGTACTTGTGACAGAGACCACCATTATTGCCCGCCAGCACGGAGAGGTGGGACCACAAGATTTCAGCACCAGAGCTACAACTACAAGATGAGTGAGCCTCTGGTCTGCTGGACATTCACCAACGCTTGGTAGTTACTAATATCCCCATAAAAATTCCCACCATTTTCTGGACACTGTGTAGTCAATATAGACAGGTGTGATGAGGCCACCCCAACAGCACAAACATTAACTATCCTCCCAAGTAGATGACTACTAGAACATTTTAATAAAACTAACTAGTATAGTACATATATATGTACACTATTGCATTTATGATATAATATTCCATGCATTTCTTTCATAATCTCTAAATCCTTTTAAGTTCTGGTCAACCTAAAAAATTGATCCAGAACAAAATAAATGTAATATAATTCTATCAAAAAATTTTACACACGTGAGTTAGTTCAGTGTATTTTAACATTTATTAATATTATTAGTCTTGTTAAATATCTGTGGGTATATCTATAACCTATTACACCACACTACATATCATAACCCTAGACACTTTACGTAGCCACATTCATTAAAAAAAAATTAAGTGTGAGGTCGTAGTGGTAGCAAGAAAGGCCTTCTGACAATTCTCAACTACATTTTATCTCAGGAGCCTTCACAGCTGGCCTCATACAATTACATTTAGTAATATCACCATCATACAATACCATCAACACCACTACATATATTGGGGTCTTGTCCAGGGATAATTAGCCCAACAGTAATATTAGGATCTCCTGGTGGGAGAAATAAAAGTAGGGAAATAAATTGTAAAATTTCCTTTAAAATTAAAAGTGTCCCTGCAGATAAAAGTTGGTGAATCTTCACAGCCAGTAATAATTAATTAGTTAACTGGTTAGTTAGAATTAGTTAGACTATAGTCATAAGAAGTACTTAGTGTATTTACTGGTTAGAGATTTATCTTGTATATTATTATATTGTCTAAAAAGTATGGCGGAGCTGGCAAAATTTAGATCAGCTGCTGTGCTCACCGCGAAGGAGATGGGAATGGATGGTCAAATTTTAATTCAATACATAACGGCTGAATGTGATAAATATATTGAAAGGGAAGATAGAAAGGTAGCTGAAGAGAAGAGGTTACAAATTGAGGCTGATAGAGAAATTAAGAGGCTGCAGATTGAGGCAGAAGAAAAACGACAGCAAAGGGAGGCAGAAGAAAAACGACAGCAAAGGGAGGCAGAAGATAAAAAGGCCGAAAGGGAGGCAGAAGATAAAAAGGCCGAAAGGGAGGCAGAAGAAAAAAGGTTGACTGCCGAAAGGGAGGCAGAAGATAGAAGGTTGCAGAGGGAGCACGAATTACGACTAAGGGAGCTGGAATTACAAGGCCAGGCTCCTGAAAATGGTGCCAGCCCTTTTGCCTCAGATGCTACGCCCAGTCTGGGAGCCTCAAACTCAGCTATGGGGTTTCATTTAGACCATTTTGTTGAAAAAGACGATGACATAGAGGGGTACCTAGGACGTTTTGAGTTATTAGCTACTACATATGGGTTAGAGAGAGAGAGAGGTGGAGCTTAAAGCTATCACAGGGATTGAGAGGTACTTCTTATGAAGTATTTGCCAAAATGAACAGGGAAGACCAAGACAATTATGACATGTTAAAGCAGGCTTTGTTATTAAGGTACGAGAAGAATGGTGAATTTTATCGTAAGAAATTTAGAAATGCCAAACTGTTGTCTGGGGAGACATACCACCAATTCTCTGCTAGACTAGAAACCTATTTGGAGAAATGGACGGCTCTGGGGAAGACCCAAGATCTTAAAGAAATGATCATGATTGAGCAATTGAGAGAGTCCATGGCTCCAGACATGAGAAAATTTCTCATGGAACAAGGTGCAGAGAAGTTGGGGGAAATTTTAAATGTTGCTGAGAGGTATCAGGCAGCCCAGGCAGAGGTAAGTGGTGCTAAGAAGAAGCACATAGACAATTTTAAAGCTCCACAGCAATTTAATAAATTTGATAATAGAGAGCAGGGAAATAAAGGTAGGACAAACTTTGAGCGGCCAAGAAATGACTATCGCGACAGAAACTCACAGTTCAATGACCAAAAGTTCAATGAAAGAAAACCGTTGAACCAAGGAAAAAGATGGTGTAAATGGTGCAAGAAGGATAACCATAACACCGAATTTTGTAGAAGGAAACCTTCAAACATTGCTGCAATGAAGTCGGGGACGCAAAGATTAAAGGTTAATCCTAAGGGACAACAGGAACCTTATCACCCCCCAGTTTGTGAGGATGTTATTTGTAATGGGGTCACCATAAGGTGCCTTTATGATACAGGTTTGGATTATGATTCAGTTGTGAAGTCTAGCCTAGTGGACCCAAGTCAGTATACCACAGAAACAGTGGAAATACAAGGGGCGACTAAGGACATACCACTCATGACACTTCCCATCGCAAGGATAACGGTGAAAACTCGCTATGTGGAAGGAGAAATCAGAGCAGCAGTGATAGATGAACCAATCTACCCTCTGATATTGGGGTGTAGATACGTCTTCTTGGGGAATCCCGAGAAACCTGTGATCATGGCGACAGTGCAGACCAGGTCACAGAAGAAGGAGGAAGAAGGTGAACCTATAAATGCTCA
The DNA here is from genome assembly GCA_024509875.1 of Oreohelix idahoensis. Classification (NCBI taxonomy): domain Eukaryota; kingdom Metazoa; phylum Mollusca; class Gastropoda; order Stylommatophora; family Oreohelicidae; genus Oreohelix; species Oreohelix idahoensis. The sequence goes on from JAMPIV010000384.1 coordinate 316,445, forward strand.
TCCAGAGGAGATGAGGAAGGCGCAGGCTGAGGATAGGACACTCAAGCCCTGTTTTAAAAAATTGCCCAAATGCCACACACCTCCGAGCAAGGGGGAATATTTCATGAAGAACAAACTCTTATACAGGAAGGCCGGAACTGGAACAAATGGTCACAACCAGCTGGTTCTTCCCACTTCATATAGAGATAAAGTGATGGAACTCGGGCATGCGATTCCCTTCAGTGGTCACATGGGGATCAGCGCCACAGGACAGCGTATAGCTTGTCATTACTTCTGGCCAGGGATAACGGAGGATATAAAAAGATATGTCAAATCCTGCCCAGAATGTCAAAGGGTAGCTCCAAAGCACTGGACTGCTCCTGCAACTCTAGGGGAAATGCCCATAGTGGGAACACCTTTTGAGAGGGTTGCAGTGGATATTGTAGGACCTCTCACTCGGACCAAGAGGAGGAACAGTTACATCCTTACTCTGGTGGACACTTGTTCTATGTGGGGAGAGGCGGTAGCCCTGCCATCAATTGATTCAAAACATGTAGCAGAGGCACTACTTACAATATTTACCCGATTAGGATTCCCGCATCAAATCTTGACGGATAATGGTTCTCAGTTCAAGGGGAAACTAACGGAAGAAGTTTTTAAGCTATTTCAAGCCAGGCACTTTCATTGTAGTCCGTACCATCCACAAGGGAACGGCCAGGTAGAGAGGTTCAACGGGACTCTCATTTCTATCCTGAGAAAGCTGGCACACGAAAAACCGGATCTGTGGGATCAATTCCTGCCCGCCGCATTGTTTGCGTACCGGGAGGTACCACATAGTTCAACCGGGATGGCTCCCGCAACTCTGCTATTTGGGAGGCCAATAAAAGGTCCATTAGAAGCTTTATTAAGGACCTGGACAGATGAGAAGGCGGAAGAGACTGTTACCTCATCGTATCAATACGTGAACGAACTGACCACTCGTTTGAAAGCTGGATGGAAACTGGCAAATGATAATTTGAAACAAGCCAGGAAGAAACATGCAGCATATTTTAATAGGAAGGCAAAGGACAGGGAACTGGCAGTCGGAGAGAAGGTGCTGCTTCTACTACCCGGAAGCCAGAATAAATTACAAATTGGTTGGCAAGGTCCATATACGGTTCTAGAGAAGGTGTCTAGAACAAACTATAAAATTGACAAAAAGGGGAAGGAAAAAGTTTATCATGTAAACCTGTTAAAGAAGTATCTGGACAGACCACTCCAGGAAAGCACCCCCTTATTGACCTTGGCTATTGCAACCCAGATGCAAAAAGAACCACTCACCTCACATGAATACCCATTACATCCTTGTGAAACAGCAGCACAGGTAAAAGTCAGTAAGCACCTGACTAAAAACCAGAGGGAGAGAGTTCAAAAGGTTCTGGAGGAACATACAGATGTATTAACAGATAAACCAGGCCATACAAATTTGCTACAGTATGACATGAAACTGGTAGACTCAAACCCAATCTGTATGAGAGCCTATTCTATTCCGTTCGCGAAGGAGAAGGCATTGAAGGAAGAAATAGAGTATTTGTTGAAGGAGGGGATTATTTCGCACAGTGAATCATCTTTTAGTTCTAGTGTCGTTTTGTTGAGAAAACCGTCTGGGGAACACAGACTGTGCATAGATTACAGGAAACTGAATGCTGTCACAGAAGGACAAGTGGATCCATTACCAGACACAAAACAGTTATTTGCCAGACTGAACAAGGCAAAATACTTTTCAAAGGTGGATCTTAGTAAAGGCTATTACCAGATCCCAGTGAAGCCTGAAGTGAGACCTTATTTGGCTTTTAGCACTTCGGATGGACATTATGAATTCAATATGCTACCATTCGGACTGAAAAATGCTCCGAGTGTGTTTTCAAGGATGATGCGCAAATTGTTGGATCCCCTGAATAACCCATGTATCACGAATTTCATGGATGATATTCTCGTCGCCACAGAGACATTTGAAGAACACATTGAAGCTCTGGAGATGTTGTTTGATAGACTTCGGGAGGCGAACTTAACTGCTAGGCCAACAAAATGTTGTATTGGATGCAAAGAGTTGGAATTCTTGGGACACACTGTATATCAGGGTAATATGACCCCTGATCCTAAGAACTTGGAAAAACTGCAGAGAGCACCTAGGCCGCAAACAAAAAAGGACGTGCGATCATTCGTGTCGTTATGCGGATTTTATCAGAAATACATCAAAAATTTTAACGCTATTTGTGCTCCTCTGACTGATCTGACTCGCAAGGGACTTCCAGATAAAATTATTTGGACTGCACAATGTGAACTAGCGTTCCAAGAGTTAAAGGAAAAACTCACTAGCAAGCCTATTCTCAAACTGCCTGATTTGACACAGGACTTTGTCTTAAGAACCGATGCAAGTAATGTAGGACTCGGAGGGGCTTTGTTGCAAAGATCATCTTCACCTGATGGGGAACTGAAACCAGTCGCTTATGCAAGCCGCAAATTGAATAAGGCGGAACAAGGATACTCCACAAGCGAAAAAGAATGTTTAGCATTAATCTGGGCAATAAAGAAGTTTCAAATCTATCTGTATGGTAGGACTTTTGTGGTGGAGACGGACCATCAGCCTCTCGTGTTCTTGTCTCAGGCTAAGCATGAAAACGCAAGATTGCTGAGGTGGTCTTTATTGCTTCAACCTTATCAGTTTAGTATCCAATATATCCCAGGCAAATTGAATGTCGGTGCAGATTTCCTCAGTCGGCACCCCTGTGATCAAAATTAGAGTAGTGGCAGACGTGAGGAGTAATTTTACCTATGTGTATCGCTGGTTTTGGAACTTGCCATAGGCATGTTTTCAAGTGGGGAGATGTGTAGTGAAATTGACAGAGATACAACGGTAAAATACCTCCAAAGATAACATTTAAGGATAAAAACATAATGCGTAGGCTGCGAATAGTACATGATCGCCTAGACCGCGGGTCATCATCCTCCATAAAAATTGACTTGCTAGACAGGAGGGGAACGGCGGATCAAAAAGGAAAAAAATATGACTGGAAAGATTGCGTGAGACTGGAAAGGCTAAGGAGACGCAATGGGGGGGGGGGGGGAAACGGAGAAAAGTCACGTTTCCCAAGTTGACATAAAAAGTAAGCAACTCGACAGAAGGGACCATAGATATGTTACGCCACAGTCATTTATTGGACGCTTTTGCAATACCAAGCCCTTGATTTGAATTCAGCGGCTAAAACGCAGATGTTTGGAATATTACAAAATTTACAAAGTACTTTTTTCTTAATATTAATGTTAGGAATATAAAAATTAGCTGGCCGGATGGCCCATTCTGAGCAGTGAACTAAAATGTTCTTAATTTTACAGACGGATAGATAATATTGAAGATAATGACAAAAGACAGTGTTGTTCACATCATCGACAGACTGTATTGAATCTAAAAGTGTCGCTAATTGCACAAAAAAACACGACCTCGAGACGCAGGAGTTCAAATCTACTTAGTATGGAAGAGGGGATTTTGGTGGTAGCTGTGTCTAAATATAACTTTTAACGACAAAATTTTGGAGGGGAGAGAAAGGTTGGTTCAAAAATCAAGTACATTTTTGTAGAAACACAAGTAGAGACGGACAGACTAACAGATAACCATCCATACTTGACTGAAGCATGACTGAAATGACTTTAGGGTAGGAAATTTGAATTTAAAATAAACCTAGGCAGTGATTGGCCACAGACAATCATATTATTAGCGCTCAGACGCGAAAGTGGGGCCATTCTTCAATAGTTGTTCAGTGATAGACACAGATTTTAAAGTGTGGTGATTTCCATATGAAAGAAAGTGAAAGAAGTTTAGGGACGCCATACTATAGCCAGCAGCTCAGCTGAGTTTTGCTAGCAATTCTGTGTTATTTATTCATAATCTGGTAAGATTGAAATTATTTCCTTATATATTTTGAATATTGTTTCATGTTCGAGTGATTTGATACTGCCATATCGAAATCTAGCCTTACAAACAAGTAGGGACTTGCTCTAGACCCCCCGCCCTAGTCAGGGTCTAGGGACCAACAATGTACATAAACTCCAGCAAGGGTTAGGCAAGACAGATCAAGTGTTGAGAATAATGAAACATATTACCTATCCTCTTTTAGGGCAGAAAACTAATAAATATTTTTCAGAATCTATAGTCTGGGAGGATCTATCTGATGTAAAACCACCATGGTAAATGTGCTGTTTGGTCAGAGGGATCTGACCTGTCTGTATGATGTGGTTGTTGTGTCAGTGTTGTGTCCAGACGTGGGTAGAGAATAGATTTTGACACATGGCCCATACTTTGATTGCAGAGCTGTGAGTTTCTGTTGTCAACCAAGCAGTGTCTATTCAGTTGGTGACTTTACTCGAGTGTATCTGTGCAGTACTTGTGACAGAGACCACCATTATTGCCCGCCAGCACGGAGAGGTGGGACCACCAGATTTCAGCACCAGAGCTACAACTACAAGATGAGTGAGCCTCTGGTCTGCTGGACATTCACCAACGCTTGGTAGTTACTAATACCCCCATAAAAATTCCCACCATTTTCTGGACACTGTGTAGTCAATATAGACAGGTGTGATGAGGCCACCCCAACAGCACAAACATTAACTATCCTCCCAAGTAGATGACTACTAGAACATTTTAATAAAACTAACTAGTATAGTACATATATATGTACACTATTGCATTTATGATATAATATTCCATGCATTTCTTTCATAATCTCTAAATCCTTTTAAGTTCTGGTCAACCTAAAAAATTGATCCAGAACAAAATAAATGTAATATAATTCTATCAAAAAATTTTACACACGTGAGTTAGTTCAGTGTATTTTAACATTTATTAATATTATTAGTCTTGTTAAATATCTGTGGGTATATCTATAACCTATTATACCACACTACATATCATAACCCTAGACACTTTACGTAGCCACATTCATTAAAAAAAAATTAAGTGTGAGGTCGTAGTGGTAGCAAGAAAGGCCTTCTGACAATTCTCAACTACATTTTATCTCAGGAGCCTTCACAGCTGGCCTCATACAATTACATTTAGTAATATCACCATCATACAATACCATCAACACCACTACAATCTCATCCAATTGTGGCTCAGCTAGGCGTCGGAGTCTCTGCTCTAGGATTCTAGAATAGATTTTACCAGGGACACTGAGAAGGGATATGCCTCGGTGGTTTCCACATTGTCGATTGTCACCTTTTTTGAAAACTGGTGTTATGACGGCAATCTCCCAATCCTTTGGTATGGTCTTGTTGCACCACGCTGCCTGTAGGACCCTTAAGAGTAATAGGTCACCTGATGCTCCCATGTACTTAACCATTTCTGTTGTTATACCATCATGCCCTGCTGCTTTGCCCATCTTGATTTTCTTCAGTGCTGCCTTCAGTTCTTCCATCTTTATGTCATCTTCATCACCATTGGTTTTCTCTTCTGTGCTAGTGGTTATCATTTCTGATGCTTGACCGTGCTCACCATCAAGGAGTTCTGAGAAATATTCTTTCCATCTTTCCATTACTTCCTTCGGGGCAGTAAGCAATTTGCCTTTCTTGTCCTTTATAAATTTGAGAGGGCATTGTTTTTCTTTCCTCATGTTCTTTAGGGTCTTATAGAACAATTTCTGGTTTTCTTGCGCATCTTTTTCTAGCTTTTCTCCAAATTCTTCCCAGGACTTTTGTTTTGCTGCTAGCACCTTGTTCTTTGCTTCTGTTCTAAGTATCACATATTCTCTACATTTCTCTATTTTTCCTGCTGTGGTTTTAGCTCCTAAGTATTGTTTCCATGCCATTTTCTTCTCTCTTATTTTCTCTTTGTCTTCCTCTGTCCACCAAGGTGTCCTCTTTCTCTTTTTCCTAAGTCGGACTTCCCCACATGCTTCTGCAGCAGCTGTCTTTATGATGTCCTTGAATTTAAGCCAGAGGGCTTCCAAGTCGTCAGGTTGTTCTTCTGTGTTTCTCACCGCTGTAGCAATAAGCCCCTGATATCTGGTCTTAATTTCTGGCTCTCTCAGCTTCTAGGTCTTAATGCTCATTTCTCCCGTTTGTTTACTTGGTTTCTTGCGTGATGTTGGGCAGTTCCTAGGCTGAGCAACTTTTTTTAGTTGTTCTTTTGATTGTAAGCAGGTAGTGATCACTTCCAATCTCTGGCCCCCTCCAGCCTCTAGCATCCCGGACATATTTGAATGAGCTCCTTCTAACAATGGCATAGTCGATCACTGACTTCTCATTCTTTGTTGGTTCACATCTAGTGTATGCATGTATGCGCTTATGAGGGAACTTTGTGTTTGTAATAATCAGATTCTGCTCACTGCAGAATCTAAGGAGTCGCTTTCCATTGTCATTGAGAGTATCTTCTCCATATCTTCCGATAACTCCACCCCATCTAGCATGGTCATTTCCAACTCTGGCATTGAAATCTCCGTGCATGATAATTTCATCTAGACAGTCATCCACTGTCCTTTGAAGCCGCTCGAAGAATTCCTCCTTGACCTCTACTCTCTCATCCTCATTTGGCCCATACACTATGACCAGGCTGACTATGGTTTCTCCTTCTTTTAGTTTTACCACCATAATGCGCTCCGAGACAAAGTTCCATCCCTTGATACTATCTTTCTAGTTTTTAGCCACAATGCAACCCACGCCCCCTTTAGCTCTTTCAGATGTAGGTACACCACTGTAGAACAGCGTGTTGCCATCGAGATCCATGACTCCTTGTCCCTTTTTCTTTGTTTCCTTTATAGTCAGGATTTCTAATTTCTGACGTCTGAGACCAGTTTCGTGGCGTCGAAAGAACTCCATATCCTTTTTAGTATGTTCTGAAGGCTTTGTCTCTAAGTGACGTTTGAGTTTTGAAGGTTTCATAGATTCAGCACTGAGAACAACATTGCACAAAACGCATTGTGACTTCTCTATGCCATTGCTGATCAAGGTGGTGTGACAGATGAAAATTGAAGCTACACTTTAATCTCACCGAGACGCCTCATTTTGTTGAAATTAAAATCGCCAACGTGGGACCCACGTGGATTTCCCTCGCTTCCTAATTAACATGCAAGTTAAGTACGTGTAAGCCAGGCCTCTTTTGCTATCTGTCTTCTTTTCTAGTTTAGCTACGCCTACGGTCTTCTCTCACGAGGCATTATAATTAGCAATCTCTGGATCTCTTACTGTCATTCCTTCAAAGAGGCGGGCCAGAGGCGGCACAGACGGTCATGTTATCGACGTCTTCTGTAGTCACTAAGAGTGAGCAGAGTTCTGTAACACTTCTGGTTAACACATGAACGAGAACCGTCTACGCGGGGACAGAAATCTCTGCCAGAACGTATCAGCGGTCGGAAGAGCTGTGAAAAAGAGGTTTCATTCAAGAATTGAACGAAGAATCTACCTGTGTTGGATTATGATTATGTGATTTCATATATCTTTGTCTGTATCTTCTTTTTTTTCTTCTACCTTCTCTGTCACCTACGCCTGTTGGAACTTAACCCTCCCATATTCAAACCTCTGTCTTTCTTATAATTTAGCAAGCAGTTTATGGCTGTTAGCATTTAATTGCATTCTCTTTGATGCAGGTTTTCGAGCAGACCTGGTCCAGCTCACCTGTAATTATCTCGGCAGCGATCATAAAAATCGCTGTAATGAGATCAGTCAGTGATGGAAAGAGGAGACAATTTATCTATTACCTTTGCCTGGATTCGTTCGCTGTAAGTTAATTTACAAGATGCGAACCGCCATATCAAAGACTCTCGCTATAATTCATTTACGACCACTTCTGCAGATGGCGAGAGTGAGGCGATAATATATGTAGATTCTATTCCATCTAGATCTTAATAGAGACCTGGCTTCGGCATTGGTGCGAAAAAATTCGTTTGATTCGCAGAATGAGATAGAATTTATGTAGATTTTCCAAAGGTGCCAACATCAGGCAGATGAGTCTGTTGCGGGAAAGAGACGTAACATTCCCTTTGATTTCAGAGATATTTAAACGAAAAATCTAACTAAATTCATCCAGTACCGCCAGAATTGCGAACTAACATCTAGCTGTCGATTTCTAAGATCTCTTACAATAGAAGTACGAGGGCTATTCCAAAATCAACCACCGATTGGCTGGTAAAAATTAAAAAAAAATTGACAATAACATCTAAATACATACAAAAGTTACATACATCACTGCTTTAGTTTTCCACATAGTCACCATCCACATTCAGGCACTTGTCGTACCGTGGCACGAGTTTTTGTAACCCCTGGTCAAGGAACGGTGCCGCCAGGGTACTTAGCCAGTTGTTGACTCCATCCACGAGCTCATCGGCGGTGTCGAAGAGTCGGGTAGCCAGCCAGATCTTCATCTTGCCGAAGAGATGATAATCGCTTGATGTCAAGTCCGGGCTGTAAGGGGGGTGGTTGAAAATTTCCCACTTAAACTGCTCAAGTAAAGCCTTTGTGCGAGCAGCAGTGTGGGGCCGCGCGTTGTCGTGCAGGATAATGACGCCACTGGTGAGCATTCCGCGCCTTTTGTTCTGGATCGACTTTTGTTGACGGAATTCTTGACACCAGGGACCACAATAGCGATTATCATCTCTTCGGCAAGATGAAGGTTTGGCTGGTTACCCGGTGCTTCGACACCGCCGAGGAGCTCATGGATGGAGTCAGCAACTGGCTAAGTACCCTGGCGGCACCGTTCCTTGACCAAGGTTACAAAAACACGTGCCACGGTACGACAAGTGCCTGAATTTTGGTGGTGACTATGTGGAAAAGTAAAGCAGTGATGTATGTAACTTTTGTATGTATTTAGATGTTAGTGTCAATTTTTTTTTAATTTTTACCAGCCAATCGGAGGTTGATTTTGGAATAGTCCTCGTATCTATTAGTTTGTTGATTGGAGATCGTTTTACTTCTGCGCTGTGGTAATTACTAGTAGTTTGAGTGATTTCACTAGTAATTATAAATTATATTTCTCTAGGTTTTGTGCAGAGTGTTTTACTAGAATAGGTCCGTCATTTGATAATTCTCTAAGTTTACTGTGTTACAGTGGATAGTGGAATAATAATAATTTCTAGCTAAACTAAAATATAAATTTTATTACTGCTAGTAACCAGTCAGAGAATAGTTTAACCATCTAAGTAAATGCACTGATTCATCATGAGTGTTGACGAGATATGTATTTATTTCTAATTCATGATTATTGATTTTTTTAATGACTAGAATTTATTTCACGGGAGTTTTAAACGATGAGACAAGCTCTAAGCGTATAGTTTCTGATTTAAGTTAAATAATCGAAGTGTATATTATATATTTACGTGAGGTAGGATAGGATTGTGAATACTGTTGTGGTTAAGTATTTTGTACTTTTCTCTTCCTTATACAGTATTTGGGTCACCCAAAACCTACCAGCGGTTTCTGTTTATGCATAGCAGAAAGGAACCAGACGAAAAGAACTATTTTTCCGAAATTTATATGGTAACTGGCATTGAGTTCCAGAGTTCTTTTCCAATAATCAAAGTTTTTACAGTCGGCCCGTGGTGGCGACTAAATCAAACATTTAACATAATCAAACCTGTGACATTACTTGTATAACAACCACTGTGTTGAGAAGAAGATAAATCCTAAACAGAGTTATTTACCTGCAACTCGATGTAACGATCGATTATTTCAAGCTACTGTACCCTTGTGAACATTAGACATCTTAATTAGTTTACTACCTGGACAAAAAATGAAGTGACATTTATCAGCATCCTACGTACCATAGTGAAGCGAGCGTTTCCCAAGATTTGAATTTATTAGCTTTGGAGAAGCTGGGGCTTGTTTTGCCAAAACACACCCTTGGATGGGCTGTATGTTCCTTAAACAATTGTTCCAGATGTGGTGAAAGTGTCTATTAGGTAAGAACGCATGTCTTTGTGATCACAAGTGTGTCAGCGCGAGAAAATGCAGGGATGATATAATTCTTTGATTTTATAATCCATATATCCATTGATTGTGTTTTTTCTTCTTAAAGATTACATATGCTATCTATTTCAGAATAGATTACAGGAAAAACCTCTGTTATTTACTGTAGAGAGAAATCCTAGACCATAGTGTATAAATCTGTGACTCTTTGGGGCGAATAACTTCTCTTATAACGGGATCTTGGTTCAACAGAGGAGGAAAGGATTACACCTATGGGTAAACTCTGTTATTGATTCCTTAACCTATGTTTATGTGTGTATTGATTTGATAGTCTAAATTTATTTACTGTGTTGTGAAATTCTTTATGATAAATAAAATTTACATAAACTTATTCAAGTGTGTCGGTCAGCTCGTCCAAAAATATCTATATTCCATTGTTATAGTTTTTTACGTCTGTGCGTCTAACTATCGTCACTTATGTGTGTGTATGTGAGTGGTATATATATATATATATATATATATATATATATTACAATATGTATGTTCTAATAGACTGTCTGACTAATCTAGATCTGTTGTAGAGATAGGCTGACCGAGAGACGCTTCTTGAGTGTCAGGGACAGACTCTATTATTTTCAACCATCTCACTCGTGAAAAAATGTATTTCTATTATTATCTCCCACTGAGCTATCACATGTTCTATTTCTATTCAGAAGTGACCAATCTATGTCTTAATTCCCCTATCGCAAATCTACGACACTACGAGAGGTGTGAATTTCCTCATAGGGGAGACAAAAATCCGCCATTTCATATATATAGTCATGCTCATCAAACTCAGTTGTCAGTTTGCAATCAGGATTTCTTGAATGGTCTAGCGCGCATTTTTGGAGTCTTAATTATCTGGATTTCCTATAGAAATACGTGGAGATCAACTCAGTTTCCTGATTTGCGGTAACTAAATATTGTTAGCATTTAAGTGCTTTTTCGTGTTAAAGGTTCTCATTATATTTCACTGGGATTTTTGTGTTAAGCTGAATAACGTATTAAATAAACTTATAGCTAAATTTTCTCCAGCCGTAACGTAATTTAATTTCTCGTTATTCCCCAGGAAATAGATGTTTAATTAATTATAAGACGCTATGCGATTAATATTGTCGAGATACCATTTATTTCTATTTTCACCATGTGTAAATTTGAAGTGACTAGTGTTCATCTCTAGTCTTAAAGCGATATATTAGCTAGAGACTCGTGGTGTTTTTTTTTCCTATATAATTAAATACCGGAGTGAGTTATAGGTCTTACCTAAACGCGGGTGTTAGAATATAATTATAGTATGATTATCTGTTATCTATTCTCTTTTATATAGATAGATCATACCTTTGCGTTCCAGCGGTTCTTATAGAGATGTATGGCCAGATGTCTTATGGCAGTCCAATTATATGTTCCTCAACATGCAAACATTGTCGGTGAAAATTCTGATGTTTGAGACCCTATTGCGGTCCACATTCTCCATCAATGAGAGTGGTTAAATAAGCAGAACCCTTCAATTTAAATTTTTAAATGTTAATTGGAACAGGACTATACCACAAGATTTCTCAATCTAGATACCTATAAGTATTACTGTCCTGATGTGGCAGAACGTACGGCACTAATTATTTTAAAAACCATTTGACAGTAAAGTTTTCCTACCACGTAATTATACAGAGAGAATTCACGGGTTATACTCGGCTATTTCCCTCCGAGAACAGCCTAGCAGTAACATTCTGTTTAGTACACATTTCACTACGACAGAGAGAATCATAGCCACTGGAGGCTAGACCACACCAGAGAATTATATTAACTTATAAATTTTCATGACAGTGCCACCATATAGAACAAACTTATTCCAAACCCATACCTGCAGTAAGAAGAGGAATACCCAGGGACAAAAATAATCAACGCACCAATTCAGCGACTCCCGAAAAATAGCAGTTGCCTAAACGGAGAGTCTGGGACTGAACTGGACTAATAATAGGACTATAAATAGTCTTAAATAACTGTGTGATTAATTCCAGGGAATGTATGCAGCGTCGACAGAGGGGGTAAGCAAATTTGAAAGTGAGCTCACTGTATGAGTGTTGTGAATGAACGGAACGAAAGAATTTATTTCTTAAGTTACTACTTATTTACCATCTTTCATTTTATCTCTCACTAATCTGAGTGTCCCCAGGATAGGTTACATTAAGGTATTTACCATCTTTCATTTTATCTCTCACTAATCTGAGTGTCCCCAGGATAGGTTACTTTAAGGACTTATTCTTTACCCGTCCTGAAATACCCCTACCCCATTGTTAATTATTTTTGATCTTTTGGGTAAATTACCCCTGTCGGGATCTTTCCTAGTTTCCCTATACAAGGAAGAGGGACTATTAGATTGTATTTTCATTTCTCTTATGTAACTAAAATTTATTGATTAATTCTTTTTTTTCTCGATGTTGTGATATTTCTGGTGAAAAAATAAACATAATAAACCTTAAGCTATCGTGTGGTCTAACCCCTGCCCTTAAATGTTATCCATAGTTTGTTTACACGTCTGTACGTATTACGGTCACAAAACTGTGTGTACGTGAGTGTGGTGTGACTCGTACTTGGTACAAGTGAGAAAGTGTGTCTACCTCAAATACAGTCGTAAAAGATAGGCTGGATAGAGAGCAATTACTCCATCCAAGACCGTTCTTTCTCTTATTACTCCATCCAAGACCGTGCTTTCTCTTACACCATTTCTCCTCGTGAAACATGAACTATCTCTTACACCTTCCTCTCACATAGCTATCACTCATTACCTCTGCTAGTACGGGACCATAAATAACTCAGTCCTATCTTCTCAAAATTTACGACAGGTGGTAAAGCCAAATTTTAGATAGACTTCTGAATATTTACGATTTTTCTCATAAGGTACGGATTTCTGAAAATATAAATATAAATTAATTCTTTTCCGCGAAAAAAATGTTATTTTTCTATTTTTATTATTTAGTGGCGTTTCGCGAATTTTATCAATTGTAATTGTCATGCCAGCATCTTCCAGCATAATCCATATCATGCCGAGAACGAAAAAGAACATATAACCAATTTTTATCAAATCGAGAACGTTAAGGAACATCCCCATATATCAGTAAAAAAGTATAAAAGGGGAACCCCAACACAACCCCAAGAATGCAGCAGTACAAAAGCGCCAAGGCAGCACAGCGAGAAGAAAGACACGACGCTCACAACCTCAAGAGGACCTGGGGAAGAGGAACCCCAAGGGAAACTAACACGGAAGAATGCCTGCATAAAAGTATAGTTCTAAACTACTTTATGGGGAAGTCCTGGAGACAGGACAGCAATATTTTTAAAACAATAAATGTTTAATAATGTTTAGCGTTAGTCACTTGGCTCACTATTTTATTAAAATAATACACCTATGAATACTAAAAATATAACAACAGAAATATAAATAAATAATTAGCCACATTAATTGTTTTCCGTCGGGAAACGAAAATTGCGATGCAGAAAGCCGACCGACAGCACGGACTGATGACGACCTACTGACGCTCTTTAGATTTTAGAAAGTGCAAGCTAACTCGCGCTCGACAGCGAGTTGCTGGTTTCCATCATGGCGCCAACTAAAGGTGGTTGACTATTGGCGAACTAAGTTCGCGACAGTTTGCATCAGACGACCCATCGCGGACATTATTGAATTACATCATTGCAAAGATGGCCGCGTCAGCAAAACATACCGAGTGATCTTCAACTGCGTTAAGAGAGCAAGTCACCTTTATTCGACGGTCCGTATTCGACGGTCCATATTCGACAGTGTTATTCTAACATCGAGACACCGATTAAAAATGAATTTTGATATTGCATTTTGCATCATAGTGAATATTTTTTTTCAGTTTACTACTTGTAACATAGAATTTTATTCTAATGATAAAACTGCATTTGTATATTTTATTTTTAGGGAGTGAATCAAGGTCCACTGCGGCGGAAATTTGAAAAAAAATATTAAAAGCCCGCCATAGCTAATAATTAAAATAATATAAAATGTTTAATATGTATGAACTCGGCGGGCTTTTAATATTTTTTAAGTATCCGCCGCGGTGAACCTTAAGTCACTTCCTTTCATTTATCAAAAATCAGTGTTACAACCACTAGTAGAATATTGCAGTGTAGCCATAGTGAAATAAAAAAGTTTTGAAAACCTTCGTTGTGAAATTTCCTATAAAAATAACTGCAACTAAAAATAACCGCGGCGACCCCCAAGAAAACACTTTGCGACCCACAGGTTGGGAACCCGGGCTCTAGTCGCTGTCCTATAACCAAATCTCAGGCTTCACTCATCGCCTTACAGCTTCTCACACATTGGGGTTGTTGATGACCATTCTGTCAATCAGCTCTTCTCGTGTAGTTCACGTGCGTGAAGGACACGTTCTGCTGTTTGCGTGTGTTGCACATTTCTGTTTACCTAGTTTTAAATATATTGACCAAATCATATCTGCGTCTGTGGTGACCTGTTCTCATTCTGAAAATTAGGTCAGATGTAACTGAAGTGCTCTACTCCGTTCACACAAGAACAGAAGATCCAGTGATACTTCTCAATATGGCCGTGATATATCGAGAATACAAAAATGGCAGCCATTTAGTTCAAGACTTACCAACAGGTGGCTGGACAGATTAGAAGGTATCGTATGGTATATGACAAAATTACCTGTCTAGAACTAATGAGAAGAACCAGACAAGTACCACTGGAACCAGAGGTGAGGAACAGGTGACGGAGTGGGATATGACAAACAATAAAGAAACTAGTTTATCAGCCTTACAAGGCAGTTCTTAACGTGGAATTTCCAGGGTAAGGGTGTCACGAAATTGCCTCACCTTGCTTTGCAGTAGTGGTCCACTAAAGGTCACCACGCAAGCGTATCTAAAAGTAGGTCGTCCAAGGTATCTGTCTTCGCGCAAGATTACTCGTGGCAAAGATATAGATAGAAGATGAATGTCGATTCTACCTTAGGGGAGCCTTCACAAGAAATTCCCAGAAGTGAAGAACAAAACGCTGCTTAAGGGCTGAACAAATTTGTTAACTTATTATCTGGTCCGTCGCCTTTTGTGAAGGGGTTATGCTATGATTCTGGCCCGTCAAGCTCCCAGTTGGAATAATGCAACGAATGCCCTCTTATAATTAATGGCTATCTTCTTCTTCTTCTTCTTCCGTCCTTAGCCACCGACCGTCAAAGCAGTCAGTGGCCATTACGCCTAGTGGCGTCTTAGGGCAACATCAGATGGGTTTCTTTGCCATTGTTTCCCATCACGCCTATTGGCGTCTTTAGGGCAACGGCAAATCAATCCATTTGCTGTTGTTTCCGTAATCGAAGTGACTGGCAAACGGGTGATCAGCCCGTTGGTAATTAATGGCTATATATATATATATATATTAATCAAGAAAAATTGGCTTATACGTTTTCTTTCGTACAAATAAACTGAATCAGCTATTACTGTTTAGTTTAAAATAACATACAACAAATTTAATAGTCAATTAGTTCAACAAGTTAAAATAAGGATTAAAGGGAGTGAAAGTTATATTAAATTGTTCCTCATTGAGGTTTTGGTAGGGCGTTAATAATAATGTCCGTATTTTTGCTGTAGCCTGTCACACACAACTTAACTCCAGCTGAGTCCTGCAGCCGTGGTTTCCGTCACTTCTTTTTGGTGATGAGTACACTTCTCCACATAATTCGTCCACTGTGGGCGGTTGGTGGTGATACTCTTCTCTCACACTAGTGGCGTAGGAACTTCAGTTCTTAAGTCTGATGTCTTGTAACCACGAACTGTGACAAATTAGAAATAAACAAATGCCTCAGTACATTTGTTCTCCGCAAACTAACAGGCCCATATTCATGCGTTCCCCCCACGAAAGTTAACCTCTCAGAAGAATTAAATTCCCGAGCACACAATGTAACTCAGGGAATATGATGAAAATTCACCAATATCCTTCTGGGTGTCATTTAGGAAATTGCGTCTGGAGTGCGTGAATAATGATTTGCCTGAATTACAATTAAGAAGGTATATAAATCTCACAAAATGACTCTAAACACTTTAGGCACATGTGATGTAATCATCACTCATTACTCGTCGCTACTCCCGTCGGGGTCTAGGTCATCTCTGCTGTCGGGTTTCCCCGCACGTCTAGTCAGAAACAATCACCAGTTCTTGTAGTAGTGGTTCATGAATATACTATTTTCATATGTTGAGGTTGCCAGCCTCAAAGATATACACTTAGCAAGAAACCTGTAAAATTTACATTAGTAAATAATTTGTTTACACTTACCCCAAAATTTTAGGAATACACACGTCTACTGGCACAGATTTAGAATGGACCCACAGCCCTGTAGTTAGATTCTGTTCGATTCACCTAAGTCTGAGCAATTCCTCTTATGACGGGTGAAACACTTGGTCTGGAAATCTATAATTCCTCTTATGACGGGTGAAACACTTGGTCTGGAAATCTATAATTCCTCTTATGACGGGTGAAACACTTGGTCTGGAAATCTATAATTCCTCTTATGACGGGTGAAACACTTGGTCTGGAAATATATAATTCCTCTATGACGGGTGAGACACTTGGTTTGGAAATCTATACTGTTCAAAAAAAGAAACGCAACTTTTTTGGTGTTACTTTTATAAAAGATATTCGCTGATTGGACATCAGTCAACCTATCGACTGTGTCCATCTGGTCATTAACTTCTCGTGGTTACCTGAATTGTACTCACCTCATGATTCGTGAGGTCATGAAAGACGTCAAGGTCAAAACAACATTTTTGACAATAACTCGTGACAGGTTCATGAGAATCCCGTGAAACTTACTGACCATATTATTGAATGCCCATAAAAGATTGACGCTCCTCGAATAAATTCAGTTGAAAATTTAATGCGCAAGTATGGCTCATCTCACTACAGAACAACGACTCATCATCATTGGACGTTTACAGACTGGACAGTCACAAAGTGTAGTGGCCAGACAATTTAATGTGGTTAGAAGCACCATTAGTCGCCTTTGGAGGCGATTTCAAGAAACTGGCTCAATGGCAGACCGGCCGCGCAGTGGAAGACCTAGAGTCACAACTCCTGCCGAAGACCGCTTCATACGGCTGCATCACCTCAGGAATCGACTTGCATCTGCGTCCTCCACAGTCCAGTCAATGTCAGCAGCTCGTCGAATTTCAGATCAAACGGTCAGGAACCGGCTGCACGACTCTGGTCTTTGGGCTAGAAGACCCTACAGAGGTCATGTTCTTACGGACCGGCATCGCCAGAACCGACTGCAGTGGGCGAACCAGCTTCGTCAATGGACCGTCGGGAATGACTGGAGACGGGTTTGGTTTAGTGATGAATCATTTTTTGTGCTCCAGCGACACAATAGACGGAGAAGGGTTTACCGCAGAGTCCATGAGCGCTACGCCCAGAACAGCGTTGAGCAGGCTCCTCCACGTGGTGGTGGAGGTGTACTGATGTGGGGGCGATCAACTTCATGGGAAGAAGTGACCTGGTGCAAATTGAAGGACGCCTGAATACCCAACGATGCATCGCTGAAATTCTTCGTCCTCACGTCCTTCCACTTCTGGCTGCACGAGGGTCGATTTTTCAGCAGGATAACGCTCGACCTCATGTGGCACAACTCACCTCCCAGTTCCTCGCTGACAACAACGTCCAGACCATTCCGTGGCCAGCCATGTCATCAGACATGAACCCCATAGAACACTTATGGGATGAACTCGACAGACGACTGCGCCAGCGAGACGTGGCTCCAGCCAATCTCCGACAGTTGTCTCTTGCACTGCAGGAAGAGTTGTCAGCCATCCCACAACAACAGATCCAATGGCTAATTGGGTCCATGTCAAGGAGATGTCGTTCTCTGATAGAGGCCAGAGGATGCCATACACCTTACTGAAACGGAGGCCTCAGTCGCAAAGAATAAAAGTCCAAACCAAATTTAATGAACATCATTTCATTGTTAAAGTCTGAAAGTTTCTTCATGCCAAGATTGAAACATTAATTCCGGAAAATAAAATTTTGGTATAAGTTTGAAATTTGGTGTCCATTACCACTGCAATAATGTTGCGTTTCTTTTTTTGAACAATATATAATTCCTCTTATGACGGGTGAAACACTTGGTCTGAAAATCTATAATTCCTCTTATGACGGGTGAGACACTCGGTCTGTAAATCTATAATTCCTCTTATGACGGGTGAGACACTTGGTCTGGAAATCTATAATTCCTCTTATGACGGGTGAGACACTTGGTCTGGAAATCTATAACTCCTCTTATGACGGGTGAGACACTTGGTCTAGAAATCTATAATTCCTCTTATGACTTCTTGTGATAGAATTCCCAAGTTTCCAGTCTTGTATTAAAATGGCGAGTGTACTTGTGAATTCCAAAGTTGCCCAATACTCGATCTAGTACTTATAGTTGTGAAATTGTAAGTTCTATCATCTTTCTTCTGGCTTGTAGGATGTGTTTAGTTGATGCTGCGATGCAGTCTGTCTGTGTTGTGTTGTGACTCCGAGTTTGTTAGATTATATCTCACAATCCTTAGTTTCAAATCTCAGCAGTGTTTCCGCCGAAAGTTCCAATCAAATGATAGTAGATTCTGGCGAACCAATCCAATCTATCTAGCACTGTTTGGGTGGGGACATTTATCATTATTCTTCCCACGCTTATTTGAAAATATTAAATTTAATATACACAGTGATGTCATAACGTTACCTAAGACTTCAGGCGCACCTCAGTTTATCAGAATAATCTATGTGCATACGCCAGACAGATGCCTGGACAGCGCGTGTGGTCTTCATTCGTCTGATCACAACAACGGCTTGTGTCAACACGATCAGCCGCTTTCCCGATGGGGTCAAATGTTTGACGGCCACGTTTCCACATGTGTTCAGACAGATTAGGCGATAAAATATTATCGCGGGCCGGGTCACTAAACCTGGCGAATCGTAACAACAGTCTGTGAGTGAAGTGTGAAACAATAAGATACACATTACTCCCGTAGCAAATACTGCCATAGGGGAGTTGCGTGTTAGAGACTTCCCCATGCTGTGTCCAGCATAGAGCAAAATAGTAAAAATAACGAATGAAAAGGCATGATTTATGCCAAATAAAGCGATGAATGAGAAAAATGAAGAAAAATAAAGGATACTGCCGGAGGGTTGAAGGTGTGAGAGATCCCACAAAAGGACAAGTACAGACGTGTCGTCAAAAAGGGACAAACAGGGAGACAGAAAATCAAACGGGCAAACGATTTCGTAGACAAATATAAAAGAGATGAAAAATTCATGACAAGATTTTAAACGAATGGCTCGGAACAGGAACACCTGACATGAAATTGTTGAAGGCCTATATCCTTAGGGAACTCAAGTAGTAAATAAATGATTTCTCACGAGATTCTAGCCTGGTTGATCAAATAATGTTAATGATGAGATTCTAGTCTGGTTGATCAAATAATGTTAATGGCGAGATTCTAGCCTTGTAGATCAAATAATGTTAATGACGAGATTCTAGCCTGGTTGATCAAATAATGTTAATGACGAGATTCTAGCCTGGTAGATCAAATAATGTTAATGACGAGATTCTAGCCTGGTAGATCAAATAATGTTAATGACGATTCTAGCCTGGTAGATCAAATAATATTAATGACGAGATTCTAGCCTGGTAGATCAAATAATGTTAATGACGAAATTCTAGCCTGGTAGATCAAATAATGTTAGTGACGAGATTCTAGCCTGGTAGATCAAATAATGTTAATGACGCGATTCTAGTCTGGTAGATCAAATAATGTTAATGACGAGATTCTAGCCTGGTAGATCAAATAATGTTAATGACGAGATTCTAAAGGTAAAGGTAGTCCTATAGCAGGTACTGCCGCAGGGGAGTGAAGTGTTAGAGACTTCATTATACAAGGTTTAGCATCAAGAGATGGGGCGACCAGTTCCCTTCCTCGCAACCTTTTCCTTCCTTAACTCAAGAGCAAAGTTAGGTACGCATTTACAGTTAGGTAGACTGGAACGGCGCCTTGGCTGCGAGAGACCAGCGCTCTAACCACTGGATCAATCGGATGCTCTATAAAATATTACACTGAATTAATGGAGGGTGGAAATGTACAAATGTTAGAACGCCTATAGGCTACATCAGTACGACCGATGAACACAAGCAAACATCTTTAGCAGTGTTTCTCCAGAGTGATCAGAGGAAGACATATTCTGTCCATCTGGTATCGACATATCATTTATGAGTTACTCTTACAAGTCCATTAACGCACAATTATACATCCATCTGGTATCGACATATCATTTATGAGTTACACTTACGAGTCCATTAACGCAAAATTATACATCCATCTGGTATCGACATATCATTTATGAGTTACACTTACAAGTCCATTAACGTAGAATTATACACCCATCTGGTATCGACATATCATTTATGAGTTACACTTACAAGTCCATTAACGTAGAATTATACGTCCATCTGGTATCGACACATCATTTATGAGTTATACTTACAAGTCCATTAACGCACAATTATACGTCCATCTGGTAGCGACATATCATTTATGAGTTATACTTACAAGTCCATTAACGCACAATTATACGTCCATCTGGTATCGACATATCATTTATGAGTTATACTTACAAGTCCATTAACGCACAATTATACGTCCATCTGGTAGCGACATATCATTTATGAGTTATACTTACAAGTCCATTAACGCACAATTATACATCCATCTGGTATCGACATATCATTTATGAGTTACACTTACAAGTCCATTAACGCACAATTATACATCCATCTGGTATCGACATATCATTTATGAGTTACACTTACAAGTCCATTAACGTAGAATTATACATCCATCTGATATCGACATATCATTTATGAGTTACACTTACAAGTCCATTAACGTAGAATTATACATCCATCTGGTATCGACATATCATTTATGAGTTACACTTACAAGTCCATTAACGCACAATTATACGTCCATCTGGTATCGACATATCATTTATGAGTTACACTTACAAGTCCATTAACGTAGAATTATACATCCATCTGGTATCGACATATCATTTATGAGTTATACTTACAAGTCCATTAACGCACAATTATACATCCATCTGGTATCGACATATCATTTATGAGTTACACTTACAAGTCCATTAACGCACAATTATACATCCATCTGGTATCGACATATCATTTATGAGTTACACTTACAAGTCCATTAACGTAGAATTATACATCCATCTGATATCGACATGTCGCGAGGTGTTTTGAGGAGATAGGATAGCTTGAATGGAATGGAAGAATAAAAATAATAATGTCTTATTGATAGCTTCCGAGTTTGAAGAAAACTGCCTCTCCTCGGGAAATAATGTACTAGAAATCCTTAATACAAAGAGAGTTCTGGTAACTAAACAGGATATTTTCTGGACGATAAATTCTTCCTCAGGAATCCTACGAAAGGACTGTGTAAAGCACATAAGGTTGAGAAAGAGATTTGGTGTCCAGCCACAATTAAAATATCCCGACCCAATAGAAGTTAATTGAATTATGGCTGAGCCCCCAGGGTGTAGATTATATTTAAAACAAAATACAACCCAAATAAAGTTAACAAGAAAAATAACAACAGACTCTGTTATGTATGTATATAAAAAAATGTAAGATTCCATACCCTTTTATTCAACTTTACATAACAGAGTCTGTTGTTATTTTTCTTGTTAACTTTATTTGGGTTGTATTTTGTTTTAAATATAATCTACACCCTGGGGGCTCAGCCATAATTCAATTAACTTCTATTGGGTCGGGATATTTTAATTGTGTATAGAATTATACGTCCATCTGGTATCGACATATCGTTTATGAGTTATACTTACAAGTCCATTAACGTAGAATTATACGTCCATCTGGTATCGACATATCATTTATGAGTTATACTTACAAGTCCATTAACGCACAATTATACGTCTATCTGGTATCGACATGTCATTTATGAGTTATACTTACAAGTCCATTAACGTAGAATTATACGTCCATCTGGTATCGACATATCATTTATGAGTTATACTTACAAGTCCATTAACGTAGAATTATACGTCCATCTGGTATCGACATATCATTTATGAGTTATACTTACAGTCCATTAACGTAGAATTATACGTCCATCTGGTATCGACATATCATTTATGAGTCACACTTACAAGTCCATTAACGCACATTTATACGTCAATTTAATTAAACATATTTTAAAGGCAACTGGCGGGAGCAACCTTTAACGACCGAAGAATCCTGTCACGTGATCCAAGAAAAACATGCCCTACTGTTGTGTCATGACGACAGGTTTTTTTTTTTTTTAACCAGCGGCACTTGGGCTTTCAGCCCTTCGCCCCAATGACATGTCATTGCGAGGCTGGGGAGCCTATGGACTTTCCTTCCAACCCGGTCAGGAGCTTCGCTCCTTCCCATCCACAGAGGGTTTATCTCAGGAGCTGTTCAGGTTATTCAGTCAAAATCCCGGTCGATGACACCTCTTCAAATGCTCACGCCCGGGCTTGAACATTGAACACCTGATCGCCAGCGCAATGTGGTAACCATTACACCAGCGCTGCTCCAATGACGTCTAGGTTTAAAGACTTGTGGTTTCTTATGACGTCTAGAGCGTGTTTTGATCTGAAGGTAGTCCCAGAGAATAAACTGGCCGTAGAGGAATAAGTGTTAGAGACTTCACTATACTACGTCCAGCTTTATGAGGTGGGGTGATCATTTATCTTCCTCGCTTACTTTGCCTTCACGAACTCAAGAACAGAGTCATGAACCCATTTACAGCTGGGGAGACTGGAGCGTGACGATACCAGGTTTTGATCCCGGAACACGGTAACTTTGCCGCGAAAGGTAAGAGCTCTAACCGCTTAACCAATCGGAAGCTCAAAAGAGTGGTATAGAACCCGGATCAGTTTATCTACGACTTACATATTTTTCTCTCCACGTAATAGATAACTCTACACAGAGCAATACAATGGGAGGTAATCTGATCATTAGAAGTCTTTACTTACGTCTGACAAGTGTTTCACAGGTTTATCTTCGTGATGCGGTGCTGGGGGAGGGTGACACTTCCATTATGTTTTTCTGCCTTGTCTACACTGGCAATTGAGCCTATTTCACATTGTTCATTCAATGCCAGTGCCTAGAAAAAAAAAATTAAATTACTATTTATTTTCAGAATTTTATTTTGAAAGTTTTATATCTAAAAAATGTAATCTCTAAAAAAAATTCGCCAACTCTTAGTACACTGCTTGAACTACTACTGTTGTCAGCCGTGTGGTGTGACAGGTATTTCTCTAATTGATACCCCAAATCTGCCCGGTCACAAAGAAACATATGGCTCCTACTGTGCCCATCTGTTGCTTTCGAGGGCCGTTAACACCTTTCCTACTCCCAGCCCCCTCAAGCGATCTGCGGACAGTATCAGATGGCCGATGTCTATAGAGGTACTTCCCGCAGTTTCTTTCTTTCACCCGCTTGCCCGGGGACTTAGTAACTGCCCCACCCGTCGCGTCATAGAAAAACAACATGCCAAAACTGCTGTTAACAAAGCTAGTTAGCCCATGCTTTCTTAGTCCGGCAGACGATACAACATGGAAGCATGCTGTGCAGTAAATCATTATCTCGGAAATAAGGGGGGAAAAAAGGGTATATTTTATTGGTAGCCATGGAGATGAAGTTTCTTGTAGAGATGATAAAATATGGGCAGCTAAGAATATAACGATCAGATGTTGAAGGAGGATGGAGAAAAGAAATAAAATGTAACAGAGATAAGGGGAAAAATAGATTTTTTTTTTTTTTCTTTTTTTTTCGTACGCCCGCTAATACTTGAGGCGAAATCTCAGGTTATTTTTAATGTCTAACCTGACATTGATTTTTACGTGAGTATCCTATTTTCTTGTACAGAGACAAGTGTCCCTCGCCATTCAGGCAGATACTCGCCGTTTTCGGAGGTATGGAAAAATAGATAACAACTGGAAAGTCTGAGGGAAGACGGAACAAAGAAAGACAGAGAGAGAGAATTATCATTATATTTTGTGTCGGTCCACACGAAGAAAGAAACCATCACGCCTTCACGTCAGAAGCCTGCACCACAACGCTGGTTTCTGTAGTAAGTCATTTTATATCATGAAGTATACAGACCCATGAATAACCTCATATAAGTTGACAGACCAATGAATAACCTCGTATAAGTTGACAGACCAATGAATAACCTCGTATAAGTTGACAGACCCATGAATAACCTCGTATAAGTTGACAGACCCATGAATAACCTCGTATAAGTTGACAGACCCATGAATAACCTCATATAAGTTGACAGACCCATGAATAACCTCATATACGTTAACAGACCCATCAGTAACCTCATATAAGTTGACAGACCCATCAATAACCTCATATAAGTTGACAGACCCATCAATAACCTCATTTAAGTTGACAGTCCCATCAATAACCACATATAAGTTGACAGCACCATCAATAACCTCATATAAGTTGACAGCCCCATCAATAATCTCATATAAGTTGACAGCACCATCAATAACCTCATATAAGTTGATAGACCCATCAATAACCTCATATAAGTTGACAGCACCATCAATAACCACATATAAGTTGACAGCACCATCAATAACCACATATAAGTTGACAGCACCATCAATAACCTCATATAAGTTGACAGCACCATCAATAACCTCATATAAGTTGACAGCACCATCAATAACCTCATATAAGATGACAGCCCCATCAATAACCTCATATAAGTTGACAGCACCATCAATACCCACATATAAGTTACAGCACCATCAATAACCTCATATAAGTTGACAGCACCATCAATAACCTCATATAAGTTGACAGCACCATCAATAACCTCATATAAGTTGACAGCACCATCAATAACCACATATAAGTTGACAGCACCATCAATAACCTCATATAAGTTGACAGCCTCATCAATAACCTCATATAAGTTGACAGCACCATCAATAACCACATATAAGTTGACAGCACCATCAATAAGCTCATATAAGTTGACAGCCCCATCAATAACCTCATATAAGTTGACAGCACCATCAATAACCTCATATAAGTTGACAGCCCCATCAATAACCTCATATAAGTTGACAGCACCATCAATAACCTCATACAAGTTGACAGCCCCATCAATAACCTCATATAAGTTGACAGCACCATGAATAACCTCATATAAGTTGACAGCCCCATCAATAACCTCATATAAGTTGACAGCACCATCAATAACCTCATATAAGTTGACAGCCCCATCAATAACCTCATATAAGTTGACAGCACCATCAATAACCTCATATAAGTTGACAGCACCATCAATAGCCTCATATAAGTTGACAGCCCCATCAATAACCACATATAAGTTGACAGCACCATCAATAACCTCATATAAGTTGACAGCCCCATCAATAACCTTATATAAGTTGACAGCCCCATCAATAACCTCATATAAGTTGACAGCACCATCAATAACCTCATATAAGTTGACAGCCCCATCAATAACCTCATATAAGTTGACAGCACCATCAATAACCTCATATAAGTTGAGAGCCCCATCAATAACCTCATATAAGTTGACAGCCCCATCAATAACCTCATATAAGTTGACAGCACCATCAATAACCTCATATAAGTTGACAGCACCATCAATAACCTCATATAAGTTGACAGCACCATCAATAACCACATATAAGTAGACAGCCCCATCAATAACCTCATATAAGTTGACAGCACCATCAATAACCACATATAAGTTGACAGCACCATCAATAACCTCATATAAGTTGACAGCCCCATCAATAACCTCATATAAGTTGACAGCACCATCAATAACCACATATAAGTTGACAGCCCCATCAATAACCATATATAAGTTGACAGCACCATCAATAACTTCATATATGTTGACAGCCCCATCTTCTTCTTCTTCTTCTTGCGATCGCATCTTTGATGATTACACCGTCAGACGAGTTCTCATGATGAATTCGACTGTTGTTTGAAGTTCCTCTTTAACTCCATATAGCTTTGAGTTTAGTGTTGAGTCATTGGGCCAGTATATCTTTCTTAACTGGTCATACAGAGGACAGTCCTGTAGAACATGCTCAGCAGTTTGTTCGTTTAATCCACATGTGCACAGTGGTGAAGCAGACAATCGTAGCTTGTGCATGTGTTTATTCAGTTTGTTATGCCCTGTCCTGAGTCGAAAAATAGTTATCTGTCCCTGCCGGTCGAGAGTGTGATAGTCGTCTTTGGGTTGGTTCTGTTCTCTTCTGATAGTCTGGATAGCTCTCTTTTTCTCAAAGTATGTGACTTCATTATCTTCTTGTTCACATTCTCCTCCCTTTTTTGCAAGTTTATCTGCCTTTTCATTTCCGGGTACACCACAATGAGATGGTACCCACTGAAGTATGGTTCTCTTTTTGGCAGCTACCTTGTTTAGTTCATTTCTCAGATGCGGGAGTTTACCACCCTTGAGAGCTTGCAGGACAGACAGTGCATCTGTGAGGATGACTACCTGGTGGCAGTCAGAGTTGGTGTTATAAATCATATTTGCAGCTTGCTCTAGAGCTTGAACCTCAGCTGTATAGTTGGAACAGAATTTACCAGTGGGAATGTGCCTAGTCTCATAGTGGTTGTCAGGATATGAGATAAAGATACCGGCACCTCCATTCCTAACAGCATTAGTTGCTGATCCATCTGTATAGGCATGTATCCATGATTGATCGGGATAGCTTTCTTGGATCATACTCAATGTAGCAGTTCGTTTTTGCAGATCATTATACTCACATCCACTTGTGAGACCACTGACTGATGTATTAATTTGGAGGGCACTGCTGGCCTGCTCCCATGGTACAGGGTATAGGGTGGGCTTCAGTGGTGTTGTCTTCATGGATAGGTCTTCTTGATGCTGTCTTATAAGTCTTTTCCCCCGATGCACAAAGCTGCTACGCTTTAGACGTCCCAATGCCAGATCATCTAGTCTTGCCTTCATTGGGTGCATTGGCATACTGTTGTACTTTTCCATCTGGATCATGGTTTTTGTGTCTCTTCTATGGGACAATGTCTGTAATCCAGCAACCTTCTGCATCTCTGTTATTGGTGTAGTTTTCATGGCTCCTGTAATGAGCCTGAGAGCTTGATTTTGCACCTTGTCCAAAGACTGCAGATGTGAGTTAGCAGCTGATGACCATGCTGCTGAGCTAAACTCTAAGTGTGGTCTTATTACTCCATTATAAATCTTCTTTAGATTTCGTTCATTTGCTCCCCAGTTGGTACCTGCTAATTTTCTGAGTATGCCTAGTCGTCTTCGGGCCTTTCCTTCTGCATTTTCAATATGCTTATTCCATGTAAGCCTTTGGTCAAATGTCACCCCAAGATAGGTGGGGTAGCTTTCTTCCTTGATCACGGTTGTCCCTAGGTGTATGTTAGCTGATTTGTCCTTGGGGGCGAGGGAGAACAGTGTTGTGGAGGTTTTGTCTGTGTTTATTGTGATAAGCCATTTCTCTGCCCATGACACTAGCATGTCTGCTGCCCGCTGCATTCTATAATTTGCTGTGGTGACATTTTCATCAGCGCACCAGAGTACTAGGTCATCTGCATATAAGGCAGCTTTAACTCCTGCAGGGAGATCTTTCACCAGGTCATTGATGTAAACAAGGAAGAGTGTTGGGGAAATTACTCCTCCTTGAGGTACCCCCTGATGGAGCAACACTTTTCTGCTCTGCAGACCGTCAAGAGTGACTCTAGTTCTCCTGTTATGCAAGTATGACTGGATCCATTTCATCATGTTGCCTTGGATTCCACTTCTCCTAAGTTTTGCAATGAGGCCATCTTTCCACACCTTGTCAAAGGCCTGCTTGAAGTCGACCCAGATCGTTAGGACCTTTTTCTTCTCCTGGAAGGCATCTTCTATTGCTTGAGACAAGTAAGTAACTTGGTCTTCTATACTGTAGCATTCTCTAAATCCAGCTTGTTCCGGCACCAGGATCTGCTCAGACTCTAAATACCATTTCAATCTGTGGTTGACTATTCGCTCCATAGTCTTCCCAACACAGCTTGTGAGACTGATTGGCCGGTAACTTGCAGCCTCGGTCTTACATTTCCCTTTCTTTAGTATGGGTATTGTGATGGCTTCTCTCCATACTTGGGGTACCGTTCCTTTCAACCAGCTGTGGTTGAATATCTCAAGCAGTTTTGTCTTTGCTGCTGAGCTCAGATTTACTAGCATTTCGTTGCTGATTTTGTCTGGGCCGGGTGACTTTTGAAACTTAAGCTTGGAAATAGCCTTCTGTAGTTCTCCTAGTGTGATGGGTTCCCTCATTGGGGCAGGAGTATCTGTCTGTCCCATGGTTGCCAGTATTTCTTTTCTTATCTCTCTCTGATGGTCTATGTTAATGGGTAAGTTGCTTTCTGAACTGTATCTTCTAGCAAACAAGTCTGCAGCTTGTTTTCCTCTGAAAAGTTTGCCACCTTCATCCAATGTGATAGTCTGCCTTGGTGAGGAATGCTCTTCATTTAGAGACTTGACTAATCTCCAAAGTTTCCTGCCGTCTTTCTCAAGGTTCAGCGATGCCGTTTTAGTTCTCCAGCTTTTCCGCTTTTCTTCTAGCTTTGTTCTCTGAAACTCTGCTACAGCCTTTTTCCATTTGTTGTGAGTTTCAAGTGAAGGCTGAGACTCTGCGTCCTTTCTAGCCTTGTCCATAGCTTCCTGACGTTCTTGGAGTGTGCTGGACCAGTATGGTATGTAGTTACGCCGGCATCCTTTGGGAATGGTTTCTTTTGCAGCTTGTAGTATGCATCTGTTGAAGTCTTTTACCACTTCATTAATGTCTCTGTTCTGTACCTTGAGGGTAGACAGCAGCGTGTTCACCTGATGCCTGAATAAACCCCAGTTGGCTTTTTTGTAGTTCCATCTTGTAATGGCTGGGCCTGTACTGAGAGTTGCACTCTGGACAGTAAGAAAGATTGGGCGATGGTCGCTTCCCCCTAGTTGGTCTCCTACTTCTCTACTAATAGATCCAGCTATATCTGGTGTGGAGAAGGCAAGATCTGGTGTTGAAGTTGTGTGCCATCCTCTGGAGTAGAAGGTAGGAGTATCTGTGGCATTATTGACTAGGATTAGGGAGTGATCATCTTGCCAAGTTTCAACCTCTTCACCTCTGTGATCCAGATGGTTATAGCCCCAGCTCTGGGAGTGGCTATTAAAGTCTCCAACTGCTATAAAGTTGGTGGCTGGTACCTGTATAGAGCTGAGACTCAGGGGTTTGTTGTTCGGACAGTAATAGTTCAGGAGTTCTATTTCCATCTTGTCTACCTTTATCTGCAGCAGCTGATATTCTGCTCCATCCATGAAGGTTTTCCTTTCGTGTGCAGGAATGTTATTCCTTACAAGAGTAAGTACTCCTCCTTTTCGTCTATCTTGTCTGTCGGATCTGAAGCATTGATATCCCCTTATTTTAAAGGTTTGATCTGCTTTCAAGTGAGTCTCTTGGATACAGCAAACACTGACTTGCTTCTCATACAAGATGTTTTCCAGCTCTGTCTTTTTGCTGTATCCAGCCTGCTTGCTGTTCACTCCCTCTGCATTCCAGTGCATCATGACAAGTGGCACTCTGGGTTTCTCTTTTTCTGTTTTGTTTTGGTCAGTAGTTCTCCTCCGCCGTCTGTTGACTCCACAAGACGGTCTAGAGGGTCCTCCAGTAGCTGAGGGTGGGCTCTGTCGAGGCTCAGAGCCCGGCACTGCACCTGCCTGGTGGAGCTCCACAGGGCGAGCACCAGAACGAGATTTATTTGACGGTGTACTCTCCATAGAAAAAAAAAAGCGAGTTGCATGATACTGTGGTTTCCGGTGCGCCTTCTGGCCCAGTATCTACGACTTTAGCACCTGTTCAACGGGAGAGTGGGCTCATCCCTAATCTGTTTATGTTCCCAGTAGTAGACTATTCGCAAGCAGCCTGGGGGTGTCACTGCTCTGCGCGGACCTTGTTTACCGAGGCGGCGTCCGAGCTCGTATGGTGAAAATATGGTTGCGTTATCTTCAAAATAGCCCTGTCTTTCCCGTGGCTTTTCTGCCATCCTGCAACTTTGAGTTAGGGAGTTCTGAGCTCCAGTCTCTTTCCCAGGCATTTTATCCTGGCCTGGCACGCATACAGAGGACCCCACTTCTGGTTCTAAGTTAGCAGTTGGGGATAGGTGGGGTAGCACACTGTGCATTCCCCGTCATCCAGGGGGCTCTCCAACTATGCAGAGCTTGCACAATGCTGTGCTCTGGTTCTGGGCTCTCCCAAGGAATCCTCACGTCCTGCACAGAGCCACTTCCCGATACCCACCACCTGCCAACCCTCCATTGTAGAAATCTCCTGCATGCGGCCATCCAGTCAAGAGCCAGTATTAAGTCTGGTGCCCAAGTGATCCCCCCAAGCTCAGTGTGCAATGCTGGGTTCTCATCATGCTGCAACACAGGAGGGATTGTGATGCTCAGCCATCTCTCTCAATTCTGCACCGATAAGTGACATCGGGGACTTAACTTTGCCTCAGTACTGGGAGGCCCCGTTTCCGGGTACACCACACACAGCCAATTGAGGCAACGGTCGCCATGGGCGTGATAGACGACAAACAGTGAAGAATGAGGCAAGAAAGCATTTAACCCATGAAGTGGGGGTGGATTGGTGCAGACCAGAGCATGTACCACTCGCCGGTGGGTTCTGCATCTACACCTATAGGGTTCCACCCACTCCTCAGCCCATTTAGTCTGGCCCCTCACCCAGGACCTGTCCGGCTTGGGTGACCCTGCCAGGAGTAAAACTCCCGCCGGCATAGCTCCCGGGATCATTGAGGCGCTCAAGCTCTCCAACCACGGCAAGGTAGGCTTACATGTGGAGAGACAGCCCCATCAATAACCTCATATAAGTTGACAGCATCATCAATAACCTCATATAAGTTGACAGCCCCATCAATAACCTCATATAAGTTGACAGCACCATGAATAACCTCATATAAGTTGACAGCCCCATCAATAACCTCATATAAGTTGACAGCACCATCAATAACCTCATATAAGTTGACAGCTCCATCAATAACCTCATATAAGTTGACAGCACCATCAATAACCTCATATAAGTTGACAGCACCATCAATAGCCTCATATAAGTTGACAGCCCCATCAATAACCACATATAAGTTGACAGCACCATCAGTAACCTCATATAAGTTGACAGCACCATCAATAACCTCATATAAGTTGACAGCCCCATAAATAACCTCATATAAGTTGACAGCACCATCAATAACCTCATATAAGTTGACAGCACCATCAATAACCACATATAAGTTGACAGCCCCATCAATAACCATATATAAGTTGACAGCACCATCAATAACCTCATATAAGTTGACAGCCCCATCAATAACCTCATATAAGTTGACAGCACCATCAATAACCTCATATAAGTTGACAGCACCATCAATAACCTCATATAAGTTGACAGCCCCATCAATAACCACATATAAGTTGACAGCACCATCAATAACCACATATAAGTTGACAGCACCATCAATAACCACATATAAGTTGACAGCACCATCAATAACCTCATATAAGTTGATAGACCTATCAATAACCGCATATAAGTTGACAGACCCATCTTTAGTTCTCTAGCTTTAGTGGTGCCCTGGACTTACATGAGATAAAATACATAATAAAATAACGCATTAGAGGAAGTCGAAACAGAACTGAAGGCAACACAAGATACAGACGTCACCAGGCGCGGCACTGGATGATGATATAGATACAACACTTTTGCGAACCAGATCACATGGTATTTTGTATTTGGACATGCACCCTAATATAACCGACGGACCTTGTGTCTAGGTTGAATGGAGCGTGCCTCGCCAGAATGAGGAAACATTTATTTTTCTTTTTAAATGACAATATGACATACACTAGTACAATAAAAAATATCCAACGCTCGACTTTCTGTCTACCATTCATTTTTCCTCATCAACATCTGTATGATCCCTTGGAGCATACGTCTTCAGCAGGACCTGTCCAACATCCAATCAACGTCCAGTCGCCAGATTTGCTGGAGCGTTAACCTCTCGCATGTTTCTAGGCACCGAGGTTCGAACCCTGGTAGCATCACTCTCTGGTCTCCTGACCTGTAAATTAGTACCTGACTGTTAAAGTTAAGCAGTCTCTCACACTTCACTACCCTGCGGCAGTACCTGCAGTGCCTTATAGTCTGCTTCAACTTGCTACACTCTACAGCTTGCATATTTCACTCTACATTTATCTCCTCCTCAAGATCACAGCCCTCACTTCTTCCTCCACGACTGGGATTTCAGAACAAAGATAGACATATCTTACCCATAATTCCTTCATTTTTATTTCACTATCCATGGAAATTCCCTTTAATTAAATGCCATAATAAACTCTGACTGAACAACGGTCTTCATCCATTACAAGTGTGATATACGCCCAGTGTGCTGAGCCTATGGGTAGGGGCTCTTCATTGAAGAGTGTCGGAACACAGGGCAAGACACCTCAGTCGAGAGTGATGGATGAAAAGATACTTTTAATCCTGGCCGGGGTGAAGTGTGAAGTATTCAGGATTTCTGAACCGTTGAAGATGACGCTCCCAGTTCGGTGTAACTTGAGCTCCGTTTTTATTGTAACTGAGAAAGTGGTTGACTCGAGTCCTTTTTCTTGGACAAAGAATCCACTTGGAACAGATTCGAAGTAAAAACATCATCTCAGTTCCATATGCTCCGGGAGTTTGTGTGTCAGATCAAGCGATCAGAATTTCCACCCTCCGAGAGATAAACAGACTGTCCGGTGTCGTTTTACCAGAATACCCGGGAAATCGTGTCACCGCCCAGAGCAGAAAACAAACAGGGGCGTTTCTCACACCTTCGTGAACAGGTATTCAGGGGCCGTCGTACTCGGCATGAGGTCGAGCAGTTAGAAGAAGTGTTTGTCAATTGTTTAGGTATAACATTGTTTCCGTGTCATTAAAGTAGCGCAGTGAATTAATCATTCCCCACCTCTTGGTAATTTTTTCACAGTTCAGATTCCTTCAATACTTCAAAGACTTGTAGGCATGGATACTCGAGAGAAAAGTCAGTCAAAGAGGCCGGTGACAGAAGCCAGTGACAGAAGCCAGTGACAGAAGCCAGTGACAGAAGCCAGTGACAGAAGCCAATGACAGAAGCCAGTGACAGAAGCCAGTGACAGAGGCCAGTGACAGAAGCCAGTGACAGAAGCCAATGACAGAAGCCAGTGACAGAAGCCAGTGACAGAAGCCAGTGAAAGAAGCCAGTGACAGAAGCTAGTGACAGAAGCCAATGACAGATAAGCCAGTGACAGAAGCTAGTGACAGAAGCCAATGACAGATGCCAGTGACAGAAGCCAGTGACAGAAGCCAGTGACAGAAGCCAGTGAAAGAAGCCAGTACAGAAGCTAGTGATAGAAGCGAATGACAGATGCCAGTGACAGAAGCCAGACAAAGCTTATTACTGATATTCCTGACGGAGCATAAAGGCACAACTAAAGCTAGTCGTCTGGCAGGGAGGAGGTCACGTGATTGTCTGTGACGTAATGACGTCACCAGCCCCAGGCCTATTCTATCTTTGTCTCGTCCACCCCCCCCCCCCCCCCCCCCCTAACTACCGACGACATGATCACATTAGACTTGACTTTTTTGGGTGGGCGGGGGGGGGGGGTCCAGAGTGGCTACGAGGTATGGCGTCCACCTAGCTGGAATTCTAGAGGTACCGGGTTCGATTCCCTGCAGAGGGAATATAATTTAAGGAAATATTTCTCAGAACCAGTGGTCCTAATGATGTCATACTCCCCCCTGGTCTCCTATCCACCACAAAATATTTATATGTGATTCCTACATACACACATTAGGATTCTCGCCGGTGCAACGGAGTACGTGCACTGGGCTTAGATCCTCCTTGAGTGATCTAAGGGAGGAGATCGGAGCACTGATGGGGTAGTCAGTGTACATTGAAGATAGTCCTTAACACAAAACCAAACTTGACTTTAATCCATTGTTATAAATGTTTATACACTACCACAACCTACCCTCTGTCCTGTTCTTACTGTTCTAAGTCTACTATCATTTACTGGACACAGTATTAAGGTCTCTTTGTCTTGTGTGGACTGGCCTATACTGTATAACAGGGGAACAACAGAAGTGATTGCGACATTAATAGGCTGAACTGCCCATGGTAAACTTCCGGTGTTATATCTTGCGGTTCGCACTAATGACCTGTCATCGAAACATCATTTATTGGTTATGCGTAGATGGCAGGGAGGAAAGTGTGATTCGCTTGTATAGCTAGGCGGTGTTGTAGCACGGAAGGTCGAGTGTTCGAATCCTGGGTAAGCCACTCATGTCTGATGTTTTTCTGTTGTCCAGTGTTCTACTTCTTTATTTCCTGCGAGTGCCTGACAACATACCTTTATGTTTGTCTCATATTAATTTGATCCACTTTCACTGAGCGTCAGCTGTTGGTAACCTCACATTAGACACAAGTAAAACTGTCACTGAGCGTCAGCTGTTGGTAACCTCACATTAGACACAAGTAATCAACTTTCCTATGACGATGAAGAAAGCTAGAATATATTGTGACAACGGAAAAGATCGAAGGAAAACGTAGAGGACGATAAAGAAAGAAGATGCTGGACACTTTAACCTGGTGATATCTAAAACAGTCAACAATGGAATTTGTAAACAGTACTGGACACGTAAAGTTGTGGAGACACATGGTCACCTACGCTACCAGGCATGGTATTTAAAGAAGAAGCTAGATGTCATTGATACTGTACAGGTCTCCACGACATATTGTTGTCAACAGGGATTTCCAGCTCTGACAAATATCAAAGACTAGAAAAGAGATTTGCTTATTTGTGTTCATGAGGAGATGAGAGTTTCTTTGTCTCAAATAAGACTTAATATACGAGTATATATAAGCGAGATTACTTTACAAAAACATGCTCACACCTCTCATTGAATTTTTATATTTTGTCAATGAATCATGCTTTTATTTAGCTGCACTGTTTTTATAGTTTCTGGTTGTCTCGTGATCATTTTATAAAGTAGTTGTGTTCTATGTTATGAATAAAGCAATGCTAGGAGTTGATTTTCTGTTTTTGAAGGTATTTCTTATCAATAAAAAATTCGGTGTAACGCGAGCAGATTTTCATCCGTAAGTGTAGCCCAGACAAAGAAGTTTGGGAACCACTGTGCTAGCAGATAGATATTATTAGTAACTTTTCAGTGCTTTGTATCTGTGAACGCTGTGCACAAGTATCTGTGAACGCTGTACACAAGAGTTCACCTTTTTTTTTTTTTTTTTTTTGAATGGCAAATTTCGTTCTGATATAACTGACGGGCTTAAGTCTACGTTGAAAGGACGCACCTCCCTACAAGATGGCAATGTCTGCAAGGAAACAAAACTGCTGCCACCGGGCACAACCTACCTTAGTGGCCTCTTACGGCATGCGTGCTTGATGGGAACAGTGAGTCTTTTCTGTCATTATCTTCTGAGACAGGCATCTCACGACATGAGACAAGCATCTCACGACATGAGACAGGGATCTCACGAAATGAGACAGGCATCTCACGACATGAGACAGGTATCTCACGAGAAGAGACAGGTATCTCACGACAAGAGACAGGTATCTCACGACATGAGACAGGCATCTTACAACATGAGACACATGAGACACATGAGACAGGTTTCTCACGACATGAGACAGGCATCTCACGACATGAGACAAGCATCTCACGACATGAGACAGGTATCTCACGACAAGAGACAGGTATCTCACGACATGAGACAGGCATCTTACAACACGAGACACATGAGACAGGTATCTCACGACATGAGACAAGCATCTCACGACATGAGACAGGTATCTCACGACATGAGACAGGCATCTCACGACATGAGACAGGTATCTCACGAAATGAGACAGGTATCTCACGACATGAGACAGGTATCTCACGACATGAGACAGGCATCTTACAACATGAGACACATGAGACAGGTATCTCACGACATGAAACAGGGATCTCATGACATGAGACAGGTATCTCACGACATGAAACAGGTATCTCATGACATGAGACAGGTATCTCACGACATGAGACAGGCATCTCACGACATTAGACAGGTATCTCACGACACGAGACAGGTATCTCACGACATGAGACAGGTATCTCACGACATGAGACAGGTATCTCACGACATGAGACAGGTATCTCACGACATGAGACACATGAGACAGGTATCTCACGACATGAGACAGGTATCTCACGACATGAGACAGGTATCTCACGACATGAGACAGGTATCTCACGACATGAGACAGGCATCTTACAACATGAGACACATGAGACATGTATCTCACGACATGAGACATGTATC
This sequence comes from Oreohelix idahoensis, assembly GCA_024509875.1. Taxonomy (NCBI): domain Eukaryota; kingdom Metazoa; phylum Mollusca; class Gastropoda; order Stylommatophora; family Oreohelicidae; genus Oreohelix; species Oreohelix idahoensis. The sequence continues at coordinate 352,942 of JAMPIV010000384.1, forward strand.
TCACGACATGAGACAGGTATCTCACGACATGAAATAGGTATCTCACGACATGAGACAGGTATCTCACGACATGAGACAGGTATCTCACGACATGAGACGGGTATCTCACAACATGAGACGGGTATCTCACGACATGAGACGGGTATCTCACGACATGAGACGGGTATCTCACGACATGATACAGGTATCTCACGACATGAGACAGGTATCTCACGACATGAGACAGGTGTTATTAGTGTCTGTACATCGTCATCATTTCCCTTTCCGCTCCTTATGGAGCATGGGACAACCACTGTAGCTGGTTCCCCTGCAGGAAGCCTGCATCAAGCAGTCACGTGTTCTTGTAGCTGTAGCTTTGTTTCCTGCAGGAAGCCTGCATCAAGCAGTCACATGTTCTTGAAGCTGTAGCTTTGTTTCCTGCAGGAAGCCTGCATCAAGTAGTCACATGTTCTTGTAGCTGTAGCTTTGTTTCCTGCAGGAAGCCTGCATCAAGCAGTCACATGTTCTTGAAGCTGTAGCTTTGTTTCCTGCAGGAAGCCTGCATCAAGCAGTCACATGTTCTTGTAGCTGTAGCTTTGTTTCCTGCAGGAAGCCTGCATCAAGTAGTCACATGTTCTTGTAGCTGTAGCTTTGTTTCCTGCAGGAAGCCTGCATCAAGCAGTCACATGTTCTTGTAGCTGTAGCTTTGTTTCCTGCAGGAAGCCTGCATCAAGCAGTCACATGTTCTTGTAGCTTTAGTATCTTTACTAATTTGTTTCATATGATGAGTTTATGTCTTCATATGAAAGTCCAACATTTTCACTTTCCAATATCAATAAAGACTAATATAAATTTCTCCTCCTGGAAACAGTATTGGTCGGTGGCTGTCCATCACGCCACATAAACCTTTCTCCATGCGTACATTAGCTGCGGTCTCAGGGACCATCACGACACATAAAGATTGTATCTAGTGCTTTCATCCATTTTGTCGCCATTTCCTTTTGAAAGTAGCAAAAACCCGTCGTTTAGTTCTACCCGGACAATGAGTATTTCTCTGACCGCTCAAAGCAGACGGGAGATCTTTAACTTTCTGTGCCCGCCAGGCCTTCTAATGTGTCCGGGGCTGGCGAATAGAAAGGGTTGGAGAACAGAACCAGGGGCAGACAGAGGCACGTACGTGAGGCACAGGAGAACAATTCTGGAGTGAAGGGAGAGGAGTGTCACGGATTAGCAGAATCGTGAATGAAGGGAAGGCGAATGTTGAAACATACTGCGCCAGTTCCCAGCACTAAGATCTTACGCGACGCACACTTCACTCACTGAAGAACTACAAAAGTGATAGCCGCTATGTATTTTGTGAAATACAGTTACTGTAAGAAATAACAATCAATAACTTGTATTAACTGTGGCTTATAGTTTTAACAAGAATAGTTAACTTGCGATGTGAACCACAAAGAGAAAGATTTGATATCTTGTGTTAAAAGCACAAAGTTCTACAGCCAGGATTAATTGAAGCGCGCTGTGACGTGTTTCAGATCTTCAGTTTGGATTTTCCAAGAAATTTGATCATTCAAATATTGTTAGAAACTTTCATCTTGTGTTTTAAGAAAAATGGTGAAAAGGGACAGGTGTGCTTAACAGCATCAGCTGTAATCTCCATTTATAGACATCACTGTCTCGCTGATTATTATTGTTCATCTACCAAAGTCAAGGACGATTTTGAGACTCATCATTCTCGTGAGTAAATTAAGATTAAAAAAAAAAAAAACCAAACATTTCTTGATATTGACTTTAGATAATGCTGATAAGGACGTCAGTAAAGATATTTAGAATTCCTAGTTTGGACTTTCTAATCTCTAATGACCTTGACAGTGTGGTCTACGAACGTGTTGATTATAACATCATTAGGCTATATGTATCTGTAAATAAATAAATATTACACACATATATGTATGTGTTGTATTTATTTATTTACAGTTTACAAGCATCGGGTTTCCTCTCTTTATTCATTATATGCATCACCTGGTCAGGATTAGGAAAAACATTAACTGGACAGATACAGCTAACTGGTCATTGAGTACGCATGTACATCTCCATCTCTCAAATTACTTTCAATTATGACTTTGAATTTATGAATGAACTGAATACTTAACTTTTTTTTCCTTCAATTCTAGCAACTATTTTCACAGCTTATCCATAACGTTGTCATGTTTGGTTACATGGCAGCCATTATTTGTTTTTGGTTTTGTAATAAACAAACGCCAATGTTACTTAAAATTAATTGAATCTTCAACCCAAGTCAGTCCTATTATATGACTTAAATGTCAGTCCTATTGTATGACTTAAATGTCAGTCCTATTGTATGACTTTTAAAACACGGAGAACAAGAAAAACCACAACCAAATAGTTACAGACTTTCATAAATGTGTACTACCGTAGAATAGAAGGACTAAAATGGTGTGAATATAAGTATATAAACCAATAAAACGGTATTGAATCAGTTCTACAAATAACGGTTCACATGAAACAAGGGACGTTTCGGGTTTTACCCTTCGACAGCCACAAACAGGTGACAAAGACAAGAATTACATATAGGTACGGGACCCAAAGATGCAGCAATAGAGAATGCAGTCAGCGACCCATAGCTTGACTGCTTGCGTCAGGGTCAGCGAACCAGAGCTGACCAAGACCCTACTCCACCTCCACGTGGTAGTCCTGGAAACAGGCTGCATCACTGCAGTCTGGCTGAGAGAGTTGGGATCGAAGAGGGAAGGCAAACCCGGTCCCCAAAAATGCCGTGCTGAAGTCAGATGTGTCGGCCGAAAGGCGCAGATATCGCAGCTCCGATGTAAACAAACACAACGCAACCAACGTCCTTTTCAGGACGAACGAGGAAGAAGAAGACATATAGGTACTACAAAAACATACGATGATGAGACACATACATCAAATGAGCGATACAAGCAGATGGAAAAAGTAAACACCCATAGAGATGAGCGAAAAAAGAACAATAATAATACAAGAAAATCGTAAAACCTGAAAGAAATAACGGAACAAGAAAGTAAATAATCAACGAAACGAAAAAAAGAGTGTGATAATGTCATCAACTGTTGACAAGAGCCAAACACGTTCCAGTGGAACAAAAGATGAGATGACGACGCCGGGGATGGATAGGACACACACTGATGACACAAGGACACACACTGAGGACACTAGGACACACACTCAGGACAACTGGTCCTAACATTGCAACAACAAAACAAAAACAAAAAAAAAGAATGTTCATCTAAAATGTCAAAGTATTCTGACTGTATGGTTCTCAAACACGGAGAGCTACAAGACAAAAAAAAAAGAGAAGTGACAGACTTTTGTAAATGCATGCTTGCGTGGAATAGAAGAAAATCAAATGGTATGGCAGGATAAACAATGTGGAGCTGATAGATTTAATATCCTAATTAAAACCAGTCATCGGTTGGGAAGGATTTATTTTCTTCAACATCAAACATCAACATCAAACATCAACATTAAACATCAAACATCAAACAAAACAAGATGGAGCTAACGGTAGGTAAAGGTAGCCCCATTGCAGATTCTGCCGTAGGGGAGTTACGTGTTAGAGACTTGACTATATTAGGTTCAGCTTCAAGAGGTAGGGGTGACTAGTTCCCTTCCTCGCTGCCTTTTCCTTCCTCAACTCAAGGGCAGAGTCAAGTATCAATTTTCAGCTGGGTTGACTGGAGCGTGACACCACTGTTTCAAACCCGGTACCTTCACCCCGAGAGGCCAACGCTCTAGCCACTCTACCAACTGAACGCTTCCAGACAACTACCAGTGGAACAAATTTTGTTAGAAAACATGTGGGTGTTTAGTAAGAGACACATATTGAGGAAACCAGTTATAAGTGTTGCAAGGCAGCAATTGTGGAAATCCTTCAGGTGAAAGAAAAAATGAATACACACACACACACACACACACACACACACACATATATATATATATATATATATATATATATATATATATATATATATATATATATATATATATATATATATATATATATATATATATATATATATATATATATATATATATATATATATGCCTATATGGAGACCCAGTTGTTGCTGTAATGATGAAAGACTTCCACTTCGTGCTTGTGCTGTACTGAGAGGACTTCCAGATTTTGTTTAGACTAGCAAAGGCTGTTCTCTCATTATTCAGTCTGTTGTTGATGTCTTTGCTTGTTCCGCCGTCTGGTGTTACCATGCATTATTGATATGTCCATATGTCTGTCTGTTCCACCTTCTGGTTCCTTATTGTTATGGGCTTAATATTGCCCACATGGAGTGTCATGACCTCTGTCTTCTTTAAATTGATGTTCAGATCCACCTGCTGGCTATATTTATTTAGTATATCTGTTTTTTTCTTGGATGTGTCGATGTGAATGTGCGAGTAGGATAGGGCAAGGATTGTAATGATTTTTCATCTTTTTTTGTTTGGGAAGAAATTTTGAGGAAGAAAAAAAAAAGGGGGGGGGGGAGCATAACCGAAATGCTGCTCAGTTAGATGTAAATGTGTTTGATAAAAAAAAACTAAACCGATTTAAGAACCTTTGTTAAGGCATTATTTTGTCATTTTGCCGTTTTGGCATGTAAGGGCATTTTTTGAGATTTTTCTGTCATTTTACAGCATTTTCTGTGGTTTATTTTGAGTCTATAATTTTTATAATTTGGCTTTTTCAATAAAAGTAGGCATTTTTTAGTGTTAATGTGTTGTTACTTATTCTAAAAAAATGTTTGTTACAAATTTCTTTAAATCACTGTTTTCCCAAATGCTGTTTAATCATTTTGCCTAAACCTCTGAAAACAAATGTTGCAGGTAAATTTTCCTACATAATGTCACATTTTGGATTTGTGCCTAGTGCCATTACTTCCTTCATTCAGCAGTTCTATTAGTGGATAGGGTAGATTTGATGAAGTCAGCAGTTATATTAGTGGATCAGGTAGATTTGATGAAGTCAGCAGTTCTTTTAGTGGACCAGGTAGATTTGATGAAGTCAGCAGTTCTATTAGTGGACCAGGTAGATTTGATGAAGTCAGCAGTTCTATTAGTGGACCAGGTAGATTTGATGAAGTCAGCAGTTCTATTAGTGGATCAGGTAGATTTGATGAAGTAAACTGTGAATGACTTAGTGTGAATGGAGAGATGGGAAAAGCTGTGCTAAAGAAAACTGAGCAAGTTTTAAAACAAAAATGCGGGTTATGAAAAGCTGTGCTTAATTTCAGATTTGCTATTGGGAAAACACTTTTCCCTTAGTAAATTTTCATCGGACTTAGAACCAATTGACTTAGCTTATTAATTCAAGTATTCTTTCTATGGTGTCAGTCAGTAATAGTGGAAAGTGGCTTTTCAGTATTTAAAGCTTTGGTGGCCAACTATATAAAGTCAGTCTCTTTTGAAAATCTGCACATGGTTTACCTTGAGCATTTTAATTCTAAACTCAGTAAATAAGAACTTTCATTTGCCATAAAGGCTAACAATATTCAGTTTTAATTTTATGTCTTTTGTGTGTGTGTGTGTGTTTTTTTTTTTTTTTAACATAAGGAATTATTTTGTTAATCAAAAAAAAGATTTGCGGTTTGGTACAGAAACTATGAAAAGTTATTTAAATTGCATTTTTAAGGTGTCAGTGTGTGTGCGCGTGTGAGTGACGCGTGTCTGCGTTTGTGTTCGTGTGCCCTTTACTGCATTTTTTGGTTAATAAAATAGACTTTCAGTTTGGCCCAGAAATTTTCTTTTCTTTTAGTGTGGTTTGTAGCATAAAGAATTTCAATCTGGCCCAGTAACAACAAGAACAGAATTAAATTATATTCTTAGGTTTTGTTTCTTTTATTTTATGCCGTTCATTTTTCTTCTACAAAATAATTTTAATTTAACTCGGAAACTAAAAAATGGAGTTGTTGTTTTAGATCATTTTTTTATTTTATAGGGCATTGGGGGGGGGGGGTGTTTAGGGTCATAAATGCATTTTTATAGGTCATTTTCTAGCAACTTTTATGGTCATTAAAATCCTAGCCCTATATATATATATATATATATATATATATATATATATATATATATATATATAGATATATATATAAAAAAAAAAAAAAGGTAAAGGAACCCGTTACACGCCCATTGAGGCATATTGGGAATATGGTGTTAGGCCCATATTATCTTGACCGTCGGCACACGAGGGGTGATGTGGTCGGCATCACGCCGGCCGCCTTAACCTTCCCAGAGTAGCTCTGGTACCCATTTGGGCTGGGTCGACCCAGGAGCCGTTTGTGGCCTAAAAATTTTCCGCCTCATCTGGGGATCGAACCATAGACCACTGCGCTAGGAAGCCAGTGCACTAACCACTATGCTACCGCGGCTCCATAGATATATATATATATATATATATATATATATATATATATATATATAGGGACTATATCGAGAGAGAAAGAGAGGCAGAGAGAGAGAGACAGAGAGAGAGAGAGAGAGAGAGAGAGAGAGAGAGAGAGAGAGAGAGAGAGAGAGAGTTGTTAAAAAATAGAATATAAACGTTATGAAAAGATCACAAAAAGTCCTTCCCTTGTTAGTTTTTATATTTCATTACCTCCACATTGGTGATCTAGTTTCACCATTTTAATCTTTCCATCTGGTCAACGTTGCAACCTGCGGCCATGTTACACATTTATTCACAGCTGGATACACTCAAGTTGTATCCGTTACAAATCCTTCCACAGAAGCTTCAGGTGATCTACTGACTTTAAAAAAAAACATAATTGACTAAAGTTGTGAGACACGGGCCGTTAGAACTAATTGATTATCAACTGTCAGCATTTAGTTAGTGGGTGATGGATGATATGGCGGGACGGAATTAGACACTGTGAACACGTGTTCATAAATCTCTGCCTGCTTACCTGCTTGTTTGTTTATCTGCCTGATTATCTGTCTGCTTGCATGTTTCACTCCCTGTGTGATTTTTCTGTCTGTCTTCTTGCATACATCTCTTTGTTTTTCATTCCGTCTGCTTGCATGTCTGTCTGCCTGTTATCTGTCTGCCCATATGTCTGCTTGCATGTCTGTCTGTCTGTTATCGGTATGCCCATATATGTGCTTGCGTGTCTGTCTACCTGCTGTCTGTCTGCCCATATGTCTGCTTGCATGTCTGTCTGCCCACATGTCTGCTTGCATGTCTGTCTGTCTGTTATTTGTCTGCCCATATGTCTGCTTGCATATCTATCTGCCCATATGTCTGCTTGCATGTCTGCCTGCCTGCTATCTATCTGCCCATATGTCTGCTTGCACATCTGTCTGTCTACTATACGTCTGCCCATATGTCTGCTAGAATGTCATTCTACCTGCTATCTGTCTGCCTATATGTCTACTAGCATGTCTGTCTGTCTTCTATCTGCCTGCCCATATGTCTGCTTGCCAGCCTGCTTCTATCAGACAGTTACTCTGGGTTGTGCTCCATTTCGCCATGGTTTATAAATAAGCACGTTCTGTCTTTAGGACTTACCAGCTTGCTAAATGTGTCATTCGAGACAGAGGAGGGTCTCTTGCTTGGAAATTTATGAGAAACTGTGGATACAATGAAACGAACGAAATCTTTATTTCATTAGGGTAAAGGAATGGGCATTACTGCCTTTTTACACTTGTGCACTGCAATAATACAGTTCTTAAAGTATTTTAAAATTAATACATTCTTAATTTCAACAGTAAGTAGTCAATGTTTACATTCATTCACCAGGGTAGCGCACATACTCGTACAAACATACACATACATAGAGAGAGAAGGAGAGAGAGAGAGAGAATTGAAACATTGACGTAATTACGAGTACATGTTTAAAATTAAGGATATATCATTTAAACGTAAATAATTCATGAAAACATTGTAGGAACTAAAACAGAGATTTGTCAGTTAGGTACATTTTTCAAGCTGTCATGACTTTGACATGGGAATGTAGATTTCTTTAGGACGTGGTGTAGTTTTTAGGAATCTGTCTCACATGGAAACATTTTGAAGGAAAGGCACAGCCCAAGAAGATTTGGTGTGAACGTGTTGTCGGCTGATGCTCCATTGAGAGATTCAGGGGTTAATGAATAATAGAGTAGACAATATCATTTCCGCTCATTTGTACTTCCGGTCACAGTGGACCAATGACCGTCAGCAAGCTCTTGCCTTGTCTGTCTATCCTGTGCCATCCCTTTCAAGGTATTTCCATGTTTTCTTGATCTCCTTTATGACTGCCTGTAATTACTTTCTTCTCGTGTTGGAAGGTGCCCCTCTGTTCCGTGACCTCACTGGTCAGAATGGATGGTGTCGTTATGTGACGTTCATGGAGGCAGGTTCAGTGATTTCTTGTGTGATTTTTTTGTTTTCAATACCTCTATAGTGCAATTTCTTATACATGTGACGAAATGGACGACCTCTTCACGATCTTTGTTTCTCTCCGGCAGTATCGGTACATTTGTGGTACTGATTTGTTTATGTGCTGTCAATTATCGTACTTTTCTTTCTTTCTTTCTTTCTTTTCTGCTTGTGTGGCAAATATTTTGTAGGTGCAAACATTTGTTGACACTCCCGTATGTGAGGTCACCTGTTTGTTACCCGGTCATCCTAGTTTGCGGTGAGCAACTGAGATAAGATTGTCGCCGGCGTGTTTAGATTGAATCGCTGATCAGACGACTCGTTTAGTAACCCAGATAGGCAGACAAGGAGTTTTTGCGTACTCATATGACAGATAATGAGATTACTGTCTGTCTGACACATGTGGGCAGACAAGTGTGAAATAAGCGCTTCCGGGTCATCCTTGATACACCAACATTACTTTTTAATAAAGTAATAAGTATTACAGCTTACCCATGTTGTCTACCGATCTGCCTGTGAGAGTGTATGGAAGGCATCAGATGTCCAGATATGGTAATACGTGACCTTTGCCGGCACGCACCTTATTTCACGTGGGATTATTTTGAAAATATCACACCATATCTGCATGATTTGAAATGATTGGATCTTTCTGATTAGATTCATAACAACAATGCATGGGAAGATAGGAATATAGTCTGACCGTTTCGCAGTTTTCTTTCACTGTGAATTTCACGCTCGCCAAGACAACATCAGACCTTGCCAGAGTGAAGACTAGATTCATAATTCCTTTTTTTAACCGGACCTTTTATTGGAGAACCAAATAAGACTGACAAAGTACAGGAAATCTCTACATTTTAATAAGGAACACCGGGACTAGGAAACTGAAGAAAGACACGGAGTCAGAGAGAATAGAAGTTAAAATTAACGACACCCCAGACGCGTGTAAGAGGCCGATTCAAGTCTCTTTTGTTCATCTGAACAAAAAGTCTGTGAGTCAGGATTGGCGTGTTGTGATTTACATTTCATATTTTATTACTAACATGTGAACTAACATATATATGTATATATTACCATGTGAAGTTTAATGTGTGAAACTCGATATTGGATGTCAAAGTCATTTGAGGCTGGCAACCTCAGCGTATATAATGATGATTCATGAACCACCACTGCACGGGCTGGTGATTGCTTTACTGCTAGTTTCGTAAAGAGAACTAAAAGCATAAAGTAGTTCCAGGTTCCCTATGGAGCAGGGAGGGAAATATGAACGAAATGATGTACATTCTAAGTATAATAGTTACATTTTCAAAGCAGTGTAAATGTCCCTATAAACAATTGTCACTTTAAAATTAATGTTAGTTTTCAAGCTTAAACCAGTTGTCGTGAAACGAGTGTAACCCACTACTTTGTTAATCACTATGTCGAGATACAGATTTGCTTCAACCAATCAACGAGCACCGTTCACCAGTCTCCGAGAACTATGTCGAGATACAGATTTGCTTCAACCAATCAACGAGCACCGTTCACCAGTCTCTGAGACAGAATAAATTAACGGCCATCATGTTCACGCAAGATGGCGGATTAAAACTGAATAAAATTAGGCTGTACAGCACTTGGGACTAAACCGGAGGAAACCAATCAGCTTGCTCCGCCAGGAAACAACCGAAAGCCTTGCTTAAGAATTCACCTACCTAAATAATCGGGCGGATTTTATGCATAATCACACATCACCGACGCGACGCCAGAGATACCGACCGACTGAAGAGGAGAAGTTGTCACCTTGATTTATAGCTTACCTGGAGTGCAATGACCTGCAGTCTGCTTTGCTAAGTCGAGTCAAAATCTGGCCGGTTTGAATCTTAGAGGGTAGATATATTTACGATAACCTTTAGGAAAATAGGCTTTCAGCAGGTCTATAATGTTGGTATTTGTTGTGTGTCATTTATACTACCTATCTGGTTACTGATTGTATCTTGGGGAAATTATATATAATGATTGTATTTCCTATTATGATTGAATAGACAAAGACTAATAGGACTCATACCTCAATCTATTGTCTCATATAACTCAATCTATTGTCTCCTATACTTCAATCTATTATCTCCGATAAGACCAACTGCCATATAACCAAAACAGTCCTTGTTAGGACTCAACCTATTGTCTCCTATAACTTCACTCTATTATCTCAGACCAACTGCAATATAACCCAAACAGTCCTTGTTAGGACTCAATCTATTGTCTCCTATAACTTCAATCTATTATCTCAGACCAACTGCAATATAACCAAAACAGTCCTTGTTAGGACTCAATCTCTTGTCTCATCTAACTCCAATCTATTGTCTCCTATAACTCCCACCTGATATATCACCAAACAGTCCTCGTCGCATATACTCCTATCATAAGAACATAACGTTATTGTTAGGATATATTATAGCACTTGTCAGAGAGGGCCTGGTATATTATAGGGGGAAGGACATTGTTGTATCACACCTAGGTGTACATATTATTGGATGTATTCATGTATTGAACTTATATTATGGGATGTATTCATGTATTTAATGTATTCATGTATTGAATTTATATTATTGAATGTATTCATGCATTGAATTTATATTATTGAATGATATCCATGTATTAGTTTATCAGAAAGAATGTTTTGCAAGTAGACACCTGTCTTGTCTCGCTATTGCTAAATCATACTGAGCCATGTTGTCATTCATCCTACATGCAGACACTGAGACACGCTCATATCATATACAATAGAAATAGGTGGGCTTGAGGACAGAAATTAGCCCCTATTTTTGTTTGTTACAGGTTTTATACGTGTCATAAAAACTGAGATCGTGGGTCGTCAATCCAGCTGCCTGGAACTCCGCAGGAGCATAGAGGTTGTCAAGACTCTACATCTTTAGTCCCCCTCAGTCTTGGGTGGGCTAACGAAACGATCAACAGCTGGTGTTTTGTGTCAACCAAACCAAGAAGGACAGCACTTCTAAGAGATGAGTACACATTAGTACCATTTCTGTCGGCATTGTGAGCAAAATCTAAGTCAATGAAGAAAACGTGAATTAGCGTAGCAAGAGACAATAATAAGATCGTGTGGATAAATTACACGTAAATAGCAGCATAGCTGATAAACGTTATATCCTTAATTAACATCACAGCTGATACATGTACTATAATTGAATAACAGCACAGCTGATATAAATTTTGTTCCTATAATTGGAAAACTTGTTGTAATATTTATTTACATATCTATATAAATATAAATATTTGTACATCATATGTAAACTTACAAATTCGTTACATTCCATTTTTCAACATTCACCCTTCAGCACGAGAGTAGATAGTGTATATACTAATTAAATAATAAGGAAACTGTATTTGAAGACTTGTCAATTTTATCATTGTTAAGCAAAATCTGTTTCCTTGTTTTTTTAATATCACAGTTAGTTACACAGCGGAGGTGGCAATTTATGTCGGTCTCCTCTCTACTATTGTTTCGAGATCAGATCATTCACAGCCGTAACTAATTTGTGATACCAGTAGTCCTCTCAGACACTGGGACTTCACCATTTTCTGCAGAAATTCTATTTCTGTAATTGTCAGTACTATACTGATCCAAGAGCCAAATAAAACCTCACGCCACACCATTGTAAATGTCTATGTGAAAATATTCATTTTAAAGTAATGGAAGATTCAAACTTTTCAATCAGTGTAAATCATAAATGAAAACATATTCAATTTATATTGTGAACACTTTTCAATCAGTGGGGATGTATATGTAAACAGACTATCTTTATTATTAACCGTTTCATTTAAATATAAAGTAACTATGAAAGCTATTCTATTTAAATGTAAAGAAAGTTTATCCCAAGGTATTAAATTCAATTCTCATCGAGGGTAAAGTCAGAGTAATTGGGATGGTGGTATGGGAAGATAGGAACCCATAACTACGGGGTGAAAAACGCCATACTCAGAAGAGCGTTTCGTTATATTATTTTACCGTAGTTATTGGTGGTACCAGCAGAAAGTACTATCTCTGGAACACGAAGGAAACCGTGGCCTAAGCTTTAAGACGAAGGACCCACGTGGTAGACTCTCCTTGACGTTTCTGGGAAACGAGCTACCCCCGACAACCTTGATCAGAGACGAGCGCGAGCAGAGTGAAAAGAACAAACCCATAAGAAGGAGCAGAACCGTCATTGGCAGCTAAGTTCAAATAGATGCTGCCACTTGAACTTCTTGTAATATCTCACATTCCCTAAAGACTGTGATGATAACTTTTCTTGATCCATAACTATTCAAATTATTTCCAATTGTTAAAGCCTAAAGTGATGATTAAATTTTGTTGTTTTTAATGTTACAAATTTAACTTCGATTTAATCTTAAAGTTACTGCATGTTTTCAGTTAAATTGCTACACACACTCTAAACAGAGCTATACTAGAATAATAGAATTCCACTGAGTAAATCAGGGGTGGTAGCTTAAACGAGCTGAAAGTAATAAGTGCTTAAATCCTTCACAAAAGCGTCGGTAGAATTACAGAGTTAACATACTCAGCTAAAGCAGTATTGTTCTCGCTTATTCTGAATATCTTGTGAAGACTCCCTTTGTAATAGAAGTGTCATCACCCTTCTATCTACATCTCTGCCAAGAGTAATCTTGTGCGAAGGTAGATACCTTTAAAGCCCATATTAGATACTCTTGAGTTTTGGCCACTGTTGGACCACTACTGCAAAGCAGGGGAGGCAATACCGTCACAATACTCCTCTTCTCTCTCTTTTTCTTTATCTCTCTCTCTCTTCCTCTCGCTTTGCCTTTGGCAATAATGGATACATTATTCAAGATGAGAGAGAGAGAGAGAGAGAGAGAGAGAGAGAACGGAAGGGCAGAATGTCAGACGGGCTTGCGTGCCCAATTCGTGACCCTTTGAAAATAAAGTTCCTTTGTTCGCCTTGTTCTGTCTCTTTCTTACGTCTGCTCTCTCTCCTTTTTTCTGTTTCCCTCCATTACTTTCTCTCCTCCGTTCTCTTTTCATTTTTCCATCTACGATTTTTTTCTTTCTTGACTTTTCGCCCTTTCCCTCATTTCCGCTCTTTCCCTCATTTCCGCTCTCTCTCTCTCTCTCTCTCTCTCTCGCTTGCTTTCTTTCTCTCTTATTTGCTGCTCATTCTCTATCGTACCTATATTTCTGTCTGTCTACACAATGTTATACCAATCTGCGTACCTTTATTTCTGTCTGTCTACACAATGTTATACCAATCTGCGTACCTTTATTTCTGTCTGTCTACACAATGTTATACCAATCTGCGTACCTATATTTCTGTCTGTCTACACAATGTTATACCAATCTGCGTGCCTTATTCTCCAACAATTTGAAAATAACATTCGTTCTTTCCTTATCTTTCTGTCTCTCCATCTCTTTTTCCGTCTGCCGCACTCTGTTTCTCTCTCCGTTTCTCTATTGTTATCTGCTTCTCTTATTTCCCCCCTCCCTCTTTTTTATGTTCCTCTCTTTCTCTCCTCTCTCTCTCTCTCTGCCTAACATCGTCACTTCTCATAATAATATCACGAACAATGTCACTTTTCCTTTTTTTATTTTTATTGTCTGTTTTAAAACATTGACATCATCATCTCTGAGACACCTCTCCTGTCTCTGTATCATCCTCTCTCTCTCTCCCTCTCATAATTTCTTCTTCTCCAATGTCTCAAAGACTCAGTTCTCAGCGAGACTGGCAAATTAAGACTCGCACAGAAGTGTTGAGAGGGGATGAGGGTGGTGGTGGAGTGGTGAGGGAACTGTCTGATGCTTGCAAGATCTGCACCAAAAAAAAAAAAAAAAAATCACCAAAATTAAATTCTAGTCTATTGATTTCTGTCTAAGGAGGAGATTGCGGAAAAAAAGGGGGGGGGGGGGGGGGAGAGAGATTAAGAATGGACGAGAGTAAATTGTGACCTCTGTTGCCCTAAGCAAACAAAGGTTTTATGACCTGACTTCACAACAGCCCAGGACATCAATGCAAGTAATTACTGGTGATTACAAATTTCATTTCAAAATTGCGGAACAATTTTCCGTCGTGAAGCCAAAGTTTGTGACATTTGTTTCGTTGCTGAGTTCCTGTTTGTCCTCAGAGGTCACCGAACATTTCTGCCCTGTATTTATGTTCTCGAAGAGTTCAGGCCATCTTGATGCTAGTTCTTAAGTTAAGAACTTGTCTCGTTGTTAATCTTGAAAATGGGGTTAACGATATGAGCGATGATAACGTTATTTTTTTTTCAAATAAGGTCAGTGATTGGATGGTCTGATAGCTGACTTCGTTCTAATAATAAACCTGTGATGACGTCGACAATGACGGGAGCAAATCAATGCCTTTAAAATATTGTTGTAATATTTCTTTATCTAATCACAAAGTTAGGACTCACGGATTCTTTTTCTTCAGTAACGAACTTAGTTCAACATATTGTTGTCTTATTTCTTCTTTCTTCTTCTTCTTTCTTCTTCTTTCTTCTTTTTCTTCTTCTTATTTTTCTTCTTCTGTTTCTTCTTCTTCCTTTCTTCTTTTTCCTCTTCGTCTACTTCTCTTTAGTTGAAAATAATAGTAATAATAATAATAGCCCCTTCAGTCATAACTGACTGTAAAAATGCGCCCCTGAGGTGACAGGCCTCAGCTGCTTATTTTCCTGATGTTTTCACCTTTCTTCTGCTTGTTGTGTGAGCTTCTTTTCACCCAATCTGAGGTGGCGCCGCAGATAGTATCGGCACTTGGTGCGATCGACAGCTTCATCCTCCCAGCTTGCTGAATTTATGTCCAGTGTCCTCATGTCTCTCTTGCACACATCTTTGAATCTCAGCTGCGGTCGCCCAACTGTTCTTTTGTCATCTGCCAGTTGTCCGGAGAAGATATCTTTCGGGATGCGACGAGAGCGAACATGGCCAAGCCAGCGTAGTCTGCGCTGTCTAAACAGTGTATACATGCTTTAACTCTTAGTATACGAGCGGCCTTTCATGACTACCATTACAGATTTTGCAATAAATAATTTATTTATAAAGATAACATAAGTATTATATATCAAAATGTGAAGAAATGAAACCCCTATATCATGCACGTAACTAAATTGTTCAGTGGTTTGAAACATGCATTCAGCTATAAATTTTCGCTATTGACGGGGATCGATCATCGGCCTCTCTAGAAGGCCGCTCGTATACTAAGAGTTAAAGGCCAGCACGTGACAACTCCTCGACATTTGTTACTTTTTCTTTCCATGAAATGCCGAGGATGTGGCGTGGACACCAAAAATGGAAGGTATTAAGCCTTCTTTCTTGCTTAGCATAGGTTGTCCACGTCTCGCTGGCATAGTTGAAGACACCTACACATATCTCGTATCTGTCCAAGTGTTTCCCATACTGTCATACTCCACCAGACAAGCATACAATCCTGTTCTTTGTCTTCTTCTTTTTCTTCTTCTTCATCCTCTTCTTCATCTTCTGCACCATCATCTTCTTCTTCTTTTATCTTCTTTTTCTTCTACTCCTTTTTCTTGTTCTACTTCAGACTAGTTTCTCGATCGTTTATCAGCTGCCACATCTTCCAGCCTAGTCCAGGTTTTATAAAAACACTGTTTGTTTTAATATCATTAAGAAAGGCAATTATATTACGACGGTAAGCCTCTCATGATTTCGTTCTGCGAAGACATCTGCCACATGGCCTTGAATGGATGCCTGGTTTCCGGACTGTTATTGTAAGAATCTGGCTCTGAGAGATTAACGTGCATACAGAACTAGACGTCTGCTGGTGGAAAATGTTTTAAATCTTAACTAAACCGGAAATTGGAAGTAATCAAATGAAGGGGGAAAATTCGATTTAAAACAATAATATTTAGATGTCAAAGAGTTTGGCTTGGCTTGTGTTTGAAACCTGTCTGTGCCAGTTAGGATGAATATATCTCTCATCAAACAGAGTCTCTAGAAACTTTTCTTCCTGTCAGAAGTTAGCGGTTTTGTGTCAGATGTTTAAGGGTAACCATACAGAAGACTTTTGATACATGGCTTAGTAAACTCCGTAATACTCTAATTATAACCGACAATTAAGTTGAGCAGGGTAGACCAAGATGGTGGATGCGCAGCTGCACAAAAAGATCATTTAATAATAGTCCACTCATCTCTCATTTCTTAAAAAAAAAAAAAAAAAAAAAATTGGATTAGTATCTGTTCTTCTTTTAAATGACGTATATTAATAAATTAATCAAGTTGACTAGCGTTAGCAATCACATCTCTTCATTTCTTACGGTCTTTATACATAAAATCAACTGGGTCTTCATTGTCCAGACCAATTCTCCATTAATATCGGAGTGTATGGAGATTTTACTTTCTGTTAAAATGTTGAAACGTTACTTACGGCTGTTTGTGACTTCTAAAAAGTCGCTACTTCAGTTTCGCGCCCTTTCTCCTGACCCGAAAGTAATAAATCTTGTTAACTGGCGAACATTGGCATGGTTTACTTTTTTCGGGAAATATCAGCTGACTTTGGCCTGAAAAAGCATGACATTTAAACCAGCTTAAACGCATTCCTGATAAGCGCATGACTAAAATACTTTGCTATATAATAACTTCGTGCAAAATACTATGTCTGTGTGGATTTTCATTGGTTTTTAAATATTATTTTGCTTTGTAACAGCCGTTACAAAACATCGTCATCATTTGAGGAAAATATTACCGAGGGTGATGCATTTACTAATTAAATATCTTAAAATCTATTAGAGCCAGATAGTATACTTGGCATGGGAGAATACTGCGTTGTTTTTTTCCCTTGTTTCAAGTCGGATTTGTACATTGGTATATCCACTAAAACTGAAGACATCATATATACCCTTCAAAAGAAGTTAAGGACCAGTAGGTGAAAATGACCCAAAAATAATAAAAATTATAAAAATTATATTTCATAAGCAATTAATCTGACATTGATTTTTCTCGAACAACAAACATTCAACACGTGCTGCGTGGGCCACCAGCATACCGTGTGGCTAGTGTTCAGCTCAGCATGCACGCTGAAAAAATGCTGCTGAGACACCAAAATGTGGGTGTTTTTAATAAAGCCTGAGCATGAAAAAAATACATGCTATTCCAAAAATGCGTGATGCATGTGGGAGACTATAGTGTTGGTCTTGAGCTGTACTCACAAAATTGTCTTTATAAGCAACACAAGTGCTGCATAACCATTGCACAACAATATGCCTCAACGACGAAAGCTGAGTGTTGTGGATAAAGGAAGAGCCATTGCGTGGTTGCAGGAAGGTCTTACTGTCCGAAATGTTGCTCAGAGGCTTGCATGAAAATAGTGTTGATTGTCACTGATAAGCTTGTCATGTTATATTTTGTTGTGCTGTGTTTTTGTTGTTCATTTTCATTTCACTTTGCACCCTTAATAAAAATGGTCCTTAACTTCTTTTGAAGGGTATATAAACGTGTGTAAGGAATAAGGTAAAAAAATAAGCAGCGGAATATTTACAAATTTAAATATGCAGTAACAGGGAAAATAAAATATGGATAAATAAACATATAACACAGTAACTATGATCGTAAAAAATAAATAAAAACTTGTCTTTTTTAACTACGGAGAAAGACCAAATACTGCAGACTTTACAGAAAAACTATTGAAGTGAAATGGTATGTCAGGCAAACAAGAAACTCGTAGAAGGAGCTGTTAACACCATCGTTAAAGAGAAAAATTACCTGTGCCACCGAGATGGTAATCATAAACAAGTGTGAATTTTTCGTCCCCTCATTGCCGTAATTTCGTCATCACCACGCTCAGCTTACCAAGGACCATATGCCTTCAACAAACTTATGCCTTCAAGTCCCGAGCCATCAGCTCAAGTCTCGTGCCATCAGCTCAAGTCCCGTGCCATCAGCTCAAGTCCCATGCCATCAGCCCAAGTCTCGTGCCATCAGCTCAAGTCTCGTGCCATCAGCTCAAGTCTCGTGCCATCAGCTCAAGTCTCGTGCCATCAGCTCAAGTCTCGTGCCATCAGCTCAAGTCTCGTGCCATCAGTTCAAGTCTCGTACCATCAGCTCAAGTCCCGTGCCATCAGCTCGTCCCGTGCCATCGGCTCTGTCGTAAAGTCGTGTGTAAAAGACTTCTTTGTTAATACACTATGTCGATATACAAATATGCACAACCAATCCACGTTCAACAGACTCTGAGACAGAATAAATTACACGAAGTCAAGTTCCCGCAAGATGGCGACAGACAGAATGAATTAGGAAAAATATAAAAGAAAAAAAAATGTTGCTTCGGAACTCGGTCACGGAAAGTACGAAAACGCCGGCAATTTAAAAGACGAAAACGCCGAGAACTAATCAAAAGGGTTCCTTACACACTGGCAGTTACTTGCGTTGACCTATATATGGGGGCGCGTTTTATTCAAATCACACACAAAAATGAAGGCCAGCTGGAACGACTGACTGTGTGAAGAGAAAGTTGTCAAGACTGATTCCTGCTTACCTGCATGTCGGGCAAACTTGCTTCACTAAGTCGTCAAAATCTGGCTTGAATAAATCTTAGGGGTAGGTAAACTTACTATAAACTTTTAGGAGTTTTAATATGCCTATATTATATATAATGATTGTATTTTATAGTATGATGTATAATGATTGTGTATGATTGTTGAAAAGTGAGCCCACCTGAAAATAACCTACACCTGTATAATATCACTTTGGTATTTTAGTTTTACTGTGACTGTATCATTATAATGATTGTATTTCCTGGTATGATTGCTGAAGACAAAAACCAATCTGAAATATAACCTAGCAGTCCTTGTTAGGACTCATATAACTCCAACCTGAAATATAACCTATCAGTCCTTTTTAGGACTCATATAACTCCAACCTGAAATATAACCTACCAGTCCTTGTTATGACTCATATAACTCCAACCTGAATATAACCTATGACTATATGCTGTATAATGATTGTATTTTATAGTATCATGCATAATGATTGTGTATGGCTGTTGAAGAAGGAAACCAGCAGAAAATAACCTACAACAATATTGTTAGGATATATTTTACCAGCCAGTATAGCTCTTATCAGAGATGGCCTGGTATATTATAGGTGGAAGGAAACGGTTGTATCATACCTAGGTGTACAAATTATTGGATGTATTCATGTATTGAATTATCAGAAAGAATGTTTTGCACGTAGACACCTGTCATGTCTCGCTATTGCTAAATCATACTGAGCCATGTTGTCATTCATCCTACATGCAGACACCTGAGACACGCTCATCTCATATACGCTAGAAATAGGCGGGCTTGATGACATAAATTAGCCCCTATTTTTCCTTGTTACAGGTGTTATTCGTGTCATCCAACCTGAGGTATATGTTCGGGTCAATCCTGCTGCCTGGAACTTCGCAGGAGCATAGTGGTTGTATCGGAGCTACATCCTTAGTCCCCCTCAGTCTTAAGTGGGCTAAAGGAACGATCATCAGCGGGTGTTGTGTGCATCAAACTAAGAAGGACAGGACTGTTTTAAGAGATGAGTACAGATTAGTACCATTTCCGTCTGCAAGTGTGAGCAATTAACTGTCAAGGAAGAAAACGTGATTTAGCGTAGTGAGAGACAAGATTAACAGCACAGCTGATAAATTTTCTATAATTGATTAACAGCACAGCTGATTGTAACAGGGCTATTACAAATGTAACAGTCCTATTTTCATGACTACCAGGAATGTAACTATATCTTTACTGTGTACTGTTATTGTATGGATGTGTTGATGCGCCACTAGAATGTTGAAGGCTGTACGATCTACCTCAATGTTCCTGCACAATGTTACTGTAGGTTTCTGTGCGTGCGTAGTCAGTACGACCTGGGCCAAACAGCGTTGTTGTGCATGATTAGCTCACCAGGCGTTGAGGCGCTAACAGGGTGTCATGTTAACATTCAAACATCATACATCTCTTGAATGTGAAGTACTCGAAGTTTGTGTGGGTTGATAAGTGATGTGGGTGTGTAGACAACACGAATGCGTTTAGGCTCTTTGACAGGTAAACAATGCACCCACTCACTCACATGCAGTAGTCAGTAATTGTTGCAACTGCTGGAACTTTTCAACCATTTATTTACGAGACACAGTGACATCAACAGTTACAGTCAAATGGACGAGGATCAAGGACATCATATAAACTGGAAATGACTGGCAAAAACATCTTGCATTATAAAGCTTGAACCACTCATCTATCAGGACGTTATCGACAATGGTCTGTCCTTTAACACATAGTTCATACTGCAGCTCACGTACCACTGACTCAGCGCGTCAGGTACTTTAACCAACTCCGCCGTACCAAAAGGCGAGTTCTCAATTGCATAATAATAATGCTGTAATTCATCTAGCATAATACATCTTCTTCTGCTCAAAGATATCGGCTGTAATGTCGGGCCTCTATAATAATGTAAACAACTGTGTATTCTTCATAGGCGGGCATAATCATCCATACCGAAACATACCGCCAACATGCGGTTTTCATAATAATATATCTTCACTGGGCTTCTGTATAACAGTTAGACAAATAGTCTTAGTTGGCTACATCGAGCACAAATAATGGACTCTGCATCTCAAAGGACTGTGAGCTCTACTTACAGGTTGCCACAAAACGTTCTGCAACTTAGGCATAATAATTAAGTTTCCTTTACCTTTGACAGAATCCGAGAAATACACAAATAACAACTGTCGTCATTTTTGACAAACAGAATAACTCTGGGGAGAATCACTGACATCACAGTCACACAGAAGACTATCTTTCCCTCAGATAATGCAGAGAAGTACTACGGACATACCAGTCCGGTCAGAACCCAGATCATCTCTCTGACGGAAGTCTCTCCGTTCGCGCTCAAAAAACTTGCTCATGTGTAGACAGCACAGATCTGAGAACAGCTAACCCCGACTTTAAGACAGGTCAACAACAATGAATAAAACAAAGGGAAGATAACCCAAATCAACCTGTCCCAGGGAGTTAATAAACAGTTCTCTAACTTAGATCATCAAAAAGTATTAAATAGATTTACGTCTTATGATACCGTCAAAAACGACAGCAACACTGATATATATATATATATATATATATATATATATATATATATATATATATATATATATATATATATATATATATTTGTTCCTATAATTGGAAGGCTTATATATATATATATATATATATATATATATATATATATATATATATAGTTGACATTCAAAAATCCGGCAACCTCCGGACCTGAGGAGTGCCGAATTGTTGAAAATGCCGGATTTTTTATTGTTATATATGCTGTATATATTTAACAGAAAATGACTACCTGTACAGCTCTTTAAAGAAAGAAAAATAAAAAATGAGAAGGAATGAGCAGGAATGCCTGTTAACACGTGCATGTAAGACCCAACAGCTGCATCAAAACATAAACAGCTCCAGAAAACAGTGGCGCGCCAACGCGGTAAATTAAAAATGCGTTCCGAAATCCATGCCGGAAATCTGAAGGAACCGGATTATCGATGGCCGGATTTTTTAATGTCAACTGTATATATATATATCATATGTAAACTTACAAATCCATTGCATTCCATCTTCCAACATCCACCTTTCAGCACAACAGTAGATAGTGTATAGTCTTAATAAATAAAGTTAGTTGCTTATCCTTTACAGGACGTGGCAATCAACCCCAGCTTTTATTGGCTGTTTGTGATTTTTCTAGGCAATTTTTTTTCATTCAGTAGTTTGCCATTGCTTTCTGAACGGTACGGCGCTTATACCATTGTTAAAAATCCACACAAAGCGATCTGCTACCAAACCGCCAGCAGAGGGTTTCGAACCTGGTATATCTGGATTATGAAACTGCGTTCATATCCATTAGGCCACAGACGCCGACCTTAATAAATAAGGAAATTGTATTTGAACGACTTGTCAAGCTTATAATTGTTAAGAGAAATCTGTTTCCTTGTTTTAATATCACAGTTAGTAAATTCTATTTATGTATTGTCAGTACTATACTGATCCCATCTATAATAAAAACCTCACGCTACAAGCTCAAGTCCCGTGCCATCAGCTCAAGTCTCGTGCCATCAGCTCGTCCCGTGCCATCAGCTCAAGTCTCGTGCCATCAGCTCAGGTCCCGTGCCATCAGCTCAGGTCCTGTGCCATCAGCTCAAGTCTCGTGCCATCAGATCAAGTCTCGTGCCATCAGCTCAAGTCTCGTGCCATCAGCTCAAGTCTCGTGCCATCAGGTCCGGTCCTGTGCCATCAGCTCAGGTCCTGTGCCATCAGCTCAAGTCTCGTGCCATCAGCTCAAGTCCCGTGATATCAGCTGAAGTCTCGTGCCATCAGCTCAAGTCTCGTGCCATCAGCTCAGGTCCTGTACCATCAGCTCAAGTCTCGTGCCATCGGCTCAAGTCCCGTGCCATCAGCTCAAGTTCCGTGCCATCAGCTCAAGTCTTGTTCCATCAGCTCAAGTCTCGTGCCATCAGCTGAAGTCTCGTGCCATCAGCTCAAGTCTCGTGCCATCAGCTCGTCTCGTGCCATCAGCTCAGGTCTCGTGTCATCAGCTCAAGTCTCGTGCCATCAGCTCAAGTCTCGTGCCATCAGCTCAAGTCCCGTGCCATCAGCTCAAGTCTCGTGCCATCAACTCAAGTCTCGTGCCATCAGCTCAAGTCTCGTGCCATCAGCTCAAGTCTCGTGCCATCAGCTCAAGTCTCGTGCCATCAGCTCAAGTCTCGTGCCATCAGCTCAAGTCTCGTGCCATCAGCTCAAGTCTCGTGCCATCAGCTCAAGTCTCGTGCCACCAGCTCAGGTCCGTGCCATCAGATCAAGTCCCGTGCCATCAGCTCAAGTCTCGTGCCATCAGCTCAAGTCTCGTGCCATCAGCTCAAGTCTCGTGCCATCAGCTCAAGTCCGTGCCATCAGCTCAAGTCTCGTGCCATCAGCTCAAGTCTCGTGCCATCAGCTCAAGTCTCGTGCCATCAGCTCAAGTCTCGTGTTCCCTACACGCCTGTCTCCCCGTACTCTACTTGTTGTCTTCTGTGGTTTCCCTCTATCTCTTTTACCCTGGGGATTCCAGAAGCAGTACCGCCTTGTAATGCTATCATCAATGCTGTCTTGTAATGCTATCATCAATGCTGTCTTGTAATGCTATCATTAATGCTGTCTTGTAATGCTATCATCAATGCTGCCTTGGAATGCTATCATCAATGCTGTCTTGTAATGCTATCATCAATGCTGTCTTGTAATGCTATCATCAATGCTGTCTTGTAATGCTATCATCAATGCTGTCTTGTAATGCTATCATCAATGCTGTCTTGTAATGCTATCATCAGGTTTCCTAAGTGCACATCCTATTCATTTTTGGAGTCTTCTACACTGGCACGTGTCTGGTTCTATTCATCAGTCCCTCATTGGTGATCTTGAAGTACTGTTTCAATACTGTTATTACACGCAAGCACACATCTATGAATGTTTGAAACTTCTTTCTTATTATTACTGTTCTCCGTCTTTCTGAGCCACACAATTAGACTGACGACATATGAGTTGGAGATTCTGATTTTTATACTGGATCTGATTTCTTTTGATCTCCATATATTTCACAGTGCAATGAAAGATCATCTAGCCATTTGTACTCTCGTAATTTGGAAATCAAAAATAATAAAAGATTAGAAATTCTTGCTTTTTTACATTTATGACTGTGATATGATAGAATGGCAACATCGATTTTCATTTGAGACTTGTATTATTTTCTTTCAAAATTTATTTGTATGCACTTAGATTGATTCACAATGTTTTTGGCTAATGTTTTCATATGTTTGTCCCTCCGGGTTGTATCGTAACCCATTAAAAAAAATTGTCCTTGTCCTAGAAAGGGAAACCACTTCCTAGAAAGGGAAACGACGCTATCATTGGTCACCCAAACAGGTTTGCATTTGATGGTTATCAGATACCACCTCGCTTCTATTTTCTTCTTGCCTACAACTTTTTTAAGTAGCTCATCATCTCATCATCAGTTGTATGGCTTCTTAAAGGATTTACAATGGTTTTTATTCTTGTTTTATCACACAGGTGGTGACGTCAGAACAGGGATGTGTTAGTTAATGCAGGAAGTTGCTGTGTATCACGGCTTATTCACGGCTTTCTGTGTCCTCGTTTGAGATAGGAACGTTGTGAGGAAAAAATAAATCTCATCTCCAAATTTACGTATGAAATTCAGAAGAAAGAAAAAAACGATGAAGCAGTTTAAGCTACATTCGTCGTACCACCTCGTGATCTTAATGGCCTTTTCCTTCTTACTTCTGACACTCACGGTCTCCCAGAGCAACAGCAATCTCGTGTTTGATCTCCTGGAAGAACAGAAAGCTAACACGTTCGTTGGTGACGTGGCCAAGGCAAGCGGGGTGCTCTCAGAAGTAGCACCAGCGAATGTTCCAAACCTTAGATATCAGATTCTCGGCTCAGACGGCCTTAGAACCTCCTCCTTGTTCACAATCAACAGTCACTCGGGCTCTCTGTACACCAATGCAATGATTGACAGGGAGCAGGTGTGTGAATCGGCTGCTGTGACATGTCGATTAGAGTTCGACGTTACAGTGAAACTGGACATTTCTGTTCTGAGGATCCTTCACGTCATTGTTCTTGTTCGGGACATTAATGATAATGCCCCTACTTTCCCAAACAAAGATCTAAATCTGAGTATTTCTGAAGCATCACCAAAAGGAAGTGACTACTCTATTTCCGGTGCTGTCGACCGGGATGCGCAGATTGACGCAATGATCACATACTGGATGGAGGACAACACAGTCTTTGGACTTCGGGAGGAGAAACTTCTGGGTGTGTCTCTCTTGAAGGTAGTGCTCTTACAAGGCCTGGACAGAGAAAGACAATGTGAGTACCATCTTCATATTTATGCTAAAGATGGTAATACAAGTTCTTCTTTAACTGGGACTTTGTCCGTGACCATCACGGTTACTGACGAAAATGACAACAACCCAGAATTCGCCATGACTGTCTTCAACTTTAATGTCTCCGAAGATGCAGATGTTGGCAGCTGGGTTGACACAATTGATGCTTCCGATCTGGACGTGGGCGAAAATGGGCGGATTACTTTTCTGTTTAGTCCGCTGACCCCAGGTAAGGTCAGGCAGCTATTTGATCTTAATGCCGACACTGGAAAAGTCACGGTAAAATCCACTCTTGAGTTTGAATCTGGGGAGATGTTCCAGGCGGTTGTTGTGGCTACGGATCATGGGAGATCACCCAAAGCGTCACAAACAGTACTTATCGTCAATGTCCTTGATGCGGGAAATACATCTCCTAAATTGTTCATCATGCTCGCTAACCCCATATACCAGAACAGTACACTTTTATCTGAAGATTTGCCAGTGGGGTCATTTGTTGGAAGGCTGAAATATCTGGACAACGATGAAGGGGATAATGGAGTAGTTGACTGCATGTCATTAAATCCTCATTTTACACTTGTGCCTCTTGAAGAAAGGGGCTTTGGGGTTGAAGTCAAGGCATCCTTTGACAGGGAAACAGAACCTGAGATAGCGGTTGTTATTAAGTGCTCAGATCGCGGGACACCAAGTCTGTCTGCTTTTGTGAACTTCACAGCTCGGCTGTCTGACGTCAATGATAACAAACCCATTTTTACACGTTCTGATTACAGCTGCCGAGTGAAAGAGAACGAGCTATCGCAGCAGAACATTATCCAGGTATCAGCGGCTGACCATGACGAGGGCATAAATAGCGAAGTGACCTATCATCTGTCAGTGAACACCAGCAACGCCTTCTCTATCGACCCCTTCACGGGCTGGATATCTCTAAACTCACCAGTGGACAGAGAAGCTGAGCCGATTCTGCTTCTGATTGTTGAAGCCGTGGACAAAGGAAAGCCATCTTTGACCGGAACCGTTACAGCAACAGTCTTTGTAGAAGACATTAACGACAACGCGGCACAGATCGTCAGGGCAGACTATCAGGTCAAAGAGAATGAGGAACCGGGCACCTTCTTGGCGCAGATAATTGCCGAAGACAGCGACGATGGCGTAAATGGGCAGCTGACATTTCAACTTATCTCTGACTCAACCAAAAGCTTCAGAGTGTCCAAAAGCGGCGTGATCACTACGTCAAAAATATTGGACAGAGAAACAGTGGACCGTTACACAATCGTGGTATCCGCAAGTGATATGGGAACCCCCTCCTTAACCACAACTTCGACATTGACCATAACTATCACTGACGACAACGACCACAGCCCACATATTATGTATCCAGTGCCAGGTAATGATACTCTAACAGTCAGTGCCAACCTGTCTCCAGGAGCAGTCGTTGCTACAGGAAGAGCCGCAGATTTAGACTTGAACAAAAACGCTCATCTCTTGTATCTCATCGCTGAAGGCAACCCTCGTCAGATCTTCAGCATTGACAATTCTACCGGCGC
Organism: Oreohelix idahoensis; assembly: GCA_024509875.1. Taxonomy (NCBI): domain Eukaryota; kingdom Metazoa; phylum Mollusca; class Gastropoda; order Stylommatophora; family Oreohelicidae; genus Oreohelix; species Oreohelix idahoensis. Next base: position 379,803 of record JAMPIV010000384.1, read on the forward strand.
CATTTTCTTGACCAAGCGCCTGACAACAGGCAGAGACACAAGTTACAGACTAACTATTTCAGTTCAAGATGGCGGAAACCCACGTCTCCATAACAACGCGTATCTCTATATCAAAGTGGACTTTACCAATGCCACCTTGGTTGATTCTGCCTCTGACATGGAGCACAAATACATCATTATGGCAGGTGTTATATCTGGCATCACTGTTATGGTAACCATTATTGTCATCGCTATTATTCTCAAGCTGAGGAACATGGAGCCCCCTCTCCGCTCAGAAGTTGTCCCAAAGTTTAAAGATATCTCCCTAGTCAGCACTGACGTCAAAGACGTGTCCGAAGTGAGTGTTCCTCAAATGTCAACTTTCAAAGTCTGTTCAGAAAACAGGGAATCTGAACTTAGCGGTGACAAAGGTGAAGTTCGTAACTTGAGTAATCCATTTGGATGTAACCTGACTAGCGGAGGTGTCCCCGTGTCGCATAGGTTCTTGAGCAGAGAATTGCTGGAGCATCAAAGAAGTGCGCAATTCTCTGATTTCCCAGAGGTAAGACCCGTCTGCATATTTCTAAAATGTATTGTCAATTGTTATGCTCCTTATACAAGGTGACACATTCGAGTTAGTTTTTGTTCGCTTTACACGATGTTACATATTCTATTCTTTGTTTTAATACGAGGTAACACATTGGAGTTAGTTTATCTTTAAAATAGGAAGTGGCACATTCGAATTACTCTTTTAAAAACAAATATGAGGTGATACTTTCGAGTTACTTTTTAATGTAGTTCGATGTAGTTTGTTTAAATACATTCGAGTTAGTAAAAAAAAAAATACAAGAGGACTATTCGAGTTATTTAAAAAAAAAAAAAAAATACCATATGAAACATTCGAGTTCATTTTTGTTTTCGTTTTAATGGTGAAGCATTTGTTTATTTTTAATTTATCAGGACGTGATGTGCCCAGAAAACAGAGCTCAGCTTAATTTAATGTCAGTCATCATACGCTCAAACACCTGCAAGTTTTAAGAAATAGTTTATTTTCTTGTTTTAAACGATTACTTTGTGATTTTAATGGACTAATTTCTTTATTAAAAGATTAGTTTCATGATTAAATTATTTTAAAATAGATTATTTTTTTATTAATTAAATTTTACTGGATTTGTATAATTGTTATTAGGTGGATTACGTTCTTGATTAAATAAATTGTTCCTGATTAATTAATTAGATTTTTTTGAATAAATATATTATTGTTTATTAAATAGAGTACCGTCTTGATTAAATAAATTATCTTCTTTAATCTCTCTCTCTCTCTCTCTCTCTCTCTCTCTCTCTCTTTCTTTCTCTCTCGTTGTTGTTTGCACTTAACCGTTGCAATAGAGGAGATTTACTCTGAATTATGGTACTACCTAAGTATCCACTGTAGATTTGCAAAGTCTGGCGAAGTTGAATCCTCGGAGGTAATATTCTAAAACTCTCAAACGTACATTTTGGGGCGCTATCCCCACTTTCTTGACTAAATAGTTTATGTTCTCGAGTTCACAAGAAAGTTGACAAGTTTTCATCCTTCTGTTTTAGGGAAGACAACACCGCACGAGTGAAGACATCCATAGTGACACGTCCGGTGACACTACGGCGAGTGACAGTGGGAGAGGTGCAAGTGATGCGGAGGACATCTCTAGTGGAGGTATAAACGAAAATACTGCTACAATTGTGGTTGATTGAGGCTAACGGTGGTGTTGTTGTCAGTGCTAGTGGTGTGTTAGTTTTACTGTTTGGTGTTCTAATCCTTGCTCTAGATAGTTTTTGGGATGCGACAGATAATGTTGTTCTCCGAAAGTTGAGACACTGAAACGATTGGTTGAACTTATAATGTCCTGCCTTATGAAGTGGGTACCAGAGTAACTCTAAGAAGGTTAAAGGAGGCTGGCATGATGCTGACCACATCACCCCTAACGTGCCATATGGTCAAGAAAATTTGGGCCTAACACCATATTCCCAATATGGCTCAATGGGCGTGTAACGGGATCATTTACCATTACCTTGTATTGTTTTAACGTGTTGACACGCGATACGTCTTGTGCTATCTGTTCTGGTCTCTGGTGTCTGTTTAATTCCAATTCTATTTGAGTGTATTTTCTGGTCTCTTGTGTCTGTTTAATTCCAGCTATATTTGAGTGTATTTTATGGTCTCTTGTCTCTGTTTAATTCCAGCTCTATTTGAGTGTATTTTCTGGTCTCTTGTGTCTGTTTAATTCCAGCTATATTTGAGTGTATTTTATGGTCTCTTGTCTCTGTTTAATTCCAGCTCTAATTGAGTGTATTTTCTGGTCTCTTGTGTCTGTTTAATTCCAGCTATATTTGAGTGTATTTTATGGTCTCTTGTCTCTGTTTAATCCCAGCTCTATTTGAGTGTATTTTCTGGTCTCTTGTGTCTGTTTAATTCCAGCTATATATGAGTGTATTTTATGGTCTCTTGACTCTGTTTAATTCCAGCTCTATTTGAGTGTATTTTATGGTCTCTTGTGTCTGTTTAATCCCAGTTCTATTTGAGTGTATGTTCTGGTCTCTTGTGTCTGTTCAATTCCAGCTCTATTTGAGTCTATGTTCTGGTCTCTTGTGTCTGTTCAATCCCAGCTCTATTTGAGTGTATTTTCTGGTCTCTTGTGTCTGTTTAATTCCAGCTCTATTTGAGTGTATTTTCTGGTCTCTTGTGTCTGTTTAATTCCAGCTCTATTTGAGTGTATTTTCTGGTCTCTTGTGTCTGTTTAATTCCAGCTATATTTTAGTGTGTTTTCTGGTCTCTTGTGTCTGTTTAATTGCAGCTCTAGTTGAGTGTATTTTCTGGTCTCTTTTGTCTGTTTAATACCAGCTATATTTGAGTGTATTTTCTGGTTTCTTGTGTCTGTTTAATACCAGCTATATTTGAGTGTATTTTCTGGTCTCTTTTGTCAGTTTAATACCAGCTCTATTTGAGTGTATTTTCTGGTCTATTTTATCTGTTAATCCCAGCTCTATTTGAGTGTATTTTCTGGTCTCTTGTGTCTGTTCAATCCCAGCTATATTTGAGTGTATTTTCTGGTCTCTTGTGTCTGTTTAATTCCAGCTCTATTTGAGTGTATGTTCTGGTCTCTTGTGTCTGTTCAATCCCAGCTCTATTTGAGTCTATGTTCTGGTCTCTTGTGTCTGTTTAATCCCAGCTCTATTTGAGTGTATTTTCTGGTCTCTTGTGTCTGTTTAATTCCAGCTCTATTTGAGTGTATTTTCTGGTCTCTTGTGTCTGTTTAATTCCAGCTATATTTTAGTGTGTTTTCTGGTCTCTTGTGTCTGTTCAATTCCAGCTCTATTTGAGTCTATGTTCTGGTCTCTTGTGTCTGTTCAATCCCAGCTCTATTTGTGTGTATTTTCTGGTCTCTTGTGTCTGTTTAATTCCAGCTCTATTTGAGTTTATTTTCTGGTCTCTTGTGTCTGTTTAATTCCAGCTCTATTTGAGTGTATTTTCTGGTCTCTTGTGTCTGTTTAATTCCAGCTATATTTTAGTGTATTTTCTGGTCTCTTGTGTCTGTTTAATTCCAGCTCTATTTGAGTGTATGTTCTGGTCTCTTGTGTCTGATCAATCCCAGCTCTATTTGAGTGTATTTTCTGGTCTCGTGTGTCTGTTTAATCCCAGCTCTATTTGAGTGTATTTTCTGGTCTCTTGTGTCTGTTTAATTCCAGCTATATTTGAGTGTATTTTCTGGTCTCTTGTATCTGTTTAATCCCAGCTCTATTTGAGTGTATTTTCTGGTCTCTTGTGTCTGTTTAATTCCAGCTCTATTTGAGTGTATGTTCTGGTCTCTTGTGTCTGTTCAATCCCAGCTCTATTTGAGTCTATGTTCTGGTCTCTTGTGTCTGTTCAATTCCAGCTCTATTTGAGTATGTTCTGGTCTCTTGTGTCTGTTCAATCCCAGCTCTATTTGAGTGTATTTTCTGGTCTCTTGTGTCTGTTTAATTCCAGCTCTAGTTGAGTGTATTTTCTGGTCTCTTTTGTCTGTTTAATACCAGCTATATTTGAGTGTATTTTCTGGTTTCTTGTGTCTGTTTAATACCAGCTTTATTTGAGTGTATTTTCTGGTCTCTTTTGTCAGTTAAATACCAGCTCTATTTGAGTGTATTTTCTGGTCTCTTTTGTCTGTTAATCCCAGCTCTATTTGAGTGTATTTTCTGGTCTCTTGTGTCTGTTCAATCCCAGCTCTATTTGAGTGTATTTTCTGGTCTTTTGTGTCTGTTTAATTCCAGCTCTATTTGAGTGTATGTTCTGGTCTCTTGTGTCTGATCAATCCCAGCTCTATTTGAGTGTATTTTCTGGTCTCGTGTGTCTGTTTAATCCCAGCTCTATTTGAGTGTATTTTCTGGTCTCTTGTGTCTGTTTAATTCCAGCTATATTTGAGTGTATTTTCTGGTCTCTTGTATCTGTTTAATCCCAGCTCTATTTGAGTGTATTTTCTGGTCTCCCTGTTTGTATTTTTTACCTTGGAGATTCCGGTGTAAAGACTACCTTGTTATGTTATTGACATGTCGCCTCCGGTAACTAGGTCTAATTCCTGTTTCCATTTTTTTGTGTGGTCTCATTCGTCTTACCCTGGGAATTCCAGAAGGTTTGCACAGTGTGTATTCTTGTGACGGTATTGCCTCCCCTGCTTTGCAGTAGTGGTCCAACAGTGGCCAAAACTCAAGACAATTCTATGCAACATCAGCTTCTTCTCTTCAAACACTTTTCAACTGGTATTTGTCTGGTAATTTTCATCATGTCCATATTGGTGAATTTGTCAGAGGTAAAAATTATCTAAGTAAAATTGTGTGTCTGCGAATTTACAATATTCATATACAGTACCCACAACATTTCTGATTGGTCATACGTTGGAATAGAATTCAGTTGACTCCGACAAAACACTTTCTAGATTTTGTCACTGACCTGGCTCATCTGAGCCATAAAAGTAACCAGATGTAAGACAAAGAAATGAGAACACTTGAGAGGGGTTTACTGCAACTGAATTTGAAAACACAAAACAAAAGAGATAGAGATTTATGAGAATAAATGAAGCAAATGATAGACAAGAGACACTAAGGTATGCCTATAAAACGTTGACTTCTATTTATCTCTTGGTAGAAATATACACAAAGTTGGAGCAACAGACACGGATCTTAAAATAAAAATGCAAAAGGGAACATGAACTTTCAAATGAAATCAATAGAAATCAAGCCCAAAGTAAAAGTCAGAATAATAAACTTAAATACCAACACAGTCTATTGGAGAAACAACACTGAAACACAGAGAACAACAAAAAACGGAATCCAATAGAACAATAACAGAATCCAAGAGAACAATAACAGAATCCAAGAGAACAATAACAGAATCCAAGAGAACAATAACAGAATCCAAGAGAACAATAACAGAATCCAAGAGAACAATAACAGAATCCAAGAGAACAATAACAGAATCCAAGAGAACAATAACAGAATCCAAGAGAACAATAACAGAATCCAAGAGAACAATAACAGAATCCAAGAGAACAATAACAGAATCCAAGAGAACAATAACAGAATCCAAGAGAACAATAACAGAATCCAAGAGAACAATAACACAATCCAAGAGAACAATAACACAATCCAAGAGAACAATGACAGAATCCAGGAGAACAATAACAGAATCTTAGAGAACAATAACAGAATTCAAGAGAACAATAACAGAATCCAGGAGAACAATAACAGAATTCAAGAGAACAATAACAGAATTCAAGAGAACAATAACAGAATCCAGGAGAACAATAACAGAATCCTAGAGAACAATAACAGAATCCAAGAGAACAATAACAGAATCCAAGAGAACAACTTACTTACTTACTTAGTCGTTCCCCTTCTACCGTGAGGTGTAGAGGTTTGGAAGAGAGAGCGCCAGACAATCCTATCGGCCGTCTTCCTCCTGGCCTGGTTCCTTTCTAGTCCTCGGTCCTTCAAAGATTGTCTAATGTTGTCCTCCCAGCGGACTCTGGGTCGTCTTGGGGGTCTGGATCCCAGGCTCTTTGTTTCACATGCTTGTTGTGGTAGCCGATCTTCTCCCATTCTGCAGACATGGCCAGACCATCTTAGCTGGGACCGTTCTACTTGGGTCTTCAGGGGGTGGGATTTTAGGCCTTGCCGTATCGTCTGGTTGCGGACCATGTCTCTTCTTGTTACTTCAACCACCTTCCTCAGATACCCCATTTCTGAGGTTTCAAGAGAACAACAACAATCGGAATCCAAGATGTTGAAGAGTTTCATAAATAGGTACTTGCACAAAATGACTGTCACAGTACGACAAGATCAGCAATATGGAAGTCATTAAAGAAAACAAGACAAACTGCAGTGTAACAAACTGTGAGCGAGAGACGCCGGTGTAGATAGGACACACATTGAGGTAATCTGATGGTGGCTTTACCAGACAGTCTTTATTCTGGAACTCATTGAGGTAACCTGATGGTGGCTTTACCAGACAGTCTTTATTCTAGAATCTTCAGGTTAAAAGAAAGAATGGTACACCAAAATTACACGTAGAAGGTATTGTAGGCAGACGTGAAAGGTGATACAGAAAGATCTTGAATTGATGGTACTGGACAGGAGGGGCTACTTGTGAATTTGTTGTGGGTCCGTGTCTTGAAACAATAAAAAACTTACATTTTAAGGTTATTTTTAAGAAAATGATGAGTTAAATCCGTTTCCCAAATGAAACTGGACAGAAGAGTATCTTGATTGTCTGTTGATTTAATCTGCATCTCCACACCTTCCTGTCTCCAGTTCATGTACTGTTTATCAATTGTGTTGTTGGCTTCTTTCCATAATCAAACTGTTCATGCATCCCGTCATTTGCGCACTTCTATTTTCGGGAGAGTACATATAAGGGAAACAATACAATTATTGTCTAACTTTCAACCACAGTTGCACCCCTTAGCTGTGGTTCAAAGTTAATGTACTCTCTCGAAAATAGAAGAGTGCGCAAATGACGGTGTGCATGATGTGACCGACCGACGTACTTACTGCGGGAATTATGGTATTGGATACGCCCGCATACTCACACACACCAATCCACACTTACGATACAAATGCTCACGGACACACACTTAAGTTGTACGCTCCACAAACATAGAGCCACCATTACATATATTTCTTAGTTGTACTCTCCGTTTAAGCTCCACAAACATAGAGCCACCATTACAGATATCTCTCATGCACGAAACCTGCGTCCAAGCACTTTTTTGTGTTCATGCAGTGAGGGTTTCTGCACCAATTTAATTTACATAATGAGATAGCCATCTCCATCACAACACGACATTAGACTTCCAGAATCTACACACACAATCACACCTAAATACTCACACTCAAACGCCCACACACATGACAAAGCACACATTCACCTTTTAAAATAAATGTATCCTTTCTTTAAGGCACGCTTCTTGTGTAACTTAATTATATCTAAACGTGGTCAGACTTCTAGATATAAGTTGAATGCATGTACTAACAAACCAGTTACTAACAAACATACAGACACTTCCATGTACATATTCACATAGACAAAAATATGACATTACACATATATTAACATTCAGATACATAACTCACATCCATAAAAATACATGGACACATGGCTTGCGACAGACCATACATATGGGACATGTAGTGATTTCTTTTAATTTGTAAATTTTTTAATACTTTAAAATCATGTGATTAATATGTTTCCTTTCCCTCCCCTAGCCTCACTAAACTCAGGAGCGTCATCAGCCAAACTTCCAACGTCACGACTTTCTCTCAAGGGACATGCCTTAGTAGCGTCATCCTCTAGCAGTGAGCACCGACATCCAGTGCTCACCCATGACTCCAGTAGCCTTGTAGATTTGGCTAGAGCCTCAAGGGTTTACGGTTCACAGACAAATTTTGATAATATGAGGAGAGCCCCTAGCAAAGTTCGTTTCTCATTTGATGACCAAAATATCCACAATCCTCAACTGGCCAGGTCCCATCCTTCCTATCACCAGCACAGTGCCAACAGAGAACAGCTACAGAAACGCTTCACGAGAACTAACCAGGCTGTTCTTAATGAAGAACAAAAGAATCAGTATCATAAAAAGTTTAGTTCCGTTTCTTCAAATACAAACACAAGCCAGTCAAAACATGGACCTGTTATAAACAGCCACCAGATCAGCCGTACTTCCTCTGATCAACCCAATGCTGTCAGCAGCTTTCTGTTAAGCAAGGATGCTCCTGTAACACTTAGTTGGCTTCATCCTGGCAGCAGACAGCAACAACAACAGCAATCGCCAAGTAAACATACCCTGCTTCTGTCACATCACAATCCTTATCATCTACATCATAATGAACGGTTAGAGTCGATGAATATAAGTGCTGACGAAGATGATGATGACATGTCAACGACCACATCTGGTAGTTATGTTGTTGATGGCGTGGATGACACAATCAGCCGTTCTGTTGACTGTTGATGGCTTGAATGACACAATCAGCCATTCTGTTGACTGTTGATGGCGTGAATGACACAATCAACCATTCTGTTGATGGTGTGGATGACACAATCAGCCAGTTTGTTGACTTTTAAAGGTGTGGATGACACAATAAGCCGTTTTGGTGACTGTTGAAGATGTTGATAAGATAATCAGCTGTTTTATTGACTTTTGCTTACGTGGATGATGCATTCGACGCATCTGTTTACGATATGGATGACACAAACGGCCGTTCTGTTGACTGTTGAAGATGTGGATGACACAGGCAATGCTTCTGTTTACGATATGGATGACATAATCAGTTATTGTGTTAACTGTTTACGGTGTGGATAACACAATCAGCCCTTCTGTTGACTGTTGATATATTAATGACATTAACTAGGTCACATGATTTAGCTCTTACAGTGAAACTGACAAGTACAATTTATTAAATGAACGAGTATCATCATGGAATTAAAATTAAAAAAAAACACAATATCAATGTGGGAACCAACAATGCCTTCCACGTGGAATTAAAAACAAAAAGACATCAGGTGTAGTGTTTTTTTTTTCTCTCTACCTTCTTCTTTTTTTTCTCTCTACCTTCTTCTTCTTTCCTAATTTTGCTCTCCCTCTACTTGTATTATTTCTTCATCCTGCTTCTCTTCGTTATACTCCTCTTCTCCTTCTTCCTACTCATCTTCCTATTCTTCATCCTCTTCTCATTCCTTCTCTTATTTCCTGATTCTATTCCTGTTGTTCTTTTTCATCTACTACTTTCTTTCTTTGTCCTCTTTATTTTCTGCCAACTATTCTTGGTTTCTCGTTTTCCTCCTCTTCTCCTTCTTACCTCTCCTCCTCTTCTCCTTCTTACCTCTCCTCCTCTTCTCCTTCTTACCTCTCCTCCTCTTCTCCTTCTTACCCCTCCTCCTCTTCTCCTTCTTACCCCTCCTCCTCTTCTCCTTCTTACCCCTCCTCCTCTTCTCCTTCTTACCTCTCCTCCTCTTCTCCTTCTTACCTCTCCTCCTCTTCTCCTTCTTACCTCTCCTCCTCTTCTCCTTCTTACCTCTCCTCCTCTTCTCCTTCTTACCTCTCCTCCTCTTCTCCTTCTTACCCCTCCTCCTCTTCTCCCTCTTACCCCTCCTCCTCTTCTCCTTCTTACCCCTCCTCCTCTTCTCCTTCTTACCCCTCCTCCTCTTCTCCTTCTTACCCCTCCTCCTCTTCTCCTTCTTACCCCTCCTCCTCTTCTCCTTACTAATCTTCCTGTGAAACTGCAAGCTCCCTGTGGACTACCTGATGGGAAGGTAATGTCAAATATACATTTGTATTTATGAACTAAACGATTGAATGTATGTGTGAGTGAATGAAGTAATAATACAAGAGTATACGAATATGAGACTGAGTGAATAAGTCAATTAAATATTACACAGATGAGTATGTGTGTGAACTGGTCAATAAATTCAGAAGTGAATAAATTTATAAATAAGTGAAAGAATAATTAAAATAATGCTTAATGAATATGTGAAAGAGTGATTAAATGAATGAATGAATGATTGAACCACAGAATGTGAAATGAGTTTACAAATAAGTGAGTGATAAAATGAATGAATGAATGACAGATTAAACAAAAGAATGTGAAATCAGTTCATGAATATACGCTCTTCTTCTTCTTTGATCCTAAGCCACCGACTGTCAAAGCAGTCATTGGCCATCACGCCTGATAGCGTTTTGTAGGGCAGCTAACAAACTGCTTCCAATTCCATCCTTCGTACAGTGCCCCAGTCTCCACAGTTCTCCGCCAGGTTGTTTTTGCTCGGCCTCTCTTTCGTTTTCCTTCAGGGGTCCATAGCAAAGCTGTTCTTGTGATGGCCTCTCTTTCGTTTTCCTTCAGGGGTCCATAGCATAGCTGTTCTTGTGATGGCCTCTCTTTCGTTTTCCTTCAGGGGTCCATAGCATAGCTGTTCTTGTGATGGCATCGGGGTCTCTTCTGAGGATATGGCCAACCCAGCTCCAGCGTGTGCCAACTATAATGGTGTGCATGTCCTCTTGGTTACTTTGTAAGTCGTTCTTAGTTAGTGATAGTATTTGGCCAAAAGATTCGGAGAATTTTCCTTAGACAGATTGTGTAGAAGGAGTACAGTTTCGACATTTCCTTCTCTGTTACTCTCCAACATTCCACACCATAGAGAAGCACAGAAAGTACACAGCTCTTATACAGTCTTAATTTGGTGTTTGTGCTGTACTGGGAAGACTTCCAGGTGTTGTTGAGACTAGCAAAGGCTGTTCTCGCTTTATTCATTCTATTGTTGATGTCTTTGCTTGTTCGGCCGTCTGGTCTGACTATGCATCCCAGGTATGCGCTCACTGTGGTGTAAGTGCCTTCCAACTAGTTCAAGCCAATCCATCCCGTCTTTCTCCCGCTTTTCAAGTTCTGTCCACAACGTCTATATCCATATACTTTCTGATTCCTGTTCTCTTCTCTAAATCGTTTTGGATCTCACACTATTTCTTGTACTATGGTGATTCAATAGCGAGAACTGCCTTGTAACGCTATCACCAGGCTCCCTCAACTCACTTCCTATCCTACAGCAACATCCTTTTCTCACATCTTGTTGCACTAGTATATGTCTGTGTTTTGTTCCCGTCAGTTCCATATCGGTGATCTGTCATACCATTTTAATCATTCTATTCGTGCAAACAGTCGTTTATGAAAGTCTGTAACGACTTGTTTGTCATCTTTTAATTTTTCATTGCTGTAGACCTATACAACAGGATCGTCTTTGCTTTCTGAATTTTACAATCTTACTTTTGTGTTTAACTAAATCTCCTTTGATTTTTCACGTAATTCCCGATGCGCTTTCTGTATCCTTGTTGTAATATCACTGTCAGTTCTCTCCACTCTATGTTGGTGCTGAGATATAAATCAATACCTTGTAGTGATGTTTCTCTATGCACAATCAGCTTATCATGTGCAGTATTTATTCTCATCATCTTTATCTCGTTTCCAGGGTCTTTATAACTTAGTTGTACTCACCTCTCATTCAATATTTTCATTTTGTCCTGCATTAGTTTCAGTAAGGAAATAGTCGTATGGTTTCCAAAAACTAATAATGACTCTCCCCAAAATTCTTAGACTGTTCTATATGATTATCTTATTATCTACTACTACTACTACTACTACTACTACTACTACTACTACTACTACTACTACTACTACTACTACTACAACTACTACTACTACCACTAATCAGAGGCGTACTCAATGTATGTGGCACCGGGGGGGGGGGATCCTACCTTTTGACACACTTGCAAGTATATTTTTAACAGGAAGTACTATCATGAAAGTGCCTGATGGCACACCCAACTTCGCTGTCACCCAGGACGGACCGCACCCCCCCCCCCCCCACGCACCCCTTAGTACGCCACTGCTACTACTGCAACTACTACTACTACTGCTGCCACTACTACTACTACTTCGAGACAGAGTGAGTGAGAAAGAGAGAGAGAGACATGCGAATGTTAACAGCTCAGATGCATATTTGATTAAATAATTATTATTGTAACATGTTTACTACTTTAATTTCAAACATTAAAACAACATTACTATCCAGCTCGTGTTGTATTTGTTATTCCACATGTTAATAATTTGTATTATTGTTTACACTCGGCATGTCTTGTATACATGCAGGTTTTGTTGTTTCTGTTATAATTAGCAATAACCCGTCAAACTTGACGAGTTTTTAATTATAGTGTGCTGTTTCCGTTCCCAGATGAGCAGATAGAAGTACAATCTTAGAGTGTTTTTGATTTCTTTCCATTGTTTGTCGGCGTCTGTGGCCTAATGGATATGAACGCAGTTTCATAATCCAGATATACCAGGTTCGAAACCTGCTGCAGGCGGTTTGGTAGCAAATCGCTTTGTGTGGATTTTTAACAATGGTATAAGCGCCGTACCGTTCAGAAAGCAATGGCAAACTACTGAATGAAAAAATTGCCTAGAAAAATCAAAAACAGCCAATAAAAGCTGGGGTTGATTGCCACGTCCTGTAAAGGATAAGCAACTAACTAACTTTCCATTATACAGTGTAATCAAACTGTTCGTGAACACCGTCATTTGAATCGCTTTTCTTTGTTGATTGTAACTATTTTCGGGAGAGTATTTACAATCGAAACAATACAATTTTTCAACACGGTTTCATTCCTCAGCTGTGACCACCGTACACATGGCAAGAATTATGTTATTTTAGATTCAATTTAAAAGTTCTTTGATGAAAAATTTTTTTGTGAAAGTGCGTTGATTGTTTTCAAAGAGTATTCGCTAATAATAAGTGGTTTTAACAAAAACTTTCAAGTTTTCATGATTTGTACATCGGGTGAGGGCTCATTCATACCAATTTTTACGCACTTTTTTTTTTTGGTCGAGCGCTACTAATTTCGTGAAAGAATATAAATAAAATAAAAAAATAAAACCAAAGTATTTGTTTTATAGTAAATAAATATTAGACAAACATAAAGGTATGTTTTCAGGCACTCGTAAGAAATAAAGAAGTAGAATACTGGACAACAGAAAAACAACAGAAGTGAGTGGCTTACCCAGGACTCGAACCCAGGACCTTCCGTGCGACAACCCCGCCTAGCTATGCAAGCAAATCACACTATCCTCCGTGCCATCTAGGCATCACCAAAAAATGATACTTCGATGACGGGTCATTAGTGCGACCCGCAAGACATAACACCGGAAATTTACCATGGGCAGTCTCGCCTATTAATGACGCAATCACTTCTGTTGTTCCCCTATTATACAGTATCAAACTTCACTGTCAGTACGAAATAGCATAGCACCCAGGTTTCTGCCACAGAGTAGGCAATTAAACACTTATCGTAATCGTACGGCTGAAGAGCAAGAGATGCCTGGCAGCCCTCTTATTCTTAAATCTTGCCGTTTTTAGATAAGACAGATCCTTCTGATCTGTCTCCAAGATGAATCTTGATCTTATAAGATACCGATGAAGCTTTGAGAAGCAAAACACAATCGCCAGCAACTCTCTCTCCACAATTGGATACTTTTGTTCAGTTGGGGTTAGTTTTATACTGACGTATAGGATTGGATGCATACAACCATCGAACTCCTGCATAAGTGTTCTACCGATTCCTGATCCAGAGCCGTCTACTCTGAGGGTAAAAAGGAAATCGAGCACCAGGTAATCTCAAAATTGGTGATTTGGAAAAACAGATTTTTAATATATTTAAATAAACATCGCATGCATGGGACTAAATAATCTTATTTGGGGAGTTCTTTCTTAACAATGAAGACATAACTGAAGTAATTTCTGTTATTAAAAGAATTGTCATTATTTCTGTAAAATGACCTTTGTCCTCTGCCTGATCTGAAATTATATCCACCTCTGTTCTGATATTCATTAGACCTGACGGATGATTGTGGATGAAAATATCCATCATCATAAGAGTTATAATTTCTTTGAGGCTGTTGTGATCTTTTATTGAAATTATATTTCCCCCTGAAATTGTCATTATTATGATCTCGATTTACTAGAAAGTTTCTATCCATACTATTAGATCTCTGTCTCGGTGAATTAAGCACCACAGTTCTAACAGATGCCACTAGCAAGGAATCTTTAAAGTTATTTTTGCTAAGGTTCCTACCAGAATGTGCAATCTGGTATTGTCGTCCGAGATTTTCCATAGCAGATAATGTTTCAGGTTTTCTCTCCTGAAGGAATAATAAAAAGTCACCACTGATTGAAGACAGCACTTCGTCTCTTAGAATCAAATCAGCCAGCCCATCAAAAGTTGTTTTTTTTCAATTTTTGACAAATCAACCCATCTAGAAAAGTAAAGCTTAATAGATGAGACAAATTTAGCAAAATCCTTAACTGAATCGGGTAATAATGATTTACGTTTCAAGCCATACCCATTTTCATTCAATTGATACTTTTTTAGCAACAAAGCTTTTACAGCCTCATAGTCATTTCTAGTCTGATCATCCATTGTGCAGACTGCAGTAAGAGCCTCACCCACCAATAAACTCATCAACCTACTAGGCCATGTAGCTCTATCAATTTTAAACTCTTGGCAATAAGTTTCATATCTATTTAGAAAGCATGAAATGTCATAAATATTTGAGTTAAATTTAGGCAAATTGAGCTTAAAAGTAGAAGCATTCACTGGATTAACCTGTGGATGTTGAAGTTTCAATTTCTCCTACTCAAGTTCTGCCATTCTCAAGTTCTGGGCACAGGCTAATATTTTTTCCTTAAGCTCCTGTTGTGCTTTTATTTCAGCCTGAGCTTGTGCCAAATTTTTTTTTCTTCCAGTTCATATTCTCTTCTCCTATTCTCTTGTTCAAGAGCCAATTCATATTGTCTTCTCTTCTCAGCTAATTCTTCTTCTCTCCTTTTCCGGCTAATTGCAATTCTTCTACTCTCCTTTTTCAGCTAATTCTTCAACTCTCGTCTTCTCCTCCCTATCTAATTGTCTTTGATCTCTGAGTTAATTGTCTTCTAGCCTTTTTAATTCTTTTGCATGCTCATTTAATGCAAATACTTTTAAAACTTCACCCTCCATTCCAAATTCTTTTCCAACCTTCATAAAATACTCCAAGGTAGCCATTATTCACTATTATTGTGCTTTCAAATACCTGAACAATAGTGCAAATATTATATAATGAATATGGGAGCAATATCAGCAATAATTATTTCACCACTCAAAATCAATCAACTGCATGTAATACGAGATGTTATTATAGGAGCAAAACAATAGATACGAACAAGATGACAAAATACAGTGAAAGAGCTAATTGAAGATAATGCAAATGATCAACCAAGGCAGAAATATATGAACTATAGAAAAATGAAAAAAAAAAAATCAGCTCTACCACACTTATGATAAGGCAGGCACAATTTTACAACATATATGACATCTAATAACTGCAGGATAGCAAGAATAGACCAACAATTTCACAAACAATAATGGAGAAAAACTAAATAAAATAAAAACAATAACAAACTTACAAAATTACAGGACCTTCACAACTAGACAAATATTGAACCTGGTTAATTGAATTAAGGCAGTAATACTCAGCTATGTTCGCCGGCCCCTTAATTTGAAAAAATCAGATGCAAAAAACTAAAAACGCCCATGAATTCTCGACCATAGAATGAGGTATTGAAAATTCATGAGTCCCTCCAACCGCCCACTTAATACAACAACATATAATCACAAAAATACATATAACATAAAGAGAGAACTCTGGCAAACGAGATTCTTTAGATCACAGGCTGCATGTATCTATAAATATACTCATCTGAATGCCAGAAAAGAATTCCTCCTTGTTTCCGCCTCCTTTACAAGGAACGATGAAACAGACTCCGTGTAGACCAGGGTTAGGTTTAACAAAGCAGCCAGCAGCCGACAAACACCGCCATCTTGAAAAATTTTGACATAGGCAGAACACTAAGTCCAACGACTTGACAAAAATTTCCTGACATCTCCTCAGGATCCCGGCTTGAGACCTTCAAATATTGCACTACGGGGTCTTTTAAATTTACATTGTTATAATGTTTATATGCAGTAACCTTCTAGTTACTCTGACCAAGAACTGCTAGGGTTTTATCACAAGACCACCGAACACAATCCACACCAAACTGCCATAGTCAAGTAGTTGAAAGCGAAGTGGAAACGATTCACAAATGTTTAATAAAACATGAGACGATGCTACATTATCAGTTACACAACCATTCAATATATAATGGCATTCTTTAAGCCGTCATAAAAGAGTATCTGTAATGTCATAGCTCGAAAACACTGTCGTTAGATCGACTTCACAGTTTATTTTAATTCTGACTCACGTTTTCAACAGAATCCATATTCCCTTTTTACTCGTATCTAGTATCATCTAACAGAGGCATATTGATGATCTAGTGCTGGAAGTGGACCTTGGTAAAGAAAACCAAAGCCAAAGACTACATAGGACACAAATCGTTTTAACAGTCAGACTACACAAGACAAAGACCTTAATACTGTGTCTAGTAAATGATAGTTGACTCAGAACAGTAAGTACAGGACAGAGGGTAGGTCTTCGGTATTGTATAAACATTTATAACACGTAAGAAAGGGACACCCGAGGCCTGTAAACAGTAAATAAATACGATTAGACAAATATAAAGGTAAAAACCTACAAACTGCAAGACTAAACTGAACGCAGAAGAAGAAGATGACTCAAGGAAACCATATTGAGGTGACTCCAGAAAACCAGACTGAGATGACTCCAGAAAAGCAGGCTGAGATAATTTAAAGGAAACCAGATTGAGATGACTCCAGGAAACCAGACTGAGATGACTCCAGAAAACCAGGCTGAGATAATTTAAAGGAAACCAGATTAAGATGACTGCGAAACCAGATTGAAATAATTCCATGAAATCAGATTGAGATGATTTAAAAAAACCAGATTGAGATGACTCCAGAAAACCAGATTGAGATGACTCCAGGAAACCAGATTGAGATGACTCAAAGAAACCAGACTGAGATGACTCAAGGAAACCGGATTGAGATGACCTCAGGAAACAATTCTGAGATGACTCAAGGCAAGCCCACTTAGATGACTCCAGATAACCATACTGACAAAAGTAACAGATGTTTTGAACATAGAAACAAAGACAGAAAGAAACCCGTGGCCTGTGAGAAGTAAACAGTAAATAAATGTTGCAGGTAGCCATAAACACATCCCCTGAAATTATTATCCATGACAGGAAACTATACAGAGTACTGCATCGGGGGGCACTATGATTATCATAAGTGGTTCCTACTTCCCCCCTCTCTCTCTTTCCCCTTACCTCCCCGTCAGACGTCATTCCGCTTTTTTATCTCCTTTACACTCTAAACTTGATCAGCGCTTGAAATACCAACAGTCAAAGGGAGAGTAACAGAAAATAAACTAACGTGAACGATGTGTCGAATTGTCTACCCACAAAGCGTTTACAGTAAACTATTTGCCATCGTTAGCATCAAAGACATAGGTATTGATGGAAAAGATATAAGAATACTCAGTAACCTTTATTGGGAGCAAACTGCCACAGTAAGATCGGGAAGGAATTATTCACCATACATAGACATAAAAAGAGGTGTCAGACAAGGTTGTGTGCTGTCCCCCTGCCTATTTAATTTATACACCGAAACAATTTTCAAACAGATACAGGAAATAGCAGGACTGAACATCAGTGGACGGTCAATAAACAACCTTAGATATGCAGATGATACCGTGTTGTTAGCTGAAAGCGAACAGGAGTTACAAGAACTAGTGAAGCAAGTGAACAGTATAAGTCATGAATATGGACTCGACATTAATATTGAGAAAACAAAAACTATGATGATTAGCAAAACAGACGATAAACCCACATTAAAGATAAGCGTAAATGGGAAAATCCTGGAACAAGTCAAGAGCTACGTATATCTTGGTCATATAATAACAGAAGATGGCAGATGTGAAACAGAAATCAAGAAGAGAATAGGAATGGCCAAAGCTACATTCAACAACATGAAACATATACTGACATCCAAACAGTTATCTCACAAATTAAAACTGAGAATCATAAAGTGTTATATATATTCTGCGGGAGCCGCGCTGGTGTAATGGCTTCGGCGTTGTACTGGCGACCAGGTGTTCATGGTTCAAACCCGGGCGTCAGCGTTTGAAGAAATGTTTACGACCGGAAATTTGACTGAATAACCTGAACGGCTCCTGTGATAAACCCTCTGTGGATGGGAAGGAGCGAAGCTCCTGACCGGGTTGGAAGGAAAGTCCTCAGGTTCCCCAGCCTCGCAATGACATGTCATTGGGCCGAAGGGCTGAAAGCCCAAGTGCCGCTGGTTAAGAAAAAAAAAAATAAATAAATAAAAAAATATATATATATATATATTCTGCATTTCTGTATGGTGCAGAAACATAGACGATGAATAAACATTTGGAAGAAAGAATTGAGGCTCTTGAAATGTGGAAATATAGAAGAATGGGGCGTATCTCATGGAAAGAGATGAAAACAAATAAGGAGGTCCTAGAAAATCTAGGTATGAAAAGAGAACTAATGAGGGAGGTCAAAGTTCGGCAGCTAAAATACTTTGGCCACATAAAAAGGCATAACACCTTGCAGAAGACCATAACAGAAGGGAGAGTTGAAGGCAAACGTGCAAGGGGAAGACAGCGCTATAAGTGGGAAGATAACATCAAGAGATGGACGGGAAAAGGTCTATCAGAGTGTACCACCAAGACAAGAGACAGAAGACGTTGGAGATCCATTACAGCCAACCTTCGTTGTGGAGATGGCAGCTGATGATGATGATGATGAGCCGGTGTATTTCCTGGGGGGTCTCTGAGGAGATTAGGGGGGGGGGGGAATCAAGGAAGAACATACCTACAGCACACTCAGGCATGTCGTACAGGCACGACAAACACGAGCTAGTGCATCAGCCTGACAACGTCATTATGTAAAACAAGTAGCTATAGAAACAACTATTACCGAGCACGAGAGGTGTGATGCAGACTTCCTGTAAAATTGCCAGCCGTAGTGGTA
The DNA here is from genome assembly GCA_024509875.1 of Oreohelix idahoensis. Lineage (NCBI taxonomy): Eukaryota > Metazoa > Mollusca > Gastropoda > Stylommatophora > Oreohelicidae > Oreohelix > Oreohelix idahoensis. The sequence continues at coordinate 398,884 of JAMPIV010000384.1, forward strand.
CACCCGTGCTCCACAGGAATAAACAAAGAAACGGGAAATTAATCATAAATAAATTTGCTACAGTTAAAAGCAGCTCATTTTTATAAAATAGTTGGTGTTTAAAAACTATCACAAACAAGCGTATGTTGCAAGCCACATATAACACAAACAGTATATATATATATATATATATATATATATATATATATATATATATATATATATATATATATATATATATATATATATATATATATATATATATATATATATATATATATATATATATATATATATATATATATATATATACTGAAGCACATTAAAAACGCACCACCTGTATAATCTAGGAACAGAGTGTGAAATGTAAATATAAGTGTTTACAAGTTTACATATTCGGAATCTTTATTCATTTTCCTATGAATCCATGCTGGTCATTAATTTGTACATTTGATTGTTATGAAATTCATTGCATTCTGTGCAGGCAAGGGAGAAAACCAAAAAATGCAACCAATAAAAAAATTCATTCTCACTATCCTCAATATCTGGTATGTCCACCGTGTGCTTGCAAACAAGCTTGGCAGCGGCTCCGCATGGAACGCACACGTCTCTAAAGGAAATTCCGGGGAACCAAGTCTCATTCACGTGCAAGAGCAGCTTCGAGCTGTTGCAGATTAGCTGGAGAACCTTGCCTGTAGACTCTGCGTCCAAGCTCGTCCCACAGATGTTCTATAGGGGACATGTCTGGTGATAGGGCAGGCCAATCAATCGTCACAATGTTCTGCTGCGGTAGATATTGCTGCGTAATGCAAGCGGTTTGCGCACGTGCGTTATCCTGCTGGAGAAGCTGCAAGTCTGGATAATTTGTGAACGCAGGAGCAACCTGTGCATCCAGAACCTCATTTCGATATGTCACAGCATTAACATTTCCACGGAAGACGTGAAGAGGCAAGCGATGGTGAAAACTGAATCCTAGCCAAATGTGAATACAGCCACCTCCAAATCGGTTGTGCTGACGAACACAGCAATCTGCAAAGCGCTCTCCACACCGTCGCCAAATCCGCATACGTCCATCAGCAAAGGATATGTTGAATCTGCTCTCGTCTGTGAATAGGACAGCATTCCACTGCAGTCTAGTCCATCTGACATGTTACTCTGCCCATTGCAGGCGCTGCTGACGATGTCTGTGAGTCAAGTTTGGCCCAACATAAGGTCGTCTTGCAGTAAGGCCTGTATCTCTGAGTCGTGGTATGACTGTCATTCGAGAGACTTGCCCACGTCTACCCACTATTGCTCTTGCTGTTTGACTTGCCGGGAGAGAACGATTCCTTTGGTGACTCAGCACAATATGACGATCTTGCGCAGGGGTAGTAACTCGTGGTTGGCCACTCCGAAGTCTATCCCGGGCACTGCCAGTGGTTCCGTAACGTTCATTGAGACGTACAATAGTGCTGTGGTGGCAATTCATCCTTCTGGCAATGGCCCGCGAGCCCATTCCGGTCTCCAACATACCAATGGCTCGTTGGCGGTCGTTTTCAGATAGTCGTGGCATTTCAAGCACATGTACTGGGTGTTTTGTCTCAACGGCCTTTTTATACCGAGTATACTGCCACAACACGTACACATTTTCAGGGTCATAGCTGTTGGGAATCGTGTTGCACGTGTAACTTTCATTGTTTTCATGTAGTCTGTACACAAACCCGTGGGTTGAATCATGCACTTTCCATTCCAGCAGCCATTCGCTCTCTACCTCATGACAAACACGGGGAAAATCCATTCCCACACTTTTTTTCCAGCTTCTCGGCATCAGTATATATAATAGTGGTGCGTTTTTAATGTGCTTCAGTATATGTCTTTGTCACTGATACACGAACGGGAGCCGAACGAAAAGAAAGCGAGACCTAAGTGAAATACATGAACAACTAATACAAATGATACAACCATTAGATGATCGTGGCTGATTTCATTTATAATAAACACACAAGAGGACTTCTAGATCCAAGAGCGGACATACGTACGAGAATGTACTAAAAGCTAGTATGGAAAAACAAATAAACACAAAACAATAAATAAATATTACACACATAAATGTATGTTTCAGACACTCGTGAGAAATAAAGAAGTAGAAAACTAGACAACAGAAAAACAACAGACGTGAGTGGCTTACCGGAGAATCGAACCCAGGACCTTCCGAACGGCAACACCGCCAAGCTACGGAAGCCAATCACACTATCCACCCTGCCAACTAGGCACCATGAAAATAGTGCTTCGTGGACAGGGGTCATTAGTGAGATTTTCCACACGCAATAACCATTTCTTTAAATAAAAAGTTAAACACGGAGGAACTAAGTGCGGGAAAAATGATTGGGATGGGGAACGGTTACTGAGAAGAGAAGGGGTAGCTAAGAAAAGAACTGGTGATAGAAATCGAGAAATAAAACATAACTGCAGAATATCACTTCAGACTAGATAATATTGGGTGTTAAGACCGTCTGGTCTCATTTCTTTACATGTTAAGACGGGAAACACTGTATCACAATTTTTTTTTTCTTTAATCTCTTTATCACACCCCTTATTCCGTGACATGCGCTAGAACGAGACGTGCTTTTGGCTACGATGTCTATATGACGAATACGCAATTTAGGTTCACCATACATCGACTGAAAAAAACAGAGGTTTCAGACAAGGTTGTGGGCTGTCCCCCTGCCTATTTAATCTATATACCGAAACATTTTTCAAACAGATACAGGAAATACCAGGACTGAACATCAGTGGAAGGTCAATAAACAACCTTAGATATGCAGATGATACCGTGTTGTTAGCTGAAAGCGAACAGGAGTTACAAGAACTAGTGAAGCAAGTGAACAGTATAAGTCATGAATATGGACTCGACATTAATATGGAGAAAACAAAAACTATGATAATTAGCAAAACAGACGATAAACCCACATTAAAAGTAAGCGTAAATGGGAAAATCCTGGAACAAGTCAAGAGCTACGTATATCTTGGTCATATAATAACAGAAGATGGCAGATGTGAAACAGAAATCAAGTAGTGAATAGGAATGGCCAAAGCTACATTCAGCAACATGAAACATATACTGACATCTAAACAGTTATCTCACAAATTAAATCTGAGAATCATGAAGTGTTATATATATTCTGCATTTCTGTATGGTGTAGAAACATGGACGACGAATCATGTGGAAGAAAGAACTGAGGCTCTTGAGATGTGGATTTATAGAAGAATGGTGCGTATCTCATGGAAAGAGAAGAAAACAAATAAGGAGGTCTGTTGCGTGCATATTTTGACGCACATTTTACAAAAATCGATATGGCTATTTAATATGGGAAAAATATAGACATGCATTCATTTGTGTATGAAAATGCTGTTTATGGTAAAAGCGAGATAATCCATGTTTGATTCACACTTTTGATTATAGGAGTAATCGTTCTGGATATTGATCCAGCGCAAGGATATTGCGCTTGCGTTTGTACTTATTTTTTAGGGCCAGAAAATATATTAATTTGCTTATTGTGTTTATGGCCTGAATTCATATGTATTACATATTATTAGTACAAGTAGAATCAGTCCTATATTGTATATTTTGGATGGGTAGGAGGGACTAGATTCTTGCTAGCGGAAGTATGAGTTGTCTTGACAAGTCGTGATGAGTTCCGATGTACTGCTTACAAATGGCGGGGTACGTTTTTCTAGAGCTGGTCCTTTCGTCAGAAAAAGATGTCTTACGAAGTGGTTTTTCTTCTGAAGGAGATGGTGTCTCTACGATAGTTTGTGTTAGAGACTCTCCTTATGTCAGTATATAGATGATTCGGACTCCAGGTAAACCCAGCTCCTATTTTTGATGATCTCTCGTCGGTTAGGCCTAGCTTGACTTTTGGTGCTTCGTTATGCTAGTGTCGTGTTTTGTATCGACGAAGATGACAGATTTTCCTGCAGCGGTTATGGCTACGTGAAATTAACCTGATCACCGTAGAGCTGTATGGAAACATTTACGAAATCATTTATATAACCATTATAAATTAACTCTGGCTTATATTCTCCTTCCTATGAATGAGTGAACGACAACTCAGGGAGACAGCCATGTTGGATTTCGGTCATCATATGTTTTGATCACTGCCAAGAGAACAGATTATTTATCTTATTATCGGACAGTGACAGGGAGATCTCAATCTTGCTAGAAACCCCCTTTCGTGGTTTCATAATATATACTACAAACTATGGACGTCAAGTAACTTTGGTTATTTATCGATCCGCCTTCACTGACGCGTTTAGTCAGATAGGGGGATGTGGCCATAATGTATCATGACATTGAACTTTTGATGTACTGCCCATTATTTCTGAATGTGTCATGACTTCAGATCTGCTATGTATACCTACAAATTGATATGTCAACGAACCATGATGTACTCGTATGTCCCAGTGTGTACGTCTGAATAAATTGAGTAAACTAAGATTCCAGCAGTCTGCATTGGTGCCTTGTAGACACAAGTGTGAGTGGTTATATTGGTCAGCACACGAACAGTACACCATTCGCGGTAATCACACTCTACACTTCTACTTCATACATACACCATCCTGCGTCGGCTGAAGTGACCAAGTTTAGGGCCTGCTTCCCCTGGAGCCTTTGCCTTCCCTAACTCAGGACTAGGGTGAGTTACCCATTTACAGCTGGGTAGACTGGAGCATGCCTGATCTCAACAACACACCACTCTTCCTTACAGAGCAGACAGACTGATACTTTACAGTGTGTGTGTGAAAGCAACTTTACAGAGTGGAAAGAACAAAGACTTTACAGTGGCGAGCCAGATTCCTGGGTCCAGCTTACGCAGTTTTGTGTTGAGAATCACAGTTTACAGCTGAAAGAACATTTGTTTGAACACATCAACACCAGTAGGACAGCTATACAGTCGATGTCAGCTTCAGCGCTTGTTGACAGTTTTTCGCTGTACAGACAGTATTACACAGGACAGTGGTATCAACGTACAGAAGAATCACAGTGTTGCTGAACATAAAGTGCATAGTTCATCGTTGGTTCTTCAGATGCTCAACAGAGAAAAATTGACAGTGTAATAGTTTAAAATTAAATCTATTACTGAATAAAGTGGCAAGTTATTAGTATTAAAATAAACTGTGCCTGCTTTACAACACTATACCTGCAACACATTCCATTCATGACATAAATGATATTGTATGCTATATGCTATTTATGCTTACATGTTATTTGTTTATATGTGTAGGGGTTATATGTTGCGGGCCTGGATGGGTGGTGACTAGAACAGGAAATACCGAGTGATATTGGTCTTGTTCTGGCGTTCGATAGGGAGCAATTTCTTAATTGAAATTTGCATGCAACATAGTTTGCAAATATTTGGTTAGTTGTGACGACTGTTTCATATTTGTATTTGTAACATTTTTTGTGTTCCTTAGTTTTGTTTGATTTGTTTGTATAATTGTAGGTCTCATCTTTTCTTTCATTTCAGTTTTTTACACCCTTATGTTTATACACTGTGGCGTTATTTGTCTTGTTATCTTATGGCAGTTATCATCACGGTTTCTGTGATCATTTTTTTCATTTCTCCTATTTAATTTAATTTGATCTCTGCAAATGTTTTCAGATTGTCTTTTCTTGTTTGTCCTTTGTAATGTCTTTAGTTGACATATGACGTATAGTGGTATACACTGATAGTATAGTACAGATCAGTACTTTCTGATTGTTATTGTTATAAAACAAAATGTACAAGACCTTTGTAAGGCTTGTCTCCCAAAGTGATTGGTAAAGGGAAATATTTTTTTCCACAGGTACTCAAGTGATCTTTGATTACATTGAGGTATACAAGACCTTTGTAAGGCTTGTCCCCACAGTATTTGAGATACAGTTATTGTTGTCCACAGGTACTCAAGTTATCATTGGTTATTATAAACCATACAAGTTTGGACTAAGACTAAGTCTATGGTATAGACTTGTCTCCCATTAACTTGAAAGAGGGTAATTTATTTACTTTTTCAGGTTTCTGATTTAAGAAGACAATATGTCTACATTAGATTATTTTATTGCACAAGGAAAATCTCTTGATAAGACTGGAAAAGACTTAGAACAATGGGCTGTTGCTCAATATGACAAAGCATTAGCTGCAGAAGAGAAAAAAACTGCTGCTGCTGTTGAAGAAAAAAAAGCTGCGGCTGAGGAGAGAAAACTTCAAATAGAAGAAAAAAAAGCTGCTGCAGAAGAAAGGAAAGCAATAGCTGAAGAAAAAAGATTAGAAAAAGAAGCTGATACTGCTGCTGAACTTAAGAAATTGCAGATGCAAGTGGAGGAAAGGAGATTTGATGCAGAACAGAAGAAATTAGAAGCTGATGCAGAACAGAAAAAATTAGAAGCTGCTGCAGAACAGAAAAAATTAGAAGCTGCTGCAGAACAGAAAAAATTAGAAGCTGCTGCAGAACAGAAAAAATTAGAAGCTGCTGCAGAACAGAAAAAACTAGAAGTTGCTGCTGCTGCAGAACAGAAAAAATTAGAAGCTGCTGCAGAACAGAGAAGATTAGATAGAGAAGCTGAAGAGAGAAAAGCAATAAGAGAACATGAGTTTGAATTAGAGAAATTAAAATTGACATGTATGAGTAATGTTAATCAGGCATCTGGTGGTAATGGTAAACCCTTTGTGTACAAGGTCAAGGTACCAGCGTTTAACCCTACCAGTGATGACATAACATTTTGGCTTTCTAGATTTGAACGGGCTTGTCGATCTCATAATGTTGACAAATCACAGTATGTGAATCAGTTGTCTGAAAATCTAAAAGGGGAGTCTCTGAGTAAGTTATATTTTGTTGAAGAGGCCGACAAAGATAATTATGATGCTGTTAGGGCAGCTTTGATAAAGAGATATCAGCTGTCTGAGGAAGGTTATCGTCTTTTGTTTAAAACAATGAGACCTGAGGTAGGTGTAGAATTCTCAGATTTCATCTCAAAAGCACGAATTACACTTTCACGATGGATTGAATTATCCAAAACAGAGAAAACATTTGATGGTCTTACGGATTTATTGCTAAGAGACAAGGTCATGTCTTCTGTAAATAAATCATTCCTAGAGTTCTTACATGAGCGTAAACCTAGTACAATAAAGCAAATGGAAGAATATTGTGACCAGTATGCCACGGCACACCCTGACATGATTCTTAGTAACTCTAACATTAAAGAGAGTATGCCAGTTGCTTCGGCAACAGAATATAATCAGAATTACTCACACAAATTCCAAGGAGCTAAAAATAAATTTGATAAAAAGGTTAATTGGAATAAGTATCAAAACCAAGATAACCACTCAAATCAGAGTTCTTCTTCGAAGAACTGGAATCGGGCTGATAGTCCTCGACACGCGAGGGGTACCCATAATGTTAGAAATTCTCGGAAAGGGAGTAGCTATAGGAACTACCCAAGTGCTTCATGGAGACAAAAGAAACAATATTACAGGGATACTCAATATAATGAGCATGATGATTATGATCATGAATATTATGATTCAAACCCAAATAGGGGTTATAACAGAGGCAATAATAATTATAGAGACAATTATAACCGAGGTAGATCACAACACAAAAGACATGGTAAATCTTATTACCAGGCTAACTCTGCACAACAGGAGTTCCACGACACCGATAATCAGAATAATGATAAAAAAGACTCCAATAGTGTAGCAAATTCCGCTTTCGATTTTGCTAGAGCATCTGAGTGTTCGCAATGCAAAACATTATTCGATCCAACCACAGTGTCTACTTTAAGCTGCGGTCACCCACTTCCCGCTCTCCATGCGTCAATTGCGCATAATGGAAGGGGTGCTCTTGTCTTTAATAGGGGCCTAATAGATGGTACTCCGGTATCAATTCTTTTCGACTCGGGGTGCACTACCATTGGAGTGAGGCAATCACTCGTAAATCCTTCTCGAGCTACAGGCAATATAGTCAAATGTGTAACATTTGGTGGCACATTGGAGAAGTACTCCACTGCCATTATCAATATTGCTACGCCTTTCTTTACAGGAGAGGTGCAAGCATGTCTCTTGCCGAATCCGATCGCTGATCTTATCATCGGTCGCATTCATGGAGTGAAAGAATGCACTCCACAGCAAATTTCTAATTGGGAAAATGTTAATATGCAATCTGCTAATGCAGTAATCACTAGGGCTCAAGCTCTTAATATGCCACAATCTTCACATTCTGAAGATAATGATGCGCAGATCCAAGATGATCCCTTGGAGATTTCCCACGATTCCTTTATCAAACAGCAGGAAGATGATCCTACTCTAAAGAAATTCTTTACTCTGGCAACAAAAGGTGATCCGAATAAGGATACAAATCGTAAATCTTGGATTACGATGAAGAATGGCGTACTTGTACGTATGGTACAAGACTCCGCTAAGTCCATTCATTCTCAAATCCTTGTGCCTAAAAATATGAGAGTTAAAATCTTACAGCACGCTCATGATTCGCAGTGTGCTGGACATATGGGTTTTTCCCGTACTAAAGCTAGAGTTCTTCAATCTTTCTTTTGGCCTGCTGTGAATAAGGACATACGAATCTATTGTCGATCTTGTAAAGTATGTCAAGAGATTAAATCCAGAGGTCCACGCCATGATGCACCTATTCAGGCTGCAGACATTCCCATTCGGCCATTTCAAAAAATGGCGATAGACATCATTGGTCCATTTAAGATAAAGTCTGCTAGAGGACACCAATTTATTTTGACGTGTGTTGATATGTGCACACGTTGGCCGGAGGCTGTTCCTCTAAAGAGCATAACTACTGCTGATGTCGCAGATGCTCTTTGGTTAATATTTTCTCGTCTGGGGTTTCCAGCAGAAATATTATCCGACCATGGTACCCAACTCATATCGGATACCATGTCTCAAGTAATGTCGACTCTGAAGATAGAGAGATCGCTGAGTAGTATTTATCATCCTATGTCCAATGGGATGGTGGAACGTTTGAATAGAACTCTGAAAAACCTACTAGGTAAGATAACAGAAGATCATCCTCAGGATTGGGATAGGGTTTTACCCGCGGCTCTCTTTGCATATAGAGAGGTCGCCAACGAACATACAGGATTTTCTCCCTTTGAACTTGTCTTTGGCGCGAAACCGCGAGGTCCTATGTCCTTACTTCATGATCTTATAACTGCTGATAATATTGTCGATGACACAAAATCCTCTTATGAATATGTCATCGCACTTAGACACAAGATTATTGAAGCATGCAAATTGGCAACTGCTTCTTCTGAATTTGCGAAACAGAAGGCAAGGGAATTTGCCAATAAAAAGAGATGTTTGCGTCAACTTTGTCCAGGTGACAAAGCATTTGTCTTGCTACCTTGTAGGGAAAATAGACTTCTCATTTCTTGGAAAGGTCCGTACGATATAATATCAAAAGTTTCCGATGTTGACTATATCGTCGATATTGACGGGAAGCGTAAAACCTTCCACATCAACATGCTCACGGAATTCCATGAACGTCCTGATTATTTACAACCTGTTTTCCAGGCAACGGACGATTTTCCAGTCCAACATGGACAGTACTCATCTCTGTCAGTAATACAGGATGAGGAAACGAGTTTCTCGGATGTAAATTTACCTTTTCCAATGATTCCTCTTCACTCTAATGAATCATGGAAAGATGTTGCAATTTCTCCAGAATTATCTCCAGGAGAGCAGAAACAAGTTTCTACTATGTTAGAACAATTTCAGGATGTCCTTACTGACATTCCTGGTCAAACTGATGTCATTCAACATGACATTATTCTTACTGACCATAGTCCTATAAGAGTCAGACCGTATCCTATCCCGATACATTTTCAAGCACAGGTAGAGAAAGAGTTAGATGAGATGATAGAGTTAAAAATTATTGAACCATCCACATCAGCATATTCTTCGCCGATGGTTATAGTACGAAAAAAAGACAATAACATACGTCTTTGCGTGGATTATCGCAAATTGAATCAAGTGACTAAATTCGATGCTGAACCTATGCCTTTACTAGAAGAGCTACTTACGAGACTATCGAATCTCACTTCTTTACTAAACTCGATTTGTCTAAGGGATATTGGCAAGTTCCACTATCCGAACACGCCAAACCGTTTACTGCTTTTTCGACGCCTAGGGGTCTATTCCAATGGAATTTCATGCCTTTCGGTCTTATGAACGCCCCTGCTACATTTGTACGCATGATGCGTCGAATCCTATCTCATCGCTCAGATGTCATTGCGTATCTTGATGACATCTGTCTTTTCAGTGATACTTGGAACGATCACTATAATGGTATAAATGAACTATTGTCTATCTTACGCGAGCATAACCTGACAGCGAAACCATCGAAAGCATGTATTGGTTTTAGCGAAATATCTTTCTTAGGACACCGTGTTGGTCATGGGTTCCTAAAAACAGAAGACCATAATACAAGTAAGATACTTAACATTTCTATTCCTAAGACTAAAAAGCAAGTACGAAGTCTCTTAGGTCTAATACAATTTTATGGACGATTCATCCCGAATCTGTCCTCCATTATGTCACCTCTTTCTTCCTTGCTAAAGAAAGGGTCTCCTAATGTAGTCCATTGGACTCAAGAATGTCAATCCTCTTTGGATAAGGTTAAAACTATGTTTTCTACTTCACCTATCCTAGTATTGCCTTCTAAGGATAAGACATTTATTCTTCGTAGTGACGCTTCATCCACCGGGATTGGAGCTGCACTAATGCAAGAGTACTCTGGAACTCTGCATCCTGTGATGTATATTTCTCGGAAATTAAATGCCGCAGAGAAGAATTACTCGGTCCTAGACCGTGAATTATTGGCTATGGTTTGGTCAATCCTTAAACTGCAAAGATTTCTTCTGGGCGCGCATTTCATTGTGGAAACTGACCAGAAAGCTCTTACGGCTATTCAGAGTAAAAATCTGAAGAGCGCGAGATCAACGCGATACGCGATTGCTCTACAGCCATTTCATTTTTCGGTGCGAGCTATCCGTGGGTCAGAAAATGTGATGGCAGATATTTTGTCTAGATGCCCACATGATTCATAACTGTTATACAACTTTGATACAGTTGTTTCTATGTTGAAATGTGTACACATATGTAATATATCATATATTGATTGTAACACTACTTAGCGGTTCATTGATATTTATTCACCGCTGATCTTTCAATGTTTTTCGTCTTTGATGATCATGATGTTAAGATATCTTAGATGAAATTTATGTATAAACTAATGTGGAAATTGTGTCATTGCTAATATTGTAGTATGCGTTGGTGACACCTCTCTGGAAATATTTATACTTAGAGAAGTACTTTCTCTAAGGTCATAAAACTTATGCTTATCATCTGCGCATTGTTATTGGTGCGTTGTGAGCCTATTGTATGTTGCTCCTAGATGTATTTCAAAAAAAAAATGTACCATTTTTTTTTCCGAGGGGTGTGGTAATCTGTTGCGTGCATATTTTGACGCACATATTACAAAAATCGATATGGCTATTTAATATGGGAAAAATATAGACATTCATTCATTTGTGTATGAAAATGCTGTCTATGGTAAAAGCGAGATAATCCATGTTTGATTCACACTTTTGATTATAGGAGTAATCGTTCTGGATATTGATCCAGCGCAAGGATATTGCGCTTGCGTTTGTACTTATTTTTTAGGGCCAGAAAATATATTAATTTGCTTATTGTGTTTATGGCCTGAATTCATATGTATTACATATTATTAGTACAAGTAGAATCAGTCCTATATTGTATATTTTGGATGGGTAGGAGGGACTAGATTCTTGCTAGCGGAAGTATGAGTTGTCTTGACAAGTCGTGATGAGTTCCGATGTACTGCTTACAAATGGCGGGGTACGTTTTTCAAGAGCTGGTCCTTTCGTCAGAAAAAATGTCTTACGAAGTGGTTTTTCTTCTGAAGGAGATGGTGTCTCTACGATAGTTTGTGTTAGAGACTCTCCTTATGTCAGTATATAGATGATTCGGACTCCAGGTAAACCCAGCTCCTATTTTTGATGAACTCTCGTCGGTTAGGCCTAGCTTGACTTTTGTGTTTCGCTATGCTAGTGTCGTGTTTTGTATCGACGAAAATGACAGATTTTCCTGCAGCGGTTATGGCTACGTGAATTAACCTGATCACCGTAGAGCTGTATGGAAACATTTATGAAATCCTTTATATACCCATTATAAATTAACTCTGGCTTATATTCTCCTTCCTATGAATGAGTGAACGACAACTCAGGGAGGCAGCCATGTTGGATTTCGGTCATCATATGTTTTGATCACTGCCAAGAGAACAGATTATTTATCTTATTATCGGACAGTGACAGGGAGATCTCAATCTTGCTAGAAACCCCCTTTCGTGGTTTCATAATATATACTACAAACTATGGACGTCAAGTAACTTTGGTTATTTATCGATCCGCCTTCACTGACGCGTTTAGTCAGATAGGGGGATGTGGCCATAATGTATCATGACATTGAACTTTTGATGTACTGCCCATTATTTCTGAATGTGTCATGACTTCAGATCTGCTATGTATACCTACAAATTGATATGTCAACGAACCATGATGTACTCGTATGTCCCAGTGTGTACGTCTGAATAAATTGAGTAAACTAAGATTCCAGCAGTCTGCATTGGTGCCTTGTAGACACAAGTGTGAGTGGTTATATTGGTCAGCACACGAACAGTACACCATTCGCGGTAATCACACTCTACACTTCTACTTCATACATACACCATCCTGCGTCGGCTGAAGTGACCAAGTTTAGGGCCTGCTTCCCCTGGAGCCTTTGCCTTCCCTAACTCAGGACTAGGGTGAGTTACCCATTTACAGCTGGGTAGACTGGAGCATGCCTGATCTCAACAACACACCACTCTTCCTTACAGAGCAGACAGACTGATACTTTACAGTGTGTGTGTGAAAGCAACTTTACAGAGTGGAAAGAACAAAGTTTTACAAGGTCCTAGAAAATCTAGGTATGAAAAGAGAACTAATGAGGGAGATCAAAGTTCGGCAGCTAAAATACTTTGGCCACATAAAAAGGCATAACCCATTGCAGAAGACGATAATAGAAGGGAGAGTTGAAGGCAAACGTGCAAGGGGAAGATAGCGCTATAAGTGGGAAGATAACATCAAGAGATGGACAGGAAAGAGTCTATCAGAGTGCACCACCAAGACAAAAGACATTAGATGTTGGAGATCCATTACAGCCAACCTTCGTTGTGGAGATGGCAGCTGATGATGATGATGATACATCGACTGAACATGTCACAGGTAGTTGAAATGATGGAACAAACTCCTGCTTCAGTCTTGGAAGTCAAATATTGTTTACAGGGCACATGAGTTGTATGTCAGGCGCAAAACGTGTCGCATTCCACAGGATGAGCATGACTTTTATATAGGAAAATACTCCGATCGATTCCGCAGGATGAGCATGACTTTTATATAGGAAAATACTCCGATCGATAATGGCGGCGTAGGTTACTAAGGGGATTTCTTTTTTGTGCTGGTATTTTAAGTGTATGACTGTCACAAAATTAACAATGATACAACGTTAAAATATCTCCAATGATACAACGTAGGGATAAAAACTAATGCGTAAGCTGCTAGAATACATGATCGCCCACGCCGCGGGTCATCACCCGCCATGGAAATTAAATTGTTAGACTTGAAGGCAAAATGGAACGGGATAAGAACGGAGATCAAAAGGAAAAATCTGACTGAACGCGTGCTTGAAACTAGCAATGCTAAAAGGCGCAAGTGGTGGGGAAAGGAGGAAAAAGTCACGTCCCCAAGTTGACATAAAGTAAAGAAATCGACAAAAGGGACCTTGGATATTATACGCCACAGTCATTTATTGGACGCTTTTGCTATAACTTAGCCCGTTTATTTGAATGCAGTGATGAGCGCGTTCCAGAAAATTCTAGAAAATATTTGAAAAGTAACTTTTCTTAATAATAATGTTAGGAATATAAAACCTAGCTGGCCGGATGGCCCATCTTGAGCAGTGAAATAATATGCTTTCATTTATACAGACGGACAGATAATAAGAAAGATATTGACAAAAGACTGTGTTGTTCATATCAGCGAACGTCTGCATTGAAAGAAAACATGTCACTAATTTTCAAAAAATTGTGGCCTTGAAGACGCAAGTGCTAAAATCTAGTGGAATGAAGAGACGGGGTGGGATGGTGAATTGTGGCTAAAAATAACTTTAAAGGCAAAATTGTGTAGGGGAAGGCAGGGTTGGTTCAAAAAACAAGTGTGTTTTTTTGTGAAACGCAAGTAGAGACGGACGGACCAACAGACAATAAGGCATACTTGACTGAGGTCTGACTGAAATGACTTTGTGGTAGGATATTTGAATTTGAAAAAAGAAAAGGCAGTGATTGGCCATAGATGAAGATATTATCGGCGCTCAGACGCGCATTTTATGCCATTCAGTATTAGTGTCCTAGTAGACACAGTGAATTATTAAGTGGTGTAATTCCCAGAAGCTATTGAAGTATTTAGAGGGACGCCATCATAAGGCCAGCAGCTCAGCTGAGTTTTGCTAGCATTTATTTAACTGTGTACTATATTCATAATTCTGGTAAGACTGAAATTATTTCTTTGTACATTTTAATATTTGTTTAAGGTTTCGAGTGATTTGATACTGCAATAGCATAATCTGTTCCTTACAACAAGTAAGGGTTCGCTCTAGACCCCCCGCCCCAGTTCAGGGTCTAGAGACAAATAAAATACATAAACTCCAGCAAGGATTAGGAAGGACAGATCAAGTGTTGAGATCAGTGAAACATATCACCTATCCTATTTTATGGTAGGAAACTAATGAACATATTTCAGAATACGTAGTCTGGGAGAACTTATCCTATGTGAAACCAACTTGGTAAGATGTGTTGTTTGGTCAGAAAGATCTGACCCGTCTATGTGGTGTTGTTGTTGTGTAGTGTTGTGTCCAGAAATGGTTAGAGGATGGAATTTTGACACATGACTAATACTTTGATTGCAGAGCTGTGAGTTTCAGTTGGCACCAATGCGGTGTCAAATGAGTTGTTGAATTTTACCAGAGTGGACCCGTGCAGTAATATTTGGTCAGAGCAGCCTATTATAGCCCCCAAGCACGGAGAGGTGGGGCCACCATATTTCTGATATTGCCCCCAAGCACGGAAAGGTGGGGCCACCAGACTTCTGATAGCCCCCAAGCACGGAGAGGTGGGGCCACCAGATCTCAGCACCAGAGCTACACCTTCAAGTTACGTGAGAGCCTGGTCTGCTGAGAGTTCACCAACTCAACTTATTTCATAACACACCCATAAAAATTCCATCAATTAACTGGACAATGTGTAATCGCCATAGACAGGGAGTGATGAGGCCACCCCAACAGCACATCCATTAAAAGTTCTCCCACAATAGATTACTACTATAACCAGTAATAATATTAACTAGTCTAGTAACATATATATGTACACACCTTGCATTTATTATGTAATATTCATGCATTTTTTTCATAATTGCAAAACCTTTCATATGTTCTGACCAAATAAAACCTTGGTTCAGAACAAATAAATGTAAGAAAATTACTATCAAAATTTTTTACACACTGAGTTAGTTCAGTGTATTATAACATTTATTAATATTATTAGACTTAGTAAATATCTGTGTGTGTGTCTGTAAACTACCACAACACATTACATATCATTACCCTAGACATTTAACGTAGCCACATTCATTAGTAAAAAAAGATAGGTGTGAGGTCGTAGTGGTAGCAAGAAGGGCCTTCTGACAATTCACAGCTACATTTTATCTCAGGAGCCTTCACAGCTGACCTCATGCATCACACTTAGTAATATCACCATCATACAATACCATCAAACCCACTACATATATTGGGTCTCTTGTCCCGGGATAATTAGCCCATTAAATATATTAGGATCTCCTGGGGGGAGAAATAAATTAGGGGAACACATAATAAAAATTAAAAGTGTCCCTGAAAATAAAAGTTGGTGAATCTTCACAGCCAGTGGTAATTAATTAATTAATTAGAATTATTTTAGACTAGAGTAATTAGAAGTACTTTAGTGGTTAGAGATTTATCTTGTATATTATTATATTGTCTAAAAAGTATGGCGGAGCTGGCAAAATTTAGATCAGCTGCTGTGCTCACCGCGAAGGAGATGGGAATGGATGGTCAGATTTTAATTCAATATGTAACGGCTGAATGTGATAAATATATTGAAAGGGAAGATAGAAAGGTAGCTGAAGAGAAGAGGTTACAAATTGAGGCTGATAGAGAAATTAAGAGGCTGCAGATTGAGGCAGAAGAAAAACGACAGCAAAGGGAGGCAGAAGAAAAACGACAGCAAAGGGAGGCAGAAGATAAAAAGGCCGAAAGGGAGGCAGAAGATAGAAGGTTGCAGAGGGAGCACGAATTACGACTAAGGGAGCTGGAATTACAAGGCCCGGCTCCTGAAAATGGTGCCAGCCCTTTTGCCTCAGATGCTACGCCCAGTCTGGGAGCCTCAAACTCAGCTATGGGGTTTCATTTAGACCATTTTGTTGAAAAAGACGATGACATAGAGGGGTACCTAGGACGTTTTGAGTTATTAGCTACTACATATGGGTTAGAGAGAGAGAGGTGGAGTTTAAAGCTATCACAGGGACTGAGAGGTACTTCTTACGAAGTCTTCGACAAAATGAACAGGAAGACCAAGACAATTATGACATGTTAAAGCAGGCTTTGTTATTAAGGTACGAGAAGAATGGTGAATTTTATCGTAAGAAATTTAGAAATGCCAAACTGTTGTCTGGGGAGACATACCACCAATTCTCTGCCAGACTAGAAACCTATTTGGAGAAATGGACGGCTCTGGGGAAGACCCAAGATCTTAAAGAAATGATTATGATTGAGCAATTGAGAGAGTCCATGGCTCCAGACATGAGAAAATTTCTCATGGAACAAGGTGCAGAGAAGTTGGGGGAGGTTTTAAATGTCGCTGAGAGGTATCAGGCAGCCCAGGCAGAGGTAAGTGGTGCTAAAAAGAAGCACATAGACAATTTTAAAGCTCCACAGCAATTTAATAAATTTGATAATAGAGAGCAGGGAAATAAAGGTAGGACAAACTTTGAGCGGCCAAGAAATGACTATCGCGACAGAAACTCACAGTTCAATGACCAAAAATTCAATGAAAGAAAACCGTTGAACCAAGGAAAAAGATGGTGTAAATGGTGCAAGAAGGATAACCATAACACCGAATTTTGTAGAAGGAAACCTTCAAACATTGCTGCAATGAAGTCGGGGACGCAAAGATTAAAGGTTAATCCTAAGGGACAACAGGAACCTTATCACCCCCCAGTTTGTGAGGATGTTATTTGTAATGGGGTCACCATAAGGTGCCTTTATGATACAGGTTTGGATTATGATTCAGTTGTGAAGTCTAGCCTAGTGGACCCAAGTCAGTATACCACAGAAACAGTGGAAATACAAGGGGCGACTAAGGACATACCACTCATGACACTTCCCATCGCAAGGATAACGGTGAAAACTCGCTATGTGGAAGGAGAAATCAGAGCAGCAGTGATAGATGAACCAATCTACCCTCTGATATTGGGGTGTAGATACGTCTTCTTGGGGAATCCCGAGAAACCTGTGATCATGGCGACAGTGCAGACCAGGTCACAGAAGAAGGAGGAAGAAGGTGAACCTATAAATGCTCATCCAGAGGAGATGAGGAAGGCGCAGGCTGAGGATAGGACACTCAAGCCATGTTTTAAAAAATTGCCCAAATGCCACACACCTCCGAGCAAGGGGGAATATTTCATGAAGAACAAACTCTTATACAGGAAGGCCGGAACTGGAACAAATGGTCACAACCAGCTGGTTCTTCCCACTTCATATAGAGATAAAGTGATGGAACTCGGGCATGCGATTCCCTTCAGTGGTCACATGGGGATCAGCGCCACAGGACAGCGTATAGCTTGTCATTACTTCTGGCCAGGGATAACGGAGGATATAAAAAGATATGTCAAATCCTGCCCAGAATGTCAAAGGGTAGCTCCAAAGCACTGGACTGCTCCTGCAACTCTAGGGGAAATGCCCATAGTGGGAACACCTTTTGAGAGGGTTGCAGTGGATATTGTAGGACCTCTCACTCGGACCAAGAGGAGGAACAGTTACATCCTTACTCTGGTGGACACTTGTTCTATGTGGGGAGAGGCGGTAGCCCTGCCATCAATTGATTCAAAACATGTAGCAGAGGCACTACTTACAATATTTACCCGATTAGGATTCCCGCATCAAATCTTGACGGATAATGGTTCTCAGTTCAAGGGGAAACTAACGGAAGAAGTTTTTAAGCTATTTCAAGCCAGACACTTTCATTGTAGTCCGTACCATCCACAAGGGAACGGCCAGGTAGAGAGGTTCAACGGGACTCTCATTTCTATCCTGAGAAAGCTGGCACACGAAAAACCGGATCTGTGGGATCAATTCCTGCCCGCCGCATTGTTTGCGTACCGGGAGGTACCACATAGTTCAACCGGGATGGCTCCCGCAACTCTGCTATTTGGGAGGCCAATAAAAGGTCCATTAGAAGCCCTATTAAGGACCTGGACAGATGAGAAGGCGGAAGAGACTGTTACCTCATCGTATCAATACGTGAACGAACTGACCACTCGTTTGAAAGCTGGATGGAAACTGGCAAATGATAATTTGAAGCAAGCCAGGAAGAAACATGCAGCATATTTTAATAGGAAGGCAAAGGACAGGGAACTGGCAGTCGGAGAGAAGGTGCTGCTTCTACTACCCGGAGCCAGAATAAATTACAAATTGGTTGGCAAGGTCCATATACGGTTCTAGAGAAGGTGTCTAGAACAAACTATAAAATTGACAAAAAGGGGAAGGAGAAAGTTTATCATGTAAACCTGTTAAAGAAGTATCTGGACAGACCACTCCAGGAAAGCACCCCCTTATTGACCTTAGCTATTGCAACCCAGATGCAAAAAGAACCACTCACCTCACATGAATACCCATTACATCCTTGTGAAACAGCAGCACAGGTAAAAGTCAGTAAGCACCTGACTAAAAACCAGAGGGAGAGAGTTCAACAGGTTCTGGAGGAACATACAGATGTATTAACAGATAAACCAGGCCATACAAATTTGCTACAGTATGACATGAAACTGGTAGACTCAAACCCAATCTGTATGAGAGCCTATTCTATTCCGTTCGCGAAGGAGAAGGCATTGAAGGAAGAAATAGATTATTTGTTGAAGGAGGGGATTATTTCACACAGTGAATCATCTTTTAGTTCTAGTGTCGTTTTGTTGAGAAAACCGTCTGGGGAACACAGACTGTGCATAGATTACAGGAAACTGAATGCTGTCACAGAAGGACAAGTGGATCCATTACCAGACACAAAACAGTTATTTGCCAGACTGAACAAGACAAAATACTTTTCAAAGGTGGATCTTAGTAAAGGCTATTACCAGATCCCAGTGAAGCCTGAAGTGAGACCTTATTTGGCTTTTAGCACTTCGGATGGACATTATGAATTCAACATGCTACCATTCGGACTGAAAAATGCTCCGAGTGTATTTTCAAGGATGATGCGCAAATTGTTGGATCCCCTGAATAACCCATGTATCACGAATTTCATGGATGATATTCTCGTCGCCACAGAGACATTTGAAGAACACATTGAAGCTCTAGAAATGTTATTTAATAGGCTTAGGGAGGCGAACTTAACTGCTAGGCCAACAAAATGTTGTATTGGATGCAAAGAGTTGGAATTCTTGGGACACACGGTATATCAGGGTAGCATGACCCCTGATCCCAAGAACTTGGAAAAACTGCAGAGAGCACCTAGACCACAAACAAAAAAGGACGTGCGATCATTCGTGTCGTTATGCGGATTTTATCAAAAATATATCAAAGATTTTAACTCTATTTGTGCTCCTCTGACTGATCTGACTCGCAAGGGACTTCCAGATAAAATTAATTGGACTGCGCAAAGTGAATTAGCGTTCCAAGACTTAAAGGAAAAACTCACTAGCAAGCCTATTCTCAAACTGCCTGATTTGACACAGGACTTTGTCTTAAGAACCGATGCAAGTAATGTAGGACTCGGAGCGGCTTTGTTGCAAAGATCATCTTCACCTGATGGGGAACTGAAACCAGTCGCTTATGCAAGCCGCAAATTGAATAAGGCGGAACAAGGATACTCCACAAGCGAAAAAGAATGTTTAGCGTTAATCTGGGCAATAAAGAAGTTTCAAATCTATCTGTATGGTAGGACTTTTGTGGTCGAGACGGACCATCAGCCTCTCGTATTCTTATCTCAGGCTAAGCATGAAAACGCAAGATTGCTGAGGTGGTCTTTATTGCTTCAACCTTATCAGTTTAGTATCCAATATATCCCAGGCAAATTGAATGTCGGTGCAGATTTCCTCAGTCGGCACCCCTGTGATCAAAATTAGAGTAATGGCAGGCGTAAGGAGAGATTTTATCTATGTGTATCACTGGTTTTAGAACTTGCCGTAGGCATGTTTTCAAGTGGGGAGATGTGTCACAAAATTAACCGTGATACAACGTTAAAATATCTCCAATGATACAACGTAGGGATAAAAACTAATGCGTAAGCTGCTAGAATACATGATCGCCCACGCCGCGGGTCATCACCCGCCATGGAAATTAAATTGTTAGACTTGAAGGCAAAACGGAACGGGATGAGAACGGAGATCAAAAGGAAAAATCTGACTGAACGCGTGCTTGAAACTAGCAAGGCTAAAAGGACGCAAATTGGTGGGGAAGGAGGAAAAAGTCACGTTCCCCAAGTTGACATAAAGTAAAGAAATCGACAAAAGGGACCTTGGATATTATACGCCACAGTCATTTCTTGGACGCTTTTGCGATAACTTAGTCCGTTTATTTGAATGCAGTGATGAACGCATTCCAGAAGATTCTAGAAAATATTTGAAAAGTAACTTTTCTTAATAATAATGTTAGGAATATAAAACCTAGCTGGCCGGATGGCCCATCTTGAGCAGTGAAATAATATGCTTTCATTTATACAGACGGATAGATAATAAGAAAGATATTGACAAAAGACTGTGTTGTTCATATCAGCGAACGTCTGCATTGAAATAAAACATGTCACTAATTTTCAAAAAATTGTGGCCTTGAAGACGCAAGTGCTAAAATCTAGTTGGAATGAAGAGACGGGGTGGGATGGTGAATTGTGGCTAAAAATAACTTTAAAGGCAAAATTGTGTAGGGGAAGGCAGGGTTGGTTCAAAAAACAAGTGTGTTTTTTTGTGAAACGCAAGTAGAGACGGACGGACCAACAGACAATAAGGCATACTTGACTGAGGTATGACTGAAATGACTTTTGGTAGGATATTTGAATTTGAAAAAGAAAAGGCAGTGATTGGCCATAGATGAATATATTATCGGCGCTCAGACGCGCATTTTGTGCCATTCATTATAAGTTGTCCTAGTAGACACAGTGAATTATTAAGTGGTGTAATTCCCAGAAGCTATTGAAATATTTAGAGGGACGCCATCATAAGGCCAGCAGCTCAGCTGAGTTTTGCTAGCATTTAACTGTGTTCTATATTCATAATTCTGGTAAGACTGAAATTATTTCTTTGTACATTTTAATATTTGTTTAAGGTTTCGAGTGATTTGATACTGCAATAGCATAATCTGTCCCTTACAACAAGTAAGGATTCGCTCTAGACCCCCCGCCCCAGTTCAGGGTCTAGAGACAAATAAAATACATAAACTCCAGCAAGGATTATGAAGGACAGATCAAGTGTTGAGATCAGTGAAACATATCACCTATCCTATTCTATGGCAGGAAGCTAATGAACATATTTCAGAATCTGTAGTCTGGGAGAACTTATCCTATGTGAAACCAACTTGGTAAGATGTGTTGTTTGGTCAGAAAGATCTGACCCGTCTATGTGGTGTTGTTGTTGTGTAGTGTTGTGTCCAGAAATGGTTAGAGGATGGAATTCTGACACATGACTAATACTTTGATTGCAGAACTGTGAGTTTCAGTTGGCACCAATGCGGTGTCAAATGAGTTGTTGAATATTACAAGAGTGGACCCGTGCAGTAACATTTTGTCAGAGCAGCCTATTATAGCCCCCAAGCACGGAGAGGTGGGGCCACCAGACTTCTGATATTGCCCCCAAGCACGGAGAGGTGGGGCCACCAGACTTCTGATATTGCCCCCAAGCACGGA